>VYXH01007725.1:2610412-2750566 GCA_013397275.1 Burhinus bistriatus | reverse complement strand
GGGGACGACATATTTTACACAACTTTACTAAAAACTCAGCAAAACAGCTCTTAAACGTTTTCAGCAACCAAAGCTTTAAGGTGTATATTTTTTGCCATGCAAACTAGCCATTCCTTAAGAGAAAAAAAAACTATCTTAAACTTAAACATCCAGGATAAGGACACGTGTACGTGAAACTCTTGAACCTGTCACAGAGAAACAACGAGGGCCAAGAAAAAAACTTCTAAGTAAGCAAACTGGAGTTTGGCCCCTCAATCTAGCAGATCGCGTGTTCACCAGAGGACTGTATCAAATGGCCCTGAGACAGAACTGCTAAGAAGCAGAATTTAAAATGAAAGAGGAATGACGTATAGAATAAAAAGGCCATGTTAAAAAAGGGCAAGTAGGCTGCTGTTGAAATATGTATATATATAAGTGAACAGCATTACTATCACCCAATCTCTATGGTGCCAATAGGTACTGAATATTCCAATTACCACTGCAGAAGGTCTGGATTATTGGTCTAATTGGTTTTCATTCAGCTTCCACATGAATTTGTGGTGGGAAAGATAATGCACATTTTAACATCTTTTGAAATTATCTGTAATTACATAGATATTCCTTTGCTATCTTTTTACATCTCTCCTTTTGACTCAACATACGAAGTTTTTTTCTTCTTCTAAATGTGGAGGTTTGTCGAGTGTCGTTGCTGTACTTCCAGGACAGTGGAAGCAAGCTAGCTTTCCTCTGCTCTGAAGAATCTGGAACAAAATATTCAGCTTCGACTCCTCAATATGCACACAGATTATGCTTTCATTACTGCATTTAAAATACTCTGAATTGTTATCTGTGAGATCCCTGTGTCACAGAACTAGTTTTTCATTCTTAAAAATATTGAGGTTCCATGTAGCCTTTTTCATCTAAGGATTTCAAGGCACAAAACATCAACTAATGAAGTCTTGTGATACTCCTGTGCCACTGCACCCATTTTTTATGTATGGATTGCAGAATACAGATAGAATACGCCAGGTTTCTGAGTTAGAACCAAGAAAAGAACATACCAGTGCAGTGAGACCTCCCTCCCACACTCCTGCTACTGATTTGGTAATTAAGGATCTGATCTGGCCTAGTGAGGTCATGGAATTCACTGCAGTGGAATTAAGTTTAATGGACTGTACATTTTAAAGTCTGATTACAGTTAGAAAAAATATGCATTTTCCTATCCAACAGACCTACTCTCAGTAAAGCAAATTATGATCGTAAGATGACAATTTTACACATGCTTCTGAATATAATCTTGTCCTACAGTGAGGAGGCTTAAAGCAAGCAGCTACTAAATGCTTACCCCATCCAATTCCGTAATAATGTAAGTGCTTGCTCTCTTCTGACCCAAATACTTTGATCACCATACTGTAAAGATGAAATCCTTCCACCAGCATCCATGCAAAAGCACTCAGGAAGAAAAAATGAAGGAGAATGGCCAAGATCTTGCAAGGCACCTAAATTAAGAACAAATATTAATACATTACTTCTTCATGATGCAGGGGTTTTTTTATATATATTTCTGTACACATTTATATGCTAAATGCTAAAACACTGGAGTAAAATAGCCTTAAAAACAAAGCATTTTCAGATAGCTTCAGAGTAACAAAACCTCTTACCTTTTAACCAAAAAACAAAAAACGTTGCCAAACATGACATGGAAATCCAAACCGATTATTTATTTATAATAGTAGGAGCAATACTCCTACTAAAGTCTAAAAAATATTTAAGAATTCAAAACTGAAGGGTTGATATCCTACTGCTGAGCCTGTAGGAAATATAGGAGAGTCAAAGAAGTGGGGGTACAGGCATTGCCCTGTACTCCCTGTTCTGTGATGGTAGAAAAACCAGCATAGTTCGTGTCTCATTTTCTACGAAGAACGGGTAGAAAGTCAGTGGATCAGTTAAGCTTGAGCGAAACATGGAAATTTTAAAATGAGGTGCCATATTTAACCTGCTCTTTATTTGCACTTTGCCACGTGGCTTTCCTTCTTTGCTGTTCTTCATATCAAAAATAGGGTAACAGGTAACACACAAATTAAATCATGTTGTATTCCAGTGTCTGTCTGTCCTGGTTAGAAATTCGGTAAAGGTCTCATATGCTCCTCCATCAACAATACTAATATAGACGTTTCAAAAATTATAGTAAGCTATCATTGGCTCTTGAGTCCTAATTGCTCTGTGTGGGCATTTAGTTTCCCACCTCTTTGAATTCTCAGTTTCCCATAGTTGGACGCACCAGCCGTGTATGAATTCATATGTGACAAGAACACATCTAGTGACCAAGGCAAAGAACTGAAAGTCTTCTCTGCAGGGTGTTTACAGACGATGCAACTACTCCTCGATAGTCCTTTGTTCACTACGTGCTATCAAGATTCTGGAAACAGGAGCTAAAGTGAAAGCTTAAACAACAGAAAAATACCATCTAGAAAGCGAGCCCGCCTGCTGTGAACTGGACTATCTGTTTCAATTTAAACTATAACATGTTTTGAAGTGAAACAAATGCTGCTCCAAAAGAGAGGAATGCCATGACTAAGGCAATGCAGCAAGAAGTGAAAACATCCTCTCGAGTCCTGTTTACACTTGCCTCAGTGCTTACGGCCCACTGTGGGCTACAGGAAATGCAGTCTGGGCTTAAGACCTGGTTTTTCCTTTAATTGCCCCTCAAGAAGATCTTTACATTTTTCTCTAAGTCTCCTATGAGCCTACCTTATGAAAACAGGAAAACCTAATCCTTTCTTCTTCCCCGCTCCTCACGTACTCGCGCCGCACATTCTCCTTTCCCCACTAATTGCTTTTCGAGGATGTCTCACCACAAGTGGTTTTGCTCATCACACAGTAATTGAACAGATGTGACTGCCAATGATCTCACCACAAGATAACCTTGTTTGGTTTGCTTTCAGTTAAGGCACATTTTAAACACGCTTTTGGACCGAGTCCCAGCTATATCTCAGTTTTGCATCTTGTAGCATGCTGCTGATGGTCATTCTGCTCTCTAGTTCTAACATCCTTTCTGTGACACCTACAGAATTTCAGAGGGGTTGCTTGCATGCAGCCTGTGTAAATGAGAAGATTTCCCCCCCCCCCCCCCCCCCCTTCAGGGTTTCCCTTCCTCACCTGCCAAGTCACAGGAAGGTGTCCAGGCAGATGGAGTCCGCGTGCTGAGGAAGCATTACCAGTAGGAACCAGTTTGCTGCCACAAGTGGTCTGCAGATGTTAATCATTAGTTCCCTTTGTTGCACGAGCTTAGCTGCCCTGTGCTGGCATTTTATTCTTTTTGTTGATGGTTCAGGATTTTGTACACTAATGAAAATTAAAATGCTGGGACTTGATAGTATAATGAAAATTGAAACTTTCCTGTACCTTCTCACTTGCACTCAGCTGGTTCTGTGCTAGCGCAAGGACATTCTAATGCAAATCCACTGTGCCTACGTGTATTAAAAAACAATAAATTTGGTTTTAATTCATGTAACTGAGATCTGTAAGTGTTTTAGTATTTCACAATGTTCGGTGACATATAACTAAACCAGATTTCCTTATTGACAAAAACTGTAAAAACCTTTCCAGTTAATTTTATCATAAGGCTATGAAATCCATTTTAATGCCTTTTGATCTCTACCAGATTAGTCCACAAAAATATGAATGCAACATAAAGCTGACTTACAAACTAGTTCTGTCTAATGGATACTTTCCACTTTTTGAGTAGCCAAACAATATGAATCACAAAACAGCAGAAAGATGAAACGTAGTGAAGTAGCAGGAGGCTGGTCTGTATGTAACTTCGTACAATACCGAGGTGCAGATTTTTACATAAACTCCATAGCAAGGTTCTACTCATTCTGTATTTGTGCCTTAATTAGTGCTTTGAAGATACTCTTAAATGACAGAATTGTCTTCTTGAGAAAGGCATCGAAAAGCTGAGACTTTCCATATTAAGAACAAGCAAGTGTCCCTTGCTGTATCACGATGCACACTACTTTTGGCAGAATACCTGTAAAAAGACAGACCTCATTACTGGTACTCTTACAGCTGATGACTTGTGAGTCTGTGGAAATAGAAAAATCAGTCCAGCCAGCAGCAAGGCCGATCATGTTATAGTTGTTGAGAAATTAAAGCAGACTCTCAGAAAGGCCTCTTAGAAAACAATAGTCATTTGTTTACTGAGGATAGTTTTAAAACAGATAGGTAAATTTGCATACATTTTCTAAATTCAACTTACAATAGTGTTTTCAAGTGGCAATCGTACTGCATTATACAGAACCCTCTAAAAATGTCCTTCCCTGCAATCTATATGCTGCTTTGATACGCTGTCTTGAGTTTCTGCGGATACATACATCAGAAACAAAACTATCGTGCATCATCTCTCTATTTGGAAGTGTTTTAAGCGATGGCACGCATGAGTACTGAGTGAGAAACGGCTCAACACTCTGATGCAGAACTGCAAATAGTGGACACGTTAAATGTTCCAGTTGTGCTGGAAAAACACAGTGCTGCCTAACCCACTATACTTCAATTTTCACTTTCCTATGTCTAAATAATACTTTGTTTTCTCCCACAAACATGTTCAGGTCTTTGGAAGGCTTTAGTACCCTAAAGAATTGGCGATGGTTAATTATTTTTAAATGCGCACTGCCGTTTGGGATTCTGTTCAAAAAACCAGGGCTCCCTACTCCATAACAGAGAGTACGTAACTAAGAGCAAACCTCTCCGAAGAAACAAATCCATCTGAAAGTCTAAGGGAAGTCATTAGACTGGCATGCGGATAGCAAAAATATCTCAGGGACTTGGCAGTACAGGAAGAAAATGCTGTGTGTGAAGGCATTTGCTTTCTCTAGAAGAAAGATATCCTGGTTGCAGGAATAATTGGCTTCCGGGAATATGCCACAATCATTTAGGACTACTGTTTTAGCACCGCTGATATTAGATATCAAGGACCAGCTTAAAAAAAAAAAAAAAAAGTTAAAAATACGTTCTTGGACGTATGAGAAAGATCAAAGTCCTATTCGTGGAAATAGTGTTTTGTGGGTAAAAATTACTCCTACTCCACAAAAGGAAAATTGCTGTAGTATAAATTGTAAAAGATTAAATAGTGCATCTGAAATTACCAGGGGAATACCGTATACTATATCTGGAAACAAAACCTAACTATCCCTAGAGACAGAGATGGGAAAAGGATGGCGTGTAAAGGCAGCTGTGCCAGCTCAGGGTCTGCCTGAGCGGTGCGGTTCCCCACCGCACTGCGTTTCCTCACCCAAACGGGTGCCACTTGTCTTCTCAAGCACGGGCACTTAGAAACTGTTAAGCGCTTTATACACCCGTCTTTGGCAGAAGCAGAAGATTAAGAAATTTACACCTTCTAGTGTAAATACTGCCTCCCTCTTTTCGTAAACTACCATTTAGGAGTCCAATTAAAGCAGCAATTAAAGGTATTAAAACTGACGTCAAAGCTAGTGAGAACAGAGCATGCAGAAGGTAAGGACATGAGACTAATAAAAGGATGAATCACAACACCCGCAATCCCAAGAGGTTCAAACAACAAAGCCAGAAGTGCAGCAGATGGTATGTACATCATACCACCCAACTTTAAGATCTTGACAGTGGTGTGCCCTACAATTACTGCGGTTACGGAGGAGATAGGGCTGAAAGGTCCACGGATTCTGTGAAGTGTTTCACTCCAGAAAGCCTGTGGTATAAAACAGGTCTTGCTTTCTGTGTGCTATTGCTTCAATTTCACTAAAGTAAGTTTTGAATGGGTTTAAGAGAAATGAAAATACGCACCTATGAAACTGCGACTTAAATCTATATGAGCGTTTGACCAGCTTAGCTACATCTGCTTAAGGAGACAAGCGAGACGTCTGTGCGTGGACAAGGCACATGATAAAAGTGGGTGGACACAGGTCTCTGGAGAACACGGGCTCTACCTACATCCAACTAAACCCAGGAAACGCAACTAGGATTTCACAGTATTTTAAAAGACTGCGGGTGATGCTGGCTTTGGTAAGGTGTAAAGAGGCTTTTACACGTTATCTGAAGTGACTCAGCTGGATTGTCTGAAAATCTGGAACGGATGAAAAAGGAAAAACTGTGAGAATAAGACACTGTTACACTGAGCGAACTTTTTATTACCCTCAAGCCTATGCCCTTTCAGCAGAGTTTTAGCTCTATACTTACGCAGAGAGGATTACTTTAATGCCTGGTTTCTATTGTCTTCAGTTCCAAGTTAGATCTTTTGCTGCTCTCTACTCTCTCCAATTCTTTTCCCTTCTAAACCATTCCCTGCCATTTTCTCCCTTGCATATTATCTTACTCATTCAGGACCCACCTGAATGTTAAATGGCAAAAGAGTATGAACTTAGTTTTACAAAGTGCTTTTAGATCCTCAGGTAATAATAGCCTATGTAAAGCCGAACATTATTGTTATTTATAAACTTAACAGAAGTTCAAGGGATCATTTGAGCTGAATATAAATGTAAGTAGTTGTTGTACTGGCAAAATGAAGAGTGTACAAACCTCATATTTACTTGTACCGAGAATAAAAAGAATAAAAGATTAATAGAAACTGCTTGCTGCATGTCAAAAGTAATACAGAGCAACAGCTGGTCACCAAGGTAGCCAAGTTTTGACCATTACAAAAACAGAGCACGCTGCAAAATTATTTTGAAATCAGAATTTTTTTCTGCTTTTTGCAGCTGGGACTTTCCATCAACAGACCTTATGTTACTTTAAATAGCATTTTTTAAATACAACAGTGGAAACAAATTGGTTTTACTGGTTTGTAATATTGTTAACCTGTCATATTCGTCTTAATCTAACGCAACCATTTTAGATGCCATTTTTAATGGCTTAGATCCTGCATAAGGAATTCCCACCTGTAGTAGCAGATCCATAAAATCAATCTGTAATTTCAAGTTCAGATCTATGTGATCAAGCAGAAAAAGCCTGTACGTGCATAGAGCTTAAGTACCACGTAAGCAATATGCAGATGTTTGTCATTCGGTTAAGCGGTTGCCTTGGATGCCCAGAGAAGTATATACATGTTTTACGATACTGAGGATCTGAGATTAAACTGTTACACAGAGATACTTAAAGGTAATGCTTTCTGCCACCTCTGGCTAATAAGCAACAGTTGCTGTACCTTGATCATTGGTTATTACTCAGTCAAATAAACATGAATGATACTTAAAAATCATCTAGTTTTCCAGAGTAGAGATCATGATCAATAAATCCGCTGTTCAGAAAAACAGCATATTCTACCACACAAATAAAACTTTACGAGCAAAAAACAAAGACCACCTGTTTCGCTCTCCAAGAAAACAGAAGAAATTGCCACAGCTCCATCAGGAAGCTCATTACCTTCCAACAAGAATAAAATTACTTTCTAATGTGGAAAAAAAAGGCAAACTGTACCATAAAAGAGAATAGACGATTAAAAAAAGCCAACTTCCCCCCCTCAAAAAAAAAAAAAACAAAACCCTAACAAAAATACAAATACCTTACCTAAATACAAAATTCATACAATTTTCTCCAACACAGAATTCCTACAGTTTTCAATACAGAGAATGGATGAGAGAAAGCATAAGCCATGTCAGGTCCAAGTCAGCCACACCATTTGAACACACAACGGAAACGTACTCCACTTCCAGGGTGATTTTCCCATTTGATGGGTGCATATCTCTTTCAGTTTTGCAAACATCCAGACGTGGCCGGATACTATGATAACACTATTTGGATGCACAAAAGACTTTGTCCAGTGTTCCAGGAAGTAAGGCATGTTAAAAATAGGAGATCTCACATGGAAGACACTTTCTTGCATGTGGCACGTGGCATTCATTCCATAGAGGTGCCTCGCGAAAAACACAATCACTGTTTTTAGCACTTACCGTTCCAGGGCTGAACTGAAAGCTGGTGAGAAGCAGGATCTGAGCCACCAAGACAGCAAAGGACAGATTGGCATGGATATGATAGCGCTGGTTGCGGATGGTGCTGACAGACCTGGCAGAAGATAGAAAGACACATGAATAAAAGAGTGTTCCAAGAAGCACGAACGTATATATAATTTATCAGCAAGCATTTTGATTGGCTGTTGGTCATTCGTCTTGATGGGGTCATCATGATGTCTTTTGAGCACTCCTTCCACCAGGATGGAGGGGTACCGAACTGGTTTCTTTGATATTCTGCTGCCGTCCTGAAGGCAGCAGGAAGGCGGATTTGCGCATTAACTAGCTCTGCTGATGACTTGTGACAGACTGTTAACAAAGGGCTTGATCCTGAATGGTGCTGCACTGTCAAGGAAGTCAGATCTGCACCTCACAGAAAGCATACGGCAGCTTGTACCATCTAGCGCACGCTGTGCCACAGAGTTTCTGGTTTTAATTTGTTGGTATTTGCCTATATTAGGAATGGGGGAACGTGAATAGACATTGGTTACAATTTTGACTTCACTATTATCAGCTTTTTGAGCCCTTAGATGGATGGGCAGTGCCTATCTAGACCTGACCTTGATTACAACATCCTTTGAACACATCTCTCTTGGCTTTGCAAAAACCGTCTGGAAATCTGACAAGAACATGCTTTGCTGGGAGTCTTCCGACCTCGTGTTTCTGCTCTCATCCAGAAATAGGAAGTAGAAAACAAACAAAAACATTTATCTGAACGTTTCAGGTCTTTCACATAATAGTATTCTTCTCTTTGAAAAAAGAACAGCACCAGTGATAACAGGGTTTCTATTTCAATCCATACGGCCTGCCAGCCCCTACCGTCAGCTTGAATCGTTTCAGGAGACCTGGACCCTTTGGCTATGGGAACGGCAGTGCTTCCTCCACACAACAGGACACATTCCCATCTTTTTGTTGTATGGATGGTGATGACTTTTGCACCCGTTGGTGACACATCATGCATGTCCCCTGTGGCAGAGTGACACAGACTGGACAACGCAGACGACAGCTTGCTGTCAGCCCTGCTCTTCCAGGACTGGTGTAGCCAGTGCTCCATTAGAAGGGAGTGAAGAGGGAGACGACAAGAAGTATCGATGTCCTAAAAGTAATTCAAAGAGACAGGTTGCGCTGCCTGGTGGCAATGACTTTCTAATAAGGAACTTCATGTAGTCGCAAACTGGAACATCGTTGCCCAGAAGGCAATCAGGACTGCCCTCCTGGGAAGTAGCCGTCATTGCCAGTACGTGGAGTAGCAAAGAACTTGCCAGATTCCTCTCCACTTACCTCATGGTCATCTAACACCACGTTGCAAAATTTCACTTCAGCTGTTTAATGAGGCCCTGCTCTCCAGTGAAAACCTAATCAAATTATTTTTAATTGGCAGTTTGAATGATCGTGTATGTAGGTGGGGTGCTTAACCCTGTGACAATCAGCCAGGTCCAAGCTCTCTTTCCAAGTCTTCTGTTTGTCTCCAGCTTCTTGAGGAGTTTTCAGCCCCGCTGAAGCAATACCAGCTCCTTTTCCTCCTTTTTCATTTCTAAACACCGTAACATCCAGTTTTGCACTCAGTCAAAAATGGAGCACATCTTTCCCCTCAGCCTAAACGTGCCAACAGCACAATGCCAGATAGGCAGACGTTGGACTTACTTAGAGTGGATTTTGCTATGCTTTACGTGCTTAATCCAAGTATGACCAACACAGATCTTGAGATTTGGAAATTATACAGGGTTTGGAACAAACAATCGCAACCAGTTTACTGGGTTTCAGCAAGTCCTTCTTCCTAGAAATTTGCCTCCTAACAGGATGTCCAAATGACATGCTTAGGCACAGAAATCAAAAATTGAACTCTTGAGTAGGAAGAACATGGTTTAGTGTGCAAAAGGAGACAAGAATCCCATTCCTCGCTGTGCTCCCAATCTGCTGCACAACCTCAGACACATTACTTCACCCTTTGTCAGGTTTTCTATTTTTTATTTAGACAGAAACCTCTATGAAAGCTTTTTCAGAATTGTTTGTATCAAGCCTAGCAGGGCCTTAAACTCAGTTGTCGCTACTGGAATATCAACAGTCACAAAGCCCCCAAGTGTCCCATGGCAGGAGCCTTCCCAGTGCCGCGAGCCCTCAAAGGCGCTGCCATGTTACAGGCATGGTGCTGCAGAGATCCAGAGGATTTAAACATAAGCCACGGAGTGAATTTCACACTGCCTGTAGCGTCCTTCGTCCTACTAAAGCAACACATTAGAAAATTAGCCTAAGAGATACTTGAAAATAAATGTGGGTTATATGATGTGATTTTGCACAAGTAATATGAAACTGAAGTGAGACAACTCATGTTGACCAAGCCTTCCTTTGTGGGCATACCTGCTTGGCTTTATAGACACACTGCCTTACAGACAAGACAGTGGAAAAGCAGAAAGAAGGACTGATCGTACACTCCAAGCAACCCAAAGATACATGTAGGGGGAAGAGAGGGCGATCCTGCCAGCCTTGTTCATACTGCACTTGCCTTGAGCTCCAGACCAAGACCTCCCACAGCGCCCTTGCAAGATTCCTGAACTATAGCAAAATGTGGAGAGCCTTAAAAAAATCCAAAAATCCCTTATAGGATGGAAATAGCTTGCTATATAAAGACCATCCCATTTCAGGAAATTAAAGTCATTTAGAAATAACCAACCAACTGTTACAAATAGATGTGCAGAGTCTAATTAAGGAAGGTTGTAGAATTAATAGCCTTTGTTTTATCCTGAGCACCTGAAGGGATCCTAACCAGTGGCCTGAAACGCACTGCATGGCTTTCTGCAGGATAGTTGCTCTGCAGGTATAAAGTTAAAACTACTCACGACAATATAGCAAACGTGACCAGCGTGATCGTCAAGCAGAAGATGGACAGAGCGCAGCCAATGTAAGTGATGGAGGAGAGGGCCACCTGGTGTTCTCTTGTTAGCTGTACACAAAGGAAAAAACGAAATAAAAATTATTAATTGATTTGTTATGCTACAGAACCACAGGTCAGCCCCCCTGCACATAGCGTTTCCTCCCCCATCCACCTGTATATAAGCTGATGGTCACAATCATTTGCTGCTGTTTCCACCACGGGGAACGAAGAGGCAACTCCAAACTCTGTCGCACAGCCAGGGCATCCACATGCTCGTGGCATTTTGGTTCCCTCTTTTATTTCATAAATCAGTATTTCCTCAGAATAAGTTCGCTTCTCTGGGGCTGCGATACCACGAAGCCTGAGATTAGAGCAGTTTACTGGGCTGCACAAACAATGTCAGCAACGGGCTCTTTCACAGCTCGCAGGGCGCTTTGCTAACGCTCTCACGCTGCAATAATTTACATCACTGTGCAAATACCAGAAGCGTTTCACAGCAGTGAGAACTGACAAACCAAGATAGCCCATAAATCACGCGCCATTTATAGCCCACTTGTTTTCTTTCATGTATGGTGTTTTCAGTGCTTGTTGGAGGAGCTGGACTGACATCTACAGAATGGAAAACCACGGAAAAGACCCAGCATGGGCAGGCAGGGTGTAAGCCTCTCCTCTCAGCCTCTGGTTTTGCCTACAGGCACCTTTCGTAGAAGTCAGTCAATTTTCATGAACATTTAGTCTATAACTCCATAGTGCCCACCAGTAGGATCTTTGTTAAAACCTGGATAGATTCAATGGGGGAGGGATGGTATGTTTTGACCATTCATCCCAAATTACTCAGAAAGCGTGCTTTAATTTTCCATGCAAGTTCTCATAAAAGAATGACAAAAAAGCCACACCCAACAAAGGGAGCCAGGCAGTATTAATATATAATAAGTAGAACAGAGCTAGGCAGGAAAATGTTTTCTCATCTCAGAAGAATTTTCAAACATTTTTCCTGACTTGAATTTGGATAGAGATGGCGTTTTCATAAACTGAACATTTGGGGCAGGGGGGGGAGAAAAAAGAAAAAAGTGGTCAATTAAAAAGTTTTAATTTTGATGTTCAAAATACTATGTTTTTATTTCCACATCTATTCACTATAAATTAATAAGCTGAAAAGTCATTCAAAATATTTATGTATTCTGAAAAATACTGAAAGGAACAATATATTTTCCAATTTTTAAATAGTAACTGTATCTAACAAAAAATAACCCTTTCTCACAGTTTGGGATTTTCTATTATTTTCCCCACAAACAATAAAAATCCGCCCCCCCCTAAACAAAGTATTTCATCTGAGATTATCAAATCCAACCCGTTCTACCACTAAACTTCCCATTAAAATCCCTTGTAAAACAGAGAAATAACATGCCATGTGGTTATGAGAAAAAAAAATCATTTTAAATAGAGACAAAAATTATGTGTTGTATATGTACGTTTTTCTTGTAACTATCTGCCAACAGCATCAGCTCACGTGCAGTGAGGTTTACAGCAGAAGAGACTGCGGCTCGCTCAGCAATCTGAGAACTATTAAGCGATGCAGCAGCAGCAGTGAAAGACAACTGTTGCTATGGTGTTACAGTTCCTAGGAAATATGATGCAGCTCTTTAGTATTTTTTCTCTTTCAGCCAAAGACACATTTCTTTTCCCTGACTTGGATAGCATCAATTACAGAAACAAAAGGGTTCCCTGTGCTGGACCAGCTTAAAAGGTCCATATAATTTCTACAAAAGAGCTCCTCTCGTCCCTCAGCCCCCAGAGAAGCCACGTATAGCCATTCTTCGCAGATTATTCCTGAAATAGGAACAACTTGAGTGGTAAATTGGGCAGTTTAGAAGTGATTTCCTCATCAGGGATATTCACGTCCAAGATACATGGACCTTATTTCCTGATTGCTCCGATACACATCCCTTTCTCTTGCTACAGGTGGCTTGCAGTTCTACAGAGGGAGGAGGGGAGCAGAGGAAGCTTTCCCAGCTTCAAGTCACTCTGAAATCAGTATTTCTCAGCAGTTCAAGGCTTTCTTTCACTCCTTTCACTCCCAACACCTGCAGCCAGAAAATCTTCCCTACAGAGCTCAAAGCTGCTCAGTGCTCATTTAGATTTACAGCGGTCTATCACAGCATTTGCATTGGCAAAGGCGGGTAAGATCCAAGATCTGCAAAGCAAAGGTAATGTCTTACTGTCACACACAAGTACAGGAGATACAGGGGATCCATCTAGTGGAAATGGGCAAAAATCAAAGCCTTTGTTTTTCTTCCATAATACATCCAAGAGAAGGTAATGATCACACAAATGTCTTAACTGATTTCAATCGTAACTAACACGCCTCTAAGAAAGTCTTTCTCTGGGTTTTAGCTCAGTCTTCCTCCAGAAACCCCTGCAGGGCAAGACAAGACATGAATCAAGTTCTCCCAAGTGGAACCAGTATCACTTAGAAATGAAAAAAGGGGGAAAAAAAAAATAATGTCTTACCAACAAAATGTAGAAGATTCAGTCAAACCTAAAATAACCTACGTAGGTCTCCACATCTATGAAGCGGAAATTGCTCTTGCTCTGGCAAACGCCACCAAAATCTGATGGTGCTTTAAGAATGACGCTCTTAAACCAATACCCACATCGGTCTAGTAACAACGATTTCAAAAGCAACATCACTGTAGTTCACATTCTCATCTCGCCTAGTGTGAGGGACAGAGAGCCTGTAGGTAGTTTGGAAGCGGTTTTTGTTTATTGAGGAAAAGGTGGAGCCTGCGCTAGCTGTTCTCAAACCGAACTGCCGGGTTGGAGGGGTGCAAGAGAGCGGTCCCTGTTCCCAGCGGTTCCAGGCGGTGAAACCAGCTCCTTTCTGTGGATGATACGAATTGCAGGGGGAAGGATACCACATGAAAAGAAAGCCTGGAATGACTCCCAGGGTGTGGAGGCTCATTTCTAAACACAGGTGTACGGTGCGGGGGGAGAAGAGAACGCGTATGTAAAATATCAGGTCCCTACTAACTGCTCCCAGCCCAGCCATTACAGCACAGCTGGATGCTGTGTGTCTATGTGCCCATTGGGAGGGATAAGAAGCAGGCAGGTTTTTAGAAATACCTGGGTTGTCAAAGCATTGTGCATCATCAATTAAGAAACAATTTCCTATAAATTCCCACGCTCTGACACAAGCTGATTTCATCTTACCTCAGCTTGTCTTTTTGAAAATTTTCAGACTTCGTGCATGACGTGGAATATAAGACAGTAATTTGGGATGATCTTGTAGTCAGCACAAAAATGGTAATCAGGCTGTAATGCTATTACTAAAGAAAATAGCATTAAAAAGTAAAAAAATACCAAATAAAACATTGAGCAATCTGTGAAGTAGTCCCATGAGCCTGATTCTCACACTTGTCCCAATCTACATTAAATTATTCTTTTATTCTAGAAGGTTTTGCTTCTTTGAGTTTATAAGGTCATTCTCTTACTCTGCAGCAAGCTGAAAAGCTAGGAAAGGAGCTCATGCAGTCGTGAATGTTAGTAATCATGAACGCAAAAAGACAGATGTTTCTTAGTTCCAGCTTTGACAAACAGACAAATCAAAAATTCATACTCCATATAAAACTCCCACCCTTTTAGTTTGGGCTGTAACACCCTTTACCTTGCAAGTGCCGCTAATAGCACGGACAGAGACCTGCTGGTTTCAGAAGTTACACCCATCGGCAATATTATAGTCCATTGTCTCAGCCTTGTTCTCCCTCATAAAAGAAGTTAGTACAGTGCTCAACATTTTTATTTTGGAAACTCACAGGCAACCGGATGGCCTGAGAAATGCTCCTGGAAAGATACCAGTTCAGACTCCAAATATCTACTTTTCCTTTATGATGTTGTTAATAACAAGAAAATGAGTGACATCTAACTCCTCTGTTTAAAAATAACTGCCCAGGAAGATGAAAATATATTACCGTAACGGGATGGTGCTTTTCATCTCTGGAGTATCTGGAAAAGGTCAGTTGAGGCTGAAAGACTTATTCAGCAGGCAATATATGAAAAACTGTCTGGTCTGTATCTAGAACAGAAAACCTACTTATTTATGTAACATTAGTGAGCAAGTGTATGTACCACACAGCACAACAGCCCCTCAAAAAGCTAGATGGGCTACAGGAACACAAAACAGCAACTGGTCAGATCAGAGCATGTGTCCGGGCAGCACCGGGCTCTCTCTGCTCGGTGTCCCCTTCCAGGTGCCCCCATCTGTTGTCTGAAATTTGCGCTCCTGTCCCTTCTTCTCATTATTCATCTCTCAGGCAGTTGTCGGCACGTTTTCTGCTTTGCAAAGGAAATGCTTTTGGCTTTCTCCAGAGGAAGGGATGTTTTGGGGAAGTACTAATTTAAAATTTTCTTCTTTATGTGCTGCAAAATATCCCTCTATGTCTGCCTTTAGAGGCAACAAGTCAGACAAAGGGCTGAGTCCAAATACTTAGACCAAGGTTTGTCATAGCTGATTCTGAAAGGGGTTGTTCGTATACCAACTTACAACTTCACTATTTAGCCACCAAAAACAGTAATTTCATTGTCTAAACTACTTTTGAAATCTCCTTTCTGAAAAGCAATTCATCTTCTTCCAAAAAAAGACAAGTTCTTGAACCAAAAAATGTTTTACAGCCTTAAAAAATGAGCCCTGCAATCCAAGGACTATATCACATCTATCATTTGTATTTTAGTGTTAGTTACCAGTAGAACACAGAATACGGTATTTTTGCATGTGCTTATACAGCGTATACATTTTATGACACCAAAGTGATTTGTTTACTGGTGGAAATGTAAGACATGACAATTGTATTTTGCCCTAAGTCCAAACATAAGAGCCAGTTATATTTTAGCGTCCCCTTTGGTCAGCTTTCCATCTGAAAGAAGCATTCCTGCCATGAAGTGACTTACAATGACGTCTGGTTTTTACCCTGTTTATCGAACAGACTGAGATCTGCCATGAGAGGATCAGCCTGGGCTGAAAGCCGCTCGCAAACCCTTCTGCAAAGGCCTGGAACAAAATCTCATGAGATACAAGGGAGAAGAGGTAGGGGTGAAAAATTAAGGCTCAGCCGACCCTATTGAAGCTGCACCTTTAAAATGCAATCCGAATCCAATTAAGAAAAGGATGAATAATTAACTTTGGCAGCCTGAGTGTTTCAGAGACATTAAAACGCTGGCCTTGGCTGATGAAGCTAATGGTTTTAATTGCCTCCAGAAAGGCTGCTGAAATTCAATTTCAGTCCAGTGAGGCCTTTATTTATATATTAAATAATAATAGTAATACAAATCTCTGTTTTCCTTCAGCTTGCCAAGCACTTTGTTAGGTACATAACATCATGAGTTTTTCAATTTAACATCTGTGTTTAGTGCAGGAGGCTCAGTCTACTCACTGAGAGCACAAGGACGATTTTGGTGGGGCCATACTCAACGGCGCTGCGCAATCACTACTCGCAGAATAAAAAAGTCTAACTTCTTTTCTCAGGCCACAATGTATCAGATACCACAAGTCTAGAGAAAAAAGGCCTCCGAGAGTCCCGTTTTGAAGCACAATCATCTTTATCAGCCATTTCCAGCAGAACTGCTTTTGAATTCTCATTCTCTGTTAACTCCGCAACTCCTAGTGATTGACAATAAAGTGCTACGAAGGGGGCTTTTCAGGATTAAAGGAACGTTTTCCTACAGCCAGCCCAGCCTGGTAGCTGCTTATTTAAAACTTTTCACTGTGACATGAAAAAAGTTTTCCAAATATCTCTGCCAAGGTATTAATTAGTAATTTTAAAAGCCCACGTCGTCTTTTAAAGTAGTTCTGGGCAAGATGTCATCAAACAGTAGGTAATCTGCTCATTACAAATCTCACACAGCAAGTTTTCAGTTCAAATGAAGCCTGAAGGAAGCATGGCAGGGAGGAAAGACTCAAGTTGTGAAGCGGTACCAAATGATAACAAAGTTTGGGGATCAGAAAAGCAACTGTTTGCAAGTCCTTCCTCACATCTCTGTCCCTGTAACACAAAGCAGTGTGTTTTCTCCACCTCCGTGTCAGGCCGAAGCCTTGCAGCGTTTCTCAAGAACTGCTAAAAGCCGTATTTACAGCAGATTACCCTCTGTGCGAGTGAGGGAGCTACTTTTGCCCGTACACCCAAGACTTGTACATCCGTTCTCTCCTTTCTGTTCCAGCAAGAGCACACTCATCCTGTTCTCCAATTAAGAGCCGAACCGAAGTCCATCAGAGGGCTACCAGGAGAATAAAACCCAGCCTGGCTCCCGCAGGCGGAGAAATGATGGTCTCCTGCCAGACTCTGAGTCGGAGATTTTTCAGAGCAGTTGAGGATAATTAAATACCCAGTTCCTATTAAAATTCAATGAAAATTAGTACATCTACCTCCCTTATCCCAGGCTTGGGCTTTGATTCAGAAAGGTCCATTTGGATTCAGGAGGGCGGCTAGCTGTGGCTTGCACCGCGGCCACGACCCTGCAGGCACCCAGCCCTCAACTCCCCCTACACCGTGCTGTGGGGAGAAAGGGCATAAAAAGGCCAATACAGGGGACAGACTGAACTCACCAGTACAGAATGACTAAATTCAAAGATATCCAACAGACAACAGTGATGGATAAAGGTGCAGTATCGTAACGTTTTCCTACTGCATGGGGAAATCCTTTAGTCAGCAAGAAGACCCGGCTGCCAAACGGCTGAGTGCTTTCATTTTTGCCATTGAAAGGAAGTCTCTGCTATTTTGTTAAGTATTCTGATTAAAACTGAGTCCTGTTTCATACTCCTCAAACAAAACATTTCTTTTGACCATTATAGCACTTTCAAATATTTGTGCTTTTCCAAAATAAAAAGTCATTTTTTGTTCTCCTCTGCTGAGCGAAATTCAGCGACTGCCAAACAATTCTCTGAGGAATTTGAGGGGTTTAGTATCCCGCAGCATTAGTCCAACTTTTTCCATGTAATTCTCTGGGATTAAGGACAGAACCAGAAAGTCTCCCATTTCCTCCCATCAAAATCAACAGAGCCGTACTGGCATAGGAATGGAATAGCAAAAGAATGAACAATGGCTCTGAGTTAAAAATCGAGATTAGTGCCCAATTTTCAGGAAAGATGAGCATGAGCATAGTAAGGACAAAAGAAATATGATGCACAATCATACGTGAACACATCAGCGAGATGTGTTCCTCCATGGGGACAACATTCACTGCAATAAAATGGAGGGGGAAGCGGAGAGAGTGAGAAAGAGCAAAGGCAGTTTAAAAAGCAATGCTAGAATAAACACACAGGCTGATTTATCTTTGTTCATCTCATGGGGAAGGGCTGTCTAAACTGTCTGTAGAGATCTCTTCAGTTAAATAAGCTGTCAATGGTAATAAACAAGGACCAAAAAAATTGCAATGCCTATCCAATTTTTAAATATGCAACACAAAAGAAAAATTACTGGACTAAGGCATTATTCTTTTTATGTTCCCAGCAATAAAAAGCATGCTGAGAAAAGTAATTATATTAAAATTACAAAACAGCAGAAACAGGAGAATGCCACATTATTTCCATTTCATTGTCCTATTAGAGTATATAATCTGAACATCAGCTGGCTGAAAAATTCAAGAAAAAAGGTTATCATTTCAGACTGCTATTTTAATGCCCCCTGAGTGCAATGTTTGATTAATAACTGCAACATTAGATGTAGGAAAACAAGGCTCCAAACTTATAAATTACACACCTATCCCCCATATTTTTAAAGCATTTCACAATATTAGGACATTTTTAAAGCAGCCTTTATAAACACGAATAGATGTACTTTGTTCTCAGTCAGCCATACATTGTCAAAACTTGCTGTCAAACTCAGCTATAACAGCGAAAAATCAAATAAAAGCACCCATGTTACCCCAAAGAAGAAATTTGGGATGTCTTTCCTTTTGTAAATAGAACCTCACAGCCAAATCCCCGAGCCTTTTCAAAATCCTGGGCTCCCTAAAGATGCTATGGGTTGCCTCTATAGCTCCAGCTGTACCATCAGATGGTTTTAAATATTTTCCCCTTTAGAAACGCTTCTCTGCTTTCAGGCCCATTGGTGGGCAGCTTGAACTGTATTGATTGATCCGCCCTTCTGAATTATGGAACAAGAGCTACAAATGGGATGAAAAATGAAGTCATTTCTAGCTTTAGAAATGCAGAAAATGTGTTTAAAATTTGAACAATTTCTACCACAGATTGTATGACACTATTACTTTGCTGGAAATGTCCATCCACGGGTGAACTTTATAGTAGTCATTTTTATACCCTCAGACTTGGAAAAGACAAAGTGGAAAAAACAGGGGGGGAAAAACAATTTAAGAGAATGGTCTAGGAGCCATAAACATTACAGTTGTGTCCTGCATTGGTCACCTGGGGGAGGGGGACCCAAACCCCAAACTCTATTTTGCTGTGGGAGACAATGATTTCCCCCTTAACAGGGGTTTTGAACTCTGGGTCCCCAGGTGTCCACCATCGTTTTGCTGAAGTGACATTTATGTGGCAGATGGTACAAATAGCCTGGCATGCTTTGTAGTTGTTGGATCACTATAAAAATAAAAACTGCCAGATGGCTGGCATGTTTCCTGGCAGGAGCACAGGGCCCCACTGACTGATGAGAGGAAGTAAAGCTGCCCAAAATAAAATAATAACGTCTGAATTTTCTTTGGAGTGCTTTTGAAATGCGGCTTACTCTGTCTTGGGTTTGGCTCCTACTGTCTAGGAAGCACCTTGTGACATCCCTCCGCCTGACTGCGCTCACCTCTCTCCTTCCAGTTTCATCTGTCCCCCCCACCCCAGGAAGGGGACCTCTCCACCAGCCATTTCCCCTCCAGCGTGAGGTACCAGCGGGTGCTGGGTGCAGGAGGTGGCATGGCAGGTTGAGATCTCCCCAGGCTCTGTGCCAGCAGGGGATTCCTACTTGAGGGAACATCTCCTCTCCCATCCTCTGCTGTTCCTACCCAGGTTGAAGCCTGCAGCCCAGCGGAGGACCGTCGTGCTACAGTACTACAAGAAAGCCACCACAGGGAGCGTATCACCCTGGGTGCCCTCTACCTGGACTTCCTCCAGAAGCCGCAAACATAAACCAGTGTAAACATGTCAAACTAAATGGATTCTTTTTTCTACCACAGCTATATTAACGCACCATTGTCTCCCTAATTATAACACTGCAGCTGGCAGTGAGGGTTTCTTCTGGCTGCACCGGAGGAAGCAAAGGTTGGAACGCTGTTCGGTGGGTCGAGGCAGGAGACAGACACGAACCCCCAAGAGTGCGGCTTTAGCAGTGATTTGCTATGAGGGACTTTTTCACTCTACCTCAGTTTCCCCCATCAGAAAGAGAAGCTTGATCAGAGCAATGAGTTTCCCAGAGGAGGGGTACACGAATTAGTTAATATCTGCACAACTACCCTGAACGTCCCACTGACACATTTTGTTGGGGAGATGCAACTGTAAAATTCTCACTCTTACCAATTTGATCAGAGCTGCGAAAAGGCTTCACAACCGACTTTCCAAATTCTGATCATGTGCTGACATTAATGACATCCACGCAACTTCACGAAGGCAACCAAGGGCTGAGCGTGTCCCTTCAGGAACATTCTGCTCATCTTTGGTCGCATTTTACCTTCAATTAACTTATATATTCATTTAAACCAGTTGATGATCGCTAATCTCCAAAACTCCCAATAAATGCTATCGTTTCTCAAGATAAAAGCAACATGATAAATGAATCTCAGCAAGCAAGCATGAACTTGGGCCAGCCGTGGTACAGACATAACAGCAGAGCGATAAAGACACAAATAATCTCGGCGTTCCACGTGGGCCAAGTCATCAGCAGGCTAACAGGTCAGTGCCAGGCTGACATCTGAGCACCACATGGTTGTAAGATTTTCCAAGATGGTTATTTCATTCCTGAAATAAACTTGTTACAACTGCTAATCCCCTGCAGCGCTGAAAGCAGCCAGGCTGCACCCATGGCTCTCAAGCTAATCAGCAGTATTGTTCCTACCGCTCTTTCACAATCACTGCGACTTCAGTGCCTTCAAGCTCTTGCTGAAACTGATATAAAATCCGGAGTAGTGTTCAACTACGCTTGTAATCTGAGCTTGGGTTTAGCTAATTCGCAGCATTCAGCCTTCTTTTTCTTCACATGCCGCTGTACAGCACACAGATATCAGCGTGGAGGTTCATTTTGTCACGTTTAAGTTAAAATTCCAAAAATTCAAAATTTTTCTTTGTGACCTCTCTCTTTCAATTTCTTCCTCTGAAATATTGGAATAAAGATGTCTTTTCATCTCAGCAGATTTCAGTCTCTGGAGAATACTTCCAGCTGGCATAGAGTAGAATAGTGACTGAATTAATCTAACCTGTTTTGAGTAAAGATCAGGAAGTCAAATCATGAACTCACAGCTTGTTCCTAAGAACTTTCTTGCATTTCTATGCTCCCTGGAAATTAGACCCACCTGACAGTCTGCTCCATAAACACCTAACAATTTGTCAGCATTCCTCATCTCACAACACTTCAAATATTCAAGAGAAAGCCCTGTCAGATGCAAGTTATCCTACAATTTTGTTCCTATGAATGTCTCACTGAAACAAAATTAAATCCACGTGAGACATTGTAATTCCTCCCCAAGCCAGGTGCATAAATTATTAACATAGTTCTGTACCTTGTAATAAAATTGCAATGACAAACAATCTTGAAAATATAGAAAGACATTTATGCTCACAAGAAATGTACAAACATATAGAGGGATCTGCTGGATATTGGTGAAGGTGTGAAAATGAGCTGGACCAGCACTAGCAGGAAGGGAGGCACTGGGGCAGGTTCACAGTGCACCAGGCTGAAAGGTCCAGATCATGCTAGCGCTAAGTGGGAAATGACAGACTCAACCACGTGAAGGAACAAAGAGAAGGAGGTAAGCAAGAAGATTCTTGCTTGAATTTAGCATAACTCAGAAGAAAATGTCGCCATCCTTGACAAATAGTTATCATACAAGCTCAGCTCCCTGGTCATTAGAAATGCTCACCACAAGTATTTATGTGGCAGGTTACTTCTGAGGAAGGTCACTTATTTTCGGCATTTGTTGCTTAGAGACACCTTGGCTTTGTCTGAGCTCGCAGAGTATGCCGTACTCTCCAGTTGTCAACAGCAAACTCTTTTAAAAAACTGCAATAACTCGTTAATGAAAAGCTTATGCTTCTTTTTAATTGTTTTTTTAAGCAAAAAGAAACTGAATCTCATGAAGAGGAGCTGAGAGAGTCAGCAAACTTATCGCACTGAACTCGCCTCAAGAGTTCATGGATTCCCTCATCAACAGCGCTCTCCCTAGGGAATTTGTCCCAGGTCTGAAGCTGCTGCATACATCCTGGGCTGTATTACATCTCTTTAGAATTCTTGATAGCTTGATATTTTTTTTAAATTGTATTCTGTGCATCTGCCGGCCTTTCTGAAGGGGGTGGTAGAACTATTCACAGCTGGTTTTACAGATGTGCTGACTGGTGCACTAGGTTAAAGGCTGTTACGGTGCCCTTGGAGAGGATCTCTGCCTCTTTGTGCTACCCTGCGAGCTGCATTTATCAGTACGACGGAGGGAAAGGGAAATGATTCTTTCCATAGGAGAATGGAAGTATAAAGTACCCAAAATAGAATTCCCATGAAGAATGAAGTCACTCTTTTGAAACAAAATACTGCTTTTGACGAAAACCTCTCCAGTTTTCAGGCAATCCATTTCCAATAATTTATTTACATTTTTCATGAAAAGCAGACCCCTTTTTGTAAGAAACAGAATCTAGACAAAAAATAAACGTTCTGTCAAAACTAGTGTTCATGTGGAAAAATTTCATCCAGTTCTATTTACACAGCCACAGATATATAATAGCTATATAAACAGAACTGTGCAAATGTGGGCAACTGCATACTCCCACCCTCTCTTTTTCTTGTCTCATATTATCTGTGAACTCCATTTATGAAAAGAAAAATAAAATATACAAGAGTTCAAGACTGACTATAACATAATTGCAACAATTTCTTAGAGCATTGACAATCTAGTATTCCAGCGGGTGATTTATATGGGCCCTCTGAACCTTGGCTCATGAATTTCAGAACATGGTGAATAAACATGTATATGTGTTTAAAATCCACAGCATTTTAACATTTACTTAACAGGGTTCCAAGGACGCCTGGGAGAAGTTTCCAGTTGTCTAGTAGATTCAGTAGGCTCTATTGCTTAGACATGTGAAGCAAATACTTAGCAAACGTTTTAGGAATTTGTAACTGAGCATAGTCTGCTTGTATAGCTCAAAAGCCAGGCAGCTTGTCTTTGCTTGAATCTTAACTTCGTGCCAATTACAAAATGAAGATACCGATTTTTTTTTTTTCATGAGTTAAAAAAATTACTACCACATAATAATCCTAAACAGTCAATTTAGAGGGCATGCCTTGGTCAAAGATTTGGGGTGAGATGTTCTGATGAACTCTGAGAGAGGCACTACACAATAGCCAAATGAGAGTAAAGCACACTATAACAAAGCACACCGAAGGGACGATATCATGGATCGGCTTGTTAGCGGCAATATTACCTGAGACCCCACAGGGGCCCCCTCTCATTGCCACCTCGCCGTAACACCACGCTTGTGCAGTGACGGGAGGGCAGGGCAAAGCTGCCGTGTCGAGGCGTTGCTCAGGTTCATTGCTCTGCAGACCAGTGAACCCAGGTTTTGCCACCCTACAATGTATTTATAAATTCTGCCAACTGAGGTGCATGCGAGGATTGGTTTTAGGCAAACTTTAAGGGGATAGAAATGAATGCGTATTTTCTTCCTAGCCTGCACAATCTTCCATGGAAAGCTGAAGCAAGCATTTTGAATTCTCGTGGATTCGCACTAGGAACATAAGGACTCTATACTGGAAATACTCCTATGACCTTTCAGCATCTCACTTTTCATGACACAAATTTATAAATTTCCTTCTTTTTTCTGTTCAGAAATGGGATTTTAGCTGGAAGGGATCAAAATATAACAGAAAATGATGGAAATTAAGTTTCATTTTAAAAAAAAACCCTATTTTATACAGACTTTTACAGTACTACATCACACAGGGAATGTTTTTATGCATCAGAGTGACTAGGTCTGTGTGTCTCACACAGCCATGTGGTATCTTAGGAGCACTTTAATCTTGTTTTCTAGATTATCATAAAGAAAAAAAAAGCAATGCAAAAACATTCCGTGCAAACTTCAGCAGATGCAAATGCATTAGATCAAAAAGTTAAGAAGGGAGAAAGTATTGAAAATAGAACCATTAAACGACTGTGAGGAACTGGACAGTCCATTCACATCCAGCCTTTCCTAGTTATGCATTTCAGGCTTTTTCAGGAAAGCTTGATTCCAAAGACTTTGATATAAAATATCTTTGATCTCCAATTCCTAATATTGCATAATATTAGAACTTATTGCAGCATCTCATTAATCATGACAATCTCAAATCTGTTTATTTGAAAGTTAGACCTTTCAGAACCATTCTCCAGTGAAAAATTTACTAATCTTTCACCAGCATTTAATTGGTGGACACTGTTTAATCCTGGCTAAATCCCTGTATATTGCTCTTTACAACAGGGTTAACAATGGTGGATTTCTCCCATTCTACTTTTTTCTCACAAGATGGGAAGCTCTTCAGGCAAAGCTGCATTTTATTATGAGTACGAAGAGTTCCTAGAAAAAGAATACTTGGAAACCAGCTGAGGTCATAAGGTGCTTTACAAGTAATAAAGACAATAATGGTTAGATAAAAACTGGTTGACCTGAACAAGATACTTGCATCCTCAAATGGTTAGACTAATACAAAGGACTTTGGATAGCAGAGACCATCTTGTTCTAAACTGTGACCCTGATTACACCGTCTAACCAGGATTACCATGTGAGTAGTTGTGCTAACAGTGTTTCTGAACCGGGAACTCCTAATAGCAGTCTGGGATGATTCATTCCTTGAAAAGGCTTTGGAGCTGCTC
Organism: Burhinus bistriatus; assembly: GCA_013397275.1. Classification (NCBI taxonomy): domain Eukaryota; kingdom Metazoa; phylum Chordata; class Aves; order Charadriiformes; family Burhinidae; genus Burhinus; species Burhinus bistriatus. The sequence continues at coordinate 2,725,693 of VYXH01007725.1, read as the reverse complement.
GGTGGTATAACCCCAATTAGAGATCCCTTATGCTGCCAGGTCAGTTTTGTGTCCACCTGCAGGAACCTCTGTGCCACCCTCACGAGCACATGCAGCCCATCCTGCAGCAGTAGCTGTCTCGGCAAAGCTACTGTCTAACCAAACCCATCGTTCAAACCAATTAACAGGAACCTGAAACATGCCCATATAGTGAATGCATCCATGCCAACAGAGCTGACACAACTCCTCTAGCTGTACCACAGAGGACACCACGCTTGTTAGCAGCACTCAGTGATAAATGGGACAGTAGGACTCCTACTGTCCTGCTGAAGCTCTTCTTTAGTCTGTTAATTTGTACTGTTAGGATGGTGTTTGTAAAAAAATGAGAATGTGCCAGAGAGTACAAATTTGACAGATAATTAGCGTACATTTCTTTAAATGTATGGTTTGTAAATGATTTCTATTATACATTCATTATTTATTAACCGAGGATTGTCTGAGCAGGGCTTCATCACTACCTCCATCGGATCCTCCCTGACAGTAGCACACCCAAATAAAACAGTAAAAACATATTTCTCATGCTTATGGCAGTGTTGTCTGTTTGTCTGCTAAGATCCAGGATGGGGATGACCTTGCCTGCTGCTGAGTTTTCTAGAAGGAGTCCTTCAGCAGGCACGAACCAGCACTTCACCTGCAAGGAGCAGACACTGCTCCATCTCTGAGGAAATCTCAAGGCATTGTAAGGTATCATGAGGAGAAGAACATGTCTAGTGAGGAGAGCAACGCATTTGCCATCGAAGCTTCATCTGAAACCAGTGATGAGTATGAATAGGAAGCATAAGGTCCTGGGTAAACAGGGAAAGTGTCATATTCCAGCCGAAAAGAGGCTTGCTTGACAACTCTTTGGACAAAGGAACTGAGCATAGAGAAAACTATACATAAGGTGTCCACTTTCAACTCTAAAGCATCATTTTCTTTCTCACGCTCCTTCTACACAAGCCCCTGCTTGGCAATGAGGTGAAGAAACAGCAGCAGGGAGGCACTTGGAAAGCTGGCAGAGAAAATGGTAGGGGCCAGCTGGCGGCAGAGCTTGCTTCACATGGAGTTCAAGCTCGGCTGTTCATATTGCACAAGTCTAGTTACCAAAACCCTTAAACAGCCACATCTCAGCTGTCTCTGTCTTGAAAACACATCATAAAATCCAGGGTCACCTGTACATGTCCTCTAGTGCTTTTCCTGCCTTGTACTTTAAGAAGTCATGGCAAAAGGGTGAGAATAAAGAGAATTCCCACCTGCCATAGATGTGTTTCATTTCATGCTCCATTTCAGTTCCCAAAAACTTTTAAGAATAGTCAAGAATTATTAAAATGTCATCCCAGAAAGTAGAATGTGGAATAAACCTGAGTTGGGCAAAAACGAGCCCAGTTCCAATCACCTACTGATGTGGTGTGAGGATGCAACTCATATATCTGCGCTTCATTTTTAACAGACAGATTTACTCCTTTGCTTAATCTCACCTTCAGAGGCACCACTTGCATCAGAATGGCGAAGTTAGTGAGGTGGTTACAACGACACACTGAGTAGTTGAGGTCCCCACTCTCACGCACACAACCTTCATTAGACCAAACACCAGTTCCATTGCTGCAAAGCACACAAAAATGGAACATAATCTCTATCAAAATGCATCTTATCAGGTTAATTTCACATGCATTGTACTATACAGAAGATAAAATGGTTTGAAAACCATCTCAGGCTTAAGCAACCACAAACACCGCTAGTCTCTTTTCAATTCCACCGTGAAAATAGTTAAGGAAAATATTGACCGGAACAGGGCCCAGATTAGACCCCTAGGTGAATGTCTCTAGAGATTTCTTCCCAGTTTTATAACCAATGAACGATAATGTTTTTTCTTTACGCTGTGCAACCCACTTACGGCATTTCACCTAGACCCGAATTTCTGTATTCTGAGAACTAGAATATCAGCCAAGTCAATAATCTTGCAAAAATCAAAAAAGTAAGCGTATCATATCTGCTGCCTCTTCCTTCTCCACTGTCCCACTCATTCGGTCAAAGTATGTAATCCAGACCCAGCATGATTTCTGGTGACCGATCCATGCCAACTGGTTTGTGTGACTTCACCCTCAGGGGCAGCAAGAGCAGCTCCTGCTCCCCCGAGGATAGGGCTGGGCTGGCTGCGCAGCCCGGTCCCAGGAAAGTCATCCTCATGAGTTTGCTTCTTCCTGGAGCCAGGGACACCCAGAAACCCCTGTGCTATCACAGCCCTGCAGTGCCCTGGGGACACAGAAGCCACAGCCACGCATCTGGGGGGGCTCCATGGGCTCAGGCACCATGGGTCCCCCACCTCAACTGCCTGCTGCTTAACCATTTATTACTTTTGATATTATTCTGGGTCCTGAAACTAGACTGAGTGATCTGTATTTTTCTTGGCGCTTATTTTAAAGATCGGTATTACTTCACCCTTCCTCTGTCCTTTGGGACCTCCTTGAGTTCTCAAAGAGAGTCTGTCACAGGTCAGAAACCAATTGCTTATTCTTTAACTGCCATACACCGGGGAATAAGACCATTTTGACACAAATAGAACTCATTTGGAAGGACAGCTTTCGTATTTCAGTTTCTGTCCTGAGGCAAAGCCTCAAGGGCTGAAGCCCCAGTGGGAAACAGTACAGGAACAATGCCCCAACCATATTAATTCGCGTCAGTAAAATCTGTTTCTAATTTACTGTAATTTGTGAGTAACCATAACAACGAGTAACTGCCAACAGCTGGGATAGTTCAACATACTTGTAACAAAACTTCAGTAAAACAATTACGGTGACCTTCCCATGCGCATGCTGGGTAGGAGGGATCACAGCATTACGGGCCATTGCTACATCAATTAGGCTTATACTGTTACGGCTCAAAAACTGTTAATCCCCATGAAATTCAAAATTCACTATTTGTAGTCTTTCTCGATTCAGTAAGAGCAACATGTTTGGAAATCAAAAACAGATGAAATATATTCAGAGCTAAAAAAAAAAAAAAAAAAGAGCTACTGCTTTTCCATAGTTCCTATTCTCTGAGTGAAATTTAAGGTGATATTTCTGTCCCTTGTATTCTAATTTTCATTCAGGGGCATAGTATTTCTCCATTCCATGCATTGCCTAAAATTCACAGCTCTGAAATACTGCTTTCACACGGTGTTGTGACACAGGCACAGATCCAGTGAAAACAATGGCTCTGCTGGAGGCTTGCCATCTTAAAACATCCGAGCATCTGCCCAAGTGGACATACTCATAAACCAAGATAAGCACAATTTGTATCAGTACGCGGTTTTGAGTCCAAAATTTTTCAGTCTCTCAATTACCTACCTAACACAGGGTCTGCGAATAACTAGTCTCCTATTGATGGTAAGAAGCCCCTATGCGATTGTGTTTTATGTAAACCAGTGGCTCCATTTCTTTAACTATTTCCATGAATGAAAGAGAACAAGAAGAATATAGGTAATATATAGGATCACAAAGTAAGTGTAATTTAATTAAACCAAGTTAAATAATTTGAAATTATGTAACATACCTGTAGTCCAGAAATGCACAGTAAAGATGAACTCTGTTACTCTTATTTAGTGCTTGGCTGTATTGTCTGGGCGTCTGCAAGAAAGAAAATATAAACCCTGAAGGAATGTTTAAAAGGACTCAATTCCTCCATTCAACTACTTCAAATTCTCATTGTTATAGTGACTTCAATAGACTTATTCTAGATTAACACACCATATCTGAAAGCAAATTTTATCAGTCTTCCTGGCTTTAACACAAACACCAAACATGCAAAGGCTGGTACTCGGTCTTAATTTTACACACTGGGATTAAACTCATGTCACTTTGAGTGAGAAATCTGTGTCCCATTTAAGTAAATAGCAAACCAGGATTATTTATTGTATATAAGCACAAATGTATGTGTCAATTTTTGCAGGATTGGGGTGTTATTCTTCAGCATATATTTGGCTTCATTGGGGTTTGTTCTCATTGAGTAATAAGAATCTCACCTTTTAGGATTAATAACACTGAAACATGTGCATTACAATGACCAACTCACAGACATTTTTCGTTCCGCAATAGTGAGTATTTTAAAACATATAATCAAACTGAAAGAGCAATGCCATAATTCAAGATTTTATTTTAACACACCTTAGCATTATGATGACATAATTTCTACCTTCTATAAACAGATTCAGCCGCTAACTCAATCATCTCCATTCAGGAAGCTTTGAGACCCCATTCTCCACCATTACACCAGTTTCTTGATGAAATAATTCGAATTATATTGGAGTGAAGTAATACTTTGTTATAGACAAAATATGCAAACTAGAGGATTTCCAGGATCTGTTCAACCCTTTCTAATACATAAATCCCCAAAGTCCACACTGCATTAGACCCTACCTTAAGGCATTTTTTTAATTACAAGAGTCTTCAACATAAACAAATCACTGGTGAACTAACAGCCCTTGGATTATTGCAACACAATTCTGCTCTCAAGCTGAAAGATAAGCAAGTATTGCTTTCCTTGTTTTAGAGAAAGAAGGAAAAAAAACCTCACCGCCTCATCATGCTGAAAGTCAACCAAGTACAAGGAGTCCCTGATGCAATTTTCCTTCTCCTCGCCCACAAGTCCAACAACAAGTGTCAGGCACAAGGTAGCACGGTTCCCTCCTTACTAGTGATAATAAAGCATTTCTGCCTAACCCAGGACATTCACACATTCATACTGGATTTCCACACGCTTCAAGTAGCTATGCTGTAGATAAGCCCATTTACTTCTTCTTAACTCACATCTCTGGATAATATAAATGGAATTTTCTTATCTGCTTGAGCAACGTCCCTGGACAAAATTTCTAGTTCCTTGACTCACCCTGTTTTCCCTAAGCCTTCCTTATAGAAACAGCTGAGATTGCAGGTCAGATCCTCACAGAAGCAGAGCTTTGGGAAGAAGAAAGACTGCCACTTATCTGCCAAGGGTCTCTGTTTCCCCCTTTCACTCTGGTCACATCCTGTAACCTTTCCACAAGGGGAGCAAAGCAAACGGCAAAACCTCACACTCTCACAAGTGTATCACACTGGGAAATGATAATGGGACAAGATTCACATCCCCCATCAGCAGGAAATGTCTCACTGATACAACCCCCAATCTGCTCATGCCACTTTCTTTCCAGGTGTGGTGAGAAAGACGTAGTAAAACCAATTATATGACATTAATTAATACAGAGGAATCCTTCCTCACCTGTGAAAGCCCTTCCCCATCGCTGGCTGCCCTGTGAAGGCCCCGTGCAAGGCTTCAGGATCAAACTCGTATGTTCCCTGCTAGATCCATCGATTCGGAACTTCCCATTCCTTTCAGACAGCGTACCACCACGAGCCTCACCTTTAGCAACGGCAGGGGTCCTGCACACCTTCCAAATCACAAACCACCTATGAAATACGGAGTGTCTTTCAGAAACTCCTTCCTTCCCTTAATCCCTCCTCTTGTTGCTCAGGGTATTCCTGAAGAGCACTAGTTCAGAAACTGCAGAAGACCGATGACCCGTAACCCACGGCTGGAAAACTGCCTTGTGCAACTGCAGTTAATTTAAAGTTTTGTTGGCAGATCTCATCCTGTTTAACCAGCAGTAAGGGCATGTAGCATAATGTTTGCCCATTACGTGGTATAACTTTATGCCCATCATGTCTATAGCTTTCCTGAAGTAAGCAATTGAGAGAATCCATAGTCAGTTTGCATTACAAATTACTTCACTTGTATGACAGACAAACAGTGGCTAAAAAAAAAAAAAAAAAAGAGAGAGAGAGAAAGATCTGCTGTAATAACAGCTAAGATCATACAATAACTGTCAGTTCTGATTTGTAAGATATCTAGATAAATCTCAATTCTTAATACACTAAATGGAAAGGGCACCACCAGGGTCAGCTTGGAAGAAGACACAGCACTTCAGTTGTGTATCTTTTTACACAAATAAATGCCAGATGTATGTTTTACCCTCAATTAAGTATCTCTGGCAAGAGACAAACTATTGTTTTTCTCCATCTTTAATTCTAAACACAGATGTCACTCATTAGACAAGGAACTACACCAAGTGAGGCTATACAATCTCTGAGCTGTCCAGAACAGTATGCGTACCCACATGGAAAAAGAATAGATAAATAATGTGTATACAAGAAGGGTCCATGCCAATTTGCCTATTTACTACTCTTAAAGAATATGTCCCATGTTCTAACGCGCACGACGCAGTGTTAAAAGCCTCACAAGGCTTTTCGGTGCCATTTATAATAACTGCATAAAACACTCATCTTCTCAGAGAATAGAAACCCCCCCAACATACAGGAAACTGGCTACAATGAGGAATGAACCCTCTCTGATCTTCAACAGCTCTACTTCAAAGTGCTCTCTAATCTATGACAAACGAACTGACTGTACCTCAATCCCGCATTTCTTAAGTTAAACTGTGTGTGACAGCTTATATGTGACTTGGATCCTGTAGCACTGGGGATATTGATTTAATGACATTGATAACAGAAAGCTTAATATACAAGTAGGCTTTTACACTAAAAGATTAAGTCACTTGAGTGCTTATAAAAGCCTGTGAAAGGACAGTTTGTGCAGCTTTCAGTAGCGTGCAGAGGGAAAGTACCAGTAATCCAGCATCCATGCACCAGTTCTCCCTAATCTAGGTTCTTTACATTAGTCCTTCTGCATGGAGAGGGGCACATGCAGCTTCTTCAAAAAAGAATTACATTAAAAGAGGAAAGCAACCTCTTGTCACTGAGAAACAGTGCAAACTCCGTGTCTGCCTGATGGAGCAGGTATCCTGAGGAAGGACCGTCTCTGTTCAGCAGCTCTTACACTAACCACTGACTCTCGGCAGATTAGTCAGACTTACAAGCAAACCACAGAAGCTCCTTGTACGTGTCGAGAGCACATAGAGGATGGGCACGGATGTGTGATGGGGATACGGTACTTGCTCTGCTGGGAGCCAGGCACAAGGCCACGGTTGGTGGGTGAAGAGGCCAAAAAAGGGGGGTAGGGGACTGAAAGGACTGCTGGAAACCTTCAGGAAAACCTAGTTGCAGGAAATGTCATGAACACAATCGCAGAAGAAAAACAGTCAGGCAGCTGCTGCTGGGATGGCTTGCCAAGGGAGAGAAGCCAAGGAGAGGGTGGGGTGAACCTTTATGTGATTAGATTATTTCTCCTCCCCTGAATTTAAAAAGCAAATATTTAGCTACATAGTGGTGGCCACCAAGGGAGGAGGGTGTGCACCTTCTAATTCAATGTGCATTTTTCCGCAATGGGAAGAACAAACGGGTCAGATCTGCCATTGATCTAAACTCAGTAGCTCCAAACCCGAAGTGCTGGGTGTTGAACTTCCTCTCATCCAAAGCAGATGATAATTTACCCTATTAAGTTCCATTTGGAGTTCACTTATCTCTGTTCACAAAATACAGCATTTTGTTTTATTCAGAGATTTTGAAGCCTTGTCTTCTCAACCTCCAAAGATACCACGGATTATTTTGAAGGTGGCAAAAAAAGGCACTAAGACAAACAAGCCTCTTGTCAGTATGTTCGTGTCTTTTGTGCAGTTCACAACCTCACTGAAGTATTCTTACAATTGTATTTATCAAAAGCGCTTTTGGTTCTGATCTATGGATTAGAGACTAAAATGATGCTTCTAATATAAGGGTTTCCCATTCTTACAGCGCCATCCTGACTGCTAGCGTGACCTATCCAGGACCACATGGTATGTTAACTTTCCTTTCACCTTATACAATCCACTTCTTCTAATTACCTAGAAAACTAAAACTTCATTCACTCAGTTCCTTGGAAAAAGACAGAAAGAGAGAGAGAGAGAAAGAAAGAATAATCACCTATTTCTATAGTGGCTATATTGGCTGTTATCTTCCCAGCTGTGAGAAAACTGCATTGCAACAGACCTCGGGCTTAGATCACCCAGCTATTTTAATTTAGAGTCTGTTTGTCTGATTGACCCTAAGATGTAAGTAGCATGTGTAATGAAAAAAATGTTACAAATGGTACGAAAATGAATTTAGCTTATCAATAGGGAATTATAAAAGCCAGACCTTTAGTTGTTCCATTGTTGCCAACAGAGCTATGCCAACACACTTACTGAAGCAGCGAGCGAAATACTGCAGGGTCCCAGGGTCAACATGAAAGCTCGATGAATAGATTTCTTAATGGTACAATCACACAGTTAAAAAATTAAAAATCCCATGATATCACAAAGGGTGGAAGACTGTGGCAGACAACTATATAAAGGAAAAAACCAGTGAAATATCAGAGGCTGTAAAGGCATCTGAAATTAGAAAAGGTTGCCATATGTAACTGAATATGGATTGGGTTTGATCCTTCCTTTGCCTGAAGTTAAAAATAGTCGACGTATTAATTTTCTGCAAAAATACTGTTAATTGAATGCTACACCAATAGCCTTCCCCAGTTCTCAGAGTTCTCCATTTAGCAGCTGCTGCATTGGGCAAGCAGTGTGAGAACAAATAAAGTAATGAAAAAAACCATGAGCAACAGACTGAAAAATGTCTTGGCTGCTCTACTAGATAGCATTTTTATAAAACAAGAAAGAAAAGGAGGAGGAAATGGATGAGGAAGTTGTCCTAGAACTTTCTTTTTTAATTATTGTGCATAGCAAAAAAAAATTTATTACTTCTGAATGTGTACAGCATCAGAAGATCTTGCTATTTTTCTTACACTAACCAGTCCACATCCTTTTAAATAAAAATGCCGTCCTCTTAACACGATCCCATCTTTCTTACAGCACCAACCAAGGGGCTTCATCCAACAGCTGCCAAGACGACATCTGACCACTTGCAGATCTCAGTGTGGGCTGTCAGGCACTGCGCACCTGTAAAACAGTCGCTTATGAGCTACAGAAACAGAAACTATTACTTGGTGCTCATCTTTCTTCAGCTTGTCTCTTTGATCTACTTCCCACTACCTGCTTACAGCACAGGTAGACTTCATGGCACCCAGAAAAGCTGGGCCAGTCATTGCTGAATGTACTCTAGGTGCAATGTCATGGCTGTGTTAAAAGCTTAATAGTTCTTCTCTCTGTTTTTGGGTGCTAAAGAGCATAAAAGTAATTTTTTTCCAAACTGCTAGAGGAAAGTTACAATTTTGGCAATGGAAACTGATTGCAACCTTTGAGTTAAAGTTATAATCTCCCTAAACACACATAAACAGCTCCCAAATGGCTTTTCTTTAATTTTACAGCTAAAGAATTCCCACGCTAACATAGAAGTTACATTCACGTAGATCCCTCAGGCAGTTAACACAGCGGAGCATCAGTGGGTCAGCGCCGAGGCCTGGACTCGGGAATTTCTGAGCACAAAGTACCTTGCTCAGCTTCACTAAGCCCCGTATCCTCTATGGACTATGCTTTCATACATTCCCCAGTTTCAAGGATCTCAAATATGTAACAATAGATTTCTTCCCTTTTTCTTTCTCTTTGGCCCAGATGCAAATGGGCATGATGAGTCTTTTGTACGTATTTGTTAACACCGGGCAGTGACTAGTAGTTGTGTGCCACGTTCCTTCAGCTTGGAAGCCCAAACTATTGAAGATGCAGTACTGCTGAGCGAAGCCATGCCAAACTCCCATTGACTGCAATCTGGATTAATGATACTCACAATATTGTTGTAAATCATGGTAATAAATGGAAAGCACAGAAAGGCTGAAAAACAGCCACAGAGAGAAGAAGGTTCATTTTCATTAGAGATGCATGGAGTTGACTTCAATGGCAGGCATCCACAAATAGAAACCGCAGGATAAGGACCTTTGAAATTCAATTTGGGCAGCAAGCAAGTTACATCAGTAAATATTTGATGTTTAAAAATTTTAAATGCCGGTCAGTAAGAAATGGGGCTCAGTGTGGCAACCTTTCCTCATGTGAGCACCAATAAACGCAGAACTGAACTGATGTTCTGTATGAAAAGCTGCCTTAATGCTTAAGTGAAAAAATGATTTCTCGTGTCCCTTAAAGCACAGTTCTGTTCCAAAGAATGACAAAGTGGAAATATTAATATTCTCTCTCTAGAAATAGTCTCATTTAAGTAATTAGCACTATATCAGTCAGATGGTTCTGATATGTCCTTACAGTTAAACAGTTATATCCATATGTAAGAAAAAAATGTGTACACACACAGCCCTCCAAAGCTGTACATGATTTAGACATCCAAGGATGGACTAAGGAGTGCAAACTTAAGTCGCTAATACTGAAACACCTGGGACATGTTTTCTCACTTGGAGTTTTAGCAAGTCAATTCAAAGGAGAGAGCAAGCGAGAGCTAGTTTTTTTCCTGTGTGTTACTGATAGAATTGTTTACGCAGAGCCAGTGCCATCAAGCTTGTCGGGACACTCCACATTGCCTCCAACTGACTCAGGGCATAACCTCCAACTAGGTATTACCTCTCCAAAATTAATGAATGCAGTTTGGCTCCAAAGAGATCTAATTTAAACCAGGTAATTTAAAATGCAAGTTATTTTACTCAAGGTGCCCGTGTTGAAGCAGTTACTCATTGCTTAAAAGACCTTATTTTGTTTCAATGTAATACAGAGCAGCTTTTCTTCTCTCCCCATCTCCCCTCCCATCCAACACCCGCTCAGAGCTACCAGAACTTCACACCGGGCAGAAGATGAAACCCAGCTTGATTGTCAGGGCTCAAGAAGAGCAAATAAATAAATAAAAGGAAATCTATCATTGGTTTCATTGGTAGACCTACCTGACGTGGAGATTGCTGAGAGGCCATACACACCAAATTCCATGCGGCCGTTCTTCCCTAGCCAAGATCTCTTTTATGTATTTTACGCTCTGATCTGTTTTAACACATCTGAGTTAGATGTGCCAGGCTGAAAGTAATCTTTGAGCATGGATAAAGCAAAGCTAAAACTACAAAACTACCCCAAACCTGGGCATTTGGCCTGGTTCTTCCAGGAAGTAAATTTGTGAGATACGACTTGCCAAGGCTGGCTTTTAACGCAAGTGGGTGTCGTGTTCATTCCTCTGGTCCAAGACCGTGTTGCTTTACGCTGCTTCTGCACTCCTCGGCTCCTTGAAAACACTGTTTTCAATGTAAATAAAGTCAAATACTTACAAAACTGGCTGTGCAAACCAGCCACCAGCCTTGCAAAATTCTAGTCACGTATGCTGCTGGAAGTTTACAGGCCGTTTTGGATAGATGAATGAAGTATCGTTTCAGCTTTTCCCCACCCTCCTTATCATCAGCATAATAAAGTAGATTTTGTGGTCATGCTGATACAAGTTCATGATAACTTTCCAAAACTGCTTAGTGAAATAGATGACGGTGTCTTTTTTTAAGGTTTTTTGTTTCCTTTTGCTGTGCTTTTTTCTGCTACTCTGCATTATTATATTGAAAACATATTGCTTTTCTAAAACGAGAAGCAGATGTTCCTCCTATACATCCTTTCTTAATCTCCTCTATTTCTCTTAACTCATGTGAAAGTACCGCTAAAGGAAAACAACTGGTCTGATTGATATTGAAAAAGCTATTTAAAAATGGACCCAATTTCTAATCCCACAGAACCATAAAGAAAGAGGTAAATAAATCTTTCTTTTTTTTCCCCCACCATTCACCTGTAGTCTTTTGACACAGGCAGAAATATTTCCCTTTGCCATACCACTGTCCAGGCCCAGCGCAGAGCTCTGTAACAGGAAGCAACGTCGAGGCAATGACAAGGGCTGTGACAGGGACCAGAAGGCAGGCATAAAGCATAATCCCTTAAAGGGATGCACAGGGTAGGATCAGTTTTAAGAATACTTTTCCTATTAGGTAATATTTCCACAATTCTTAGTTTCCAAAACAGTGCTTGGACTTTTCCTCCNTTTTTTTTTAAGAAAAGAAACATTTGCATCAGATGCGAACCATTCAAGACACTCAGCTTTAACATTTAAACTGCTGGTGTGAGTCACAATCCCCATGTCACCGGGGCAGAGGGAATTTAAATCAGAAACAAGAAACTGGGACAACTCAGCACTAGCGGGATGGGAGTTGGGCACTTTGCCCGTTGTGCCGCATTGCCCACGGAGGGCAGCGGGACAGACAGGCGGTCAGTGCCTGCCAGTCTTTGCTCCCATTTCTACCGTACAGGCACCCATATCCCAAACAAGACATGCCTGGGTTTTTATAGCTAGATTTCACAAAGCTCAGCTGAAACTGAAACCCCATGAAACAGAGGTTCGGTACCTACAAATAACAAGCACCAGCAACAGCAAGAAGTTGCGCTGAATTCAAAAACAACATGAAGCTACAAAGCCCAACAGCAACGGCAGGTCTCACTGGCACTTTTGGGTTTCAGTTTTACACATTTCTTTGCCAAAATACAAATGAAGTCTGATGTAGCAAACACCTCTGTTTCCTACAAGACGGAAAGTCATAATTGTAAGAAAGAACAATCAATATTCACTCATCTTTATTATGGAGGAGGCTTTAGAGACTATTCAGGCAATTTTTCACACAAGGAGCACATAGCAGTTAGCCCAAGATGGATTTCCAAGTGAAGAATCAATATGTATTACCTTTTCTAAGTAGACAAAAAGAAAAAGTACAAAGATATCCTGATTTTCCCACACAAAGACCAAATAAAGTCTACGTCCTTATTTTTGAAGAGTGCAAGGACTTTGACAGCCTGGAGCAGTAAAACATTAAAATTTCATGTGCTCTGCACGATAATAACAGGAAAAATGGACTGTTTATGGAATAATTAGGAACAACGCATTTATCTTCTTTACAAAGACTTCAGTGCCCTGCACTTCACCTCCAAGGACAAAATTAGCTTCTAGGAATGGGTAACTTTGGGAGTCTGGGAATGCAAGAGGTCCGACATGGTGAAAACCCACCCATGAAGCAGGATGAAGACAGAGGGCAGCATGGGAACAGGAATATGGCAAGGGGACCAGGGCTGCTGGTCCTGGGGAAGGTTCCCTGCGCCTCCTTTGGGAGACCAGTTGAGCCAGTGAGGCTTTACCCAGGGCTCCAGCTGAAACACAGTCCTGGCTCCCATGTACATACCTGTATAAGCAAGGGCTTTAGCAACCCTTGGTGAGGAGAAAGAGAGGCGACAGCGAAGCAGCAAGAGCTAGGTGAGCACCCAAGGAGCGAGGACTTCAAGGCACAGGCACAGAAATCCTTTTGTTTTGTGTGTGCACGGCAGGTGACTTAATGGGACTCTGGTTTACGACACAGATACGCTAATATGAAAAAATTGTACTCCTGAAGGAAAATACCAGCTTCTTCAGACGTCAGAAGCTCCTTTGTCAGCTTCAGTGAGAGTTTGATCAGGTCTGCATTGCACGCTTTTAAAAAACCAAGATTTTCTAAGATATTCCGTTGGTTTGTCATCATATGTTTGTAGAGTCGTCTTTGCTAACATTTCTTTCCAAACAAAGGACCATGTTTTAAAGGGTGTTTTGAAGATGTGATTTAATGAAAGCTTTAGGAAGAGTTTTAATAGTTCACATCAGAAACAGAGTACCAGGCTTAATGGTAAAAATATTTACCACTCAGTACGTTTGTTGCTAATATTTTTTCCTAGGACTGGATTTATATGTTAGCGTTTTCCATTCTCATTAAAATCCTGGCTATGTGAATGTTGCCTCTGAAAAGCAATGCTTCACATTCTTTGTGAATTATATGTGGCAGCCTTTGTTTTATATTGACCCTTTCAGGTCTTACATCCCTAGACTAGCTGCTAACCATTTATCCTTTCCCTGACTCTGCTAATCTCCGGGGAGCGGGTGGGACAGGCAGTCAATGGAAGCGCTGGAGTATAAATAATGACAGAATACAATAAACATTCCAGTTGCAATGCCATAGCTCATGACAAAGACTTTCAGAAAGACACAGTGCACAGTCCTTCTACGATAAGACTGTTGTAACCAGACTGGAAAATATTACAAAAAATTTATGTTTGCTTAAGGCCAAGATATTCAGGCCCACTAGGTGAGATAAGGGAATGTTTATTCTCTGTAATCAAAAAATCACTTGGATTCAGGACACTTAGTTTTATTCCCAAATTCACTTTCCACATGTGACTTTTGACAGGTTCTTTCCTGTCTCTACGCGTTTTGTTTCACATTCGTTATCCTACCTGTTTAGTCTGTAATGTCTGAGACTAAAATATGACTCCTGTATCTTGCTATGCTTTGCACGGTGAGAATCCAGCTAAAGTCTGCAGAGACCAGCGTAGGCACCTGTGTTCACACACAGCCTAATACTGTGGCATTTTCTGATTAAAGCCGTGGATCATCCCAATACCTCCCTTAGGTACCTGCTGAACCCGGGGGCTTTCTTCCCCTGACCTCTCTCCCCAGACTCCAGGTGGGAGATACATGCCCACTGCTCCGCTTGTTCCAGTTCTAGCAAACATACAGCCACAGAGTGAAAATGATCTGAAAAAAAGAAAACCCCAACAAAAAAATGCAAGTTTTCTATCACATTAATAAGCTACAGCTGCTATCTTAAGCAATAAATGAGACAAGGAACCCATGGCAAAGGAGACAAGGACAGGAGCAGGACTGCTCTGTTCAGATACAACCCAGATCTGCACCCAGTTGGGTCTTAAAGTTAATCCTCATCTTGAGATAAAAATACTCCTCTGTAATGCTTCCTGAGCAGCAGAGAGATGTAATGCCCCCTCTTGCAAGACTCTCTATTTCTTAGACCTTAACATCCCACTCAGATATTATACTCTCCTGACCGGATCTTTCTTGGATTAAGCTCATGGGTTTCCATTGCTTTTTTTTTTTCCTTTTTTTTCCCCTTTTCATTGTGGAAAAACTTCTCTCGAGAATATTTACATTTTTTTTCTTCTGATTTGAATCTTTACTCCCATTCCTGTACATTTGCCAAACATGAGTTGTCTTTTAGTCTGTTGCATGAATGGGGACGAAATTCACACAACTATTTCCTTTAGTGTCATTTTGCATTCACAGGAAGCATCAGGGTGCCAGAACTATGTGATTTGTGCATCGGCCACGTCCAATGAATTGAAAACCAGTCTGGAATTAGGCCTGGTCCATTAACTCCAGCTACAAAGTTGAGTAATATGAGACTGAGCCATTAAGTCCGTTTTTCAGCCTGGAGAAGAGAAGGCTCCAGGGAGACCTTAGAGCCCCTTTCCAGTGCCTAAAGGGGCTACGGGAAAGCTGGGGAGGGACACTTGATCGGGGAATGTAGCAGTAGGATGAGGGGTAATGGTTCTAAACTAGAAGAGGGTAGATTTAGATTAGATATTCGGAGGAAATTCTTTACTCTGAGGATGGTGAGACACTGGCCCAGGTGGCCCAGAGAAGCTGTGGCTGCCCCATCCCTGGAGGTGTTCAAGGCCAGGTTGGACGGGGCTTTGGGCAACCTGGTCTAGTGGGAGGTGTCCCTGCCTATGGCAGGGGGTTGGAACTAGGTAGTCTTTAAGGTCCCTTTCAACCCAAACCATTCTGTGATTCTATGAAAACGGAAGTTAGCGGAGCTTTGTGTATGTCTCTAGACATAATGCAGACAGAAAAACAGCCAACTGTGACATACGGCGGGGCCCCTGGCTCTGCTCTGACAAGGACAGTGCCAGGAAGCTGCGGCGCCGGCACTCCGTGGAGCACCGGGCAGCCGGGGCACACCGCTCCGCCAGCCAGGGAGCCCTTGGGGCTGCAGAACAAAGCAAAGGCAACTTCAAGGCTGTGTTTGCAGAAGCACAATAAATGCAGCACTCCTGAGAAGCTGGAGCTCTGAATTTTCAGTATACGGGTGGGGTTTTTTTTCAGGATAACCAGAATGAAAGTTTTAAAGAAAGGGTACATTCACCCTTTCAGTCTTTCACCTCTTTGCAAATAACACCAAGTTTTCCTCCCAGTTCATCTGGGCATATCGTAAAGTGCTACCTAAGGCATATTCTGCCATAAATTTGAATACCTCCATAATTACTCAGCTCCCAGTTTGCACTGTTTGTCTGGAGCTCGGTTTTTCCATGTCATTCCTGAAATCAGCAATGGGTCCCTCTGGAAACTGAGCTAATGGTTTGAAGAATGCAGCTATGGTCACTAGAGCTTTGCAAAAATCTCCAAACTCACTTGTCAATTACTTAGTACAACAATTTAAAATGGGCAAAGAATGAGAAATCTTACGTACTCCCTTCAATGGCAATGCTGCTGCACCCTTTTCCTTTCTCTTTCTTGCACTTCAGTGAAATGTCACTGTGTGGTAACCTGGATTTTTAAGCATCTCGACAAGATGCAGTGGCCAGTAGTTAAGCAACATACCAGAGCGTCACATTCCAGTAAGCTCCTGTGACACAGGCACCCTGTAAATCAATTTGCATCTTTCCTTTTTGTGCTTTTTCTGTAAGTAAAATATATTCTGTAAATAGGGGAAATGCTTTTAGGTCTAATAAAACCATAACCATATTCAAACAGAAATGGCTGACCGCACAATTTAAATTTAGTAGGATAATTCCATAGAACTTCGGGAAAAGTACAAACCAAAAATCAAAAGCCTTCAGCAAACTGCTGCACGACCAGGAGCTTTACAGGGCTCAGAGCCGCCCGTTCTGTCCCCACTGAACCCAGTAGGGAAAATGCCAATGACTTCAGTAGGTACAAGGCACAATATTCCTCTTCCGCTGTGATTAAGAGTGATTAAACAGAAAGATGGTCCAGTTTTAGGAACACAGTGTCTCAGACCATTACAGCAACTATTTCAGTGTCATCTGAGTGCTAATTTGGGATGCTTTATGCCACGGAACATGGAGGTTTCTTTCATTTGCTAAACATGTTATTTTTGGAAATATTCTTGCTAGCGTTCATGGGAATACTTCCAATGGGGCAACACTTCCAATTAAGACCTCCTTTTCACAGTTTATAAATACTTTAATAAGTGGCCGACAGCCTTAAAAATAAATGTATTTTTTGAAAAACAGATGATGGTTAACCTGTCACAGCGTGACACACAGTCCAAATAAGTCAAGAGACTCCTTCCAATCTTTACTTATAACTTAAGAACTTTTAGTTTTCTCATAACCAAAATGACGCATGCTATGCACATCTAGCCCATGTCCATCTACTGCTTATTTAGGAATACTTAAAAAGTGGCTCATTAAAAAAATGCAAAGCCATTTCTTACATAGATGAGAGGCTCTTTCACAAACTCTTGTGGTAAGTAATTCAAAATCAAGTGTTTCTAAAAATGGAGAATAGGAGAAAGAAGAAAAACAACCTTCCCGGGAGATGTACTTAGGTTCTGTTCAGCACAGTAAGTTATCAGGGGCATCAATGCCATCGCTGGAACTCTTGGACTGCCCTGCACACAAAAGGCTTTGCTGCAGTTAATGGGAACATCACAGAAGCACTCTCATAAAACTGCACCATAATGCTGCAATTTACCTAGCGGAGACCATGACCACTGCAGGGGATAGCCCAGGTTGTGCCCACTAATAAATCAGAAGTTTAAAGCACCAGAGTGAAACAGCCTTGAGCCTCAATACAAAGAAAAGGAATATAATTTAAACGCAATCTTCTAGTTTATGGCTAGCCTTTCAGCATGGTCTCCTTGTGCTACGCAGAATCAAAAAGCAGAAGAGCCTGGGGAAGGGGATGGGAAGATGGGAAGAGGGAAGGGAAACACACGTCTTTCTTCCTCTCGGGCTCAGCCATATGTATGACAAGTTTGTAATCCGTCTAAGAGTATTTCACATGAAAGGAATGAAAGAAAACACAAATTTCAAAAGTAGCAAAACCCCATCTGAAACATTATTTACCAACAGGATTATCACTGATGCCTCTTCAAACTGTGTCACACAGCAGCCAGCTACCTCTGGTGCTACCCAGCACACGTCAGGTACGTTCCAGGTGCACACCGTGGAGGGCAAAGAGGAGCTCAGGGAATCTTCTAAGCACTTGCAGCAGGACTTCAGTAACACGGCCAGGCCTCTTACTTCTTTTTTACACGGCAATGATTCATTTCTACTTGTTTCCCACAAGCAAAATATTCATCCAGCCAGACTTTTTTTTGAGTTTTGTTCCTACTTCTCATCTCATTGTCTGCCTCAGCAAACTCTCCTTTCCACATTCAACCTCAGGAGAGCAGGAAGAGCAACAAAATCAAAAGGCCACATCCGATGTCTCAGGTGGGTCACTATGTCTCAGAAATACCTAACCTTTAACATCTGCTAGCTGTAAAAGCGGCTTTTAAGAATCTGGTCACTAAGGATGTTCAGTATGACTTTTTAATGCAAGGGGATTTAATGGAATTTTATAAACGGACACGTCATCATCACGCGTAGTCTCTTTATGTTGCACTGGTGCTATAAGGAGCTTCTGGGTGAGCCCAGCTGTAACTGAGGCTGAGCTGTAACATAAATCAGCAAGTGTCTACATGTCCAACCCAATCTGCCTACGAAATCAGCATCACTACAGAATTCATGGCGTGATCCCAAACCCATTTAAGCCAATTACCGTCTTTCTTCGGATTTAAAGGAATTTTGGATCATTGTCTCCATTATAGGGCTAGTAAAATTCCTCATTAACACCCTCAGAGACTCCAGATTCTGCCAGATTTCATTACTGGAAAGTGCTGCCAGCCCAACAAGAGCTTTCCAGCACCAGAGCCCTTTACAGCACAAAGGTGGGGCCTGCTTCAAGGGTACATTTTACTCTTTTTTTGTTTTTCCAGGTTGTGCTGTTTTCTAATATTTTGGTTTCGGTTGACCCACAAGTTGCCCTAATGCTTACGAATGTGAGCTGCTGTATTCAAAGGAGGAATGTGTGTAACGGAGTATTCAGGACAGAAAAGCAATTGCTGCATGCAATGGCCCTTCCCACTCCTTAATCTCACCCGTGGGTTCCAGCTGTATCCTCTTCCCAAAAGTACAATCTGCTTTGTTGTGAAGAGGAATTTTCAGTCTTGCTGGAGAACGTTTCAGCTGTCTGCACTGAGCATTGCACATCACAGAAGAGAAACCTGGGGACCGATCCTGCATCACATAAAGACGTGAGCATCATTCCCACTTGAGTCTCCCAAAGAAAGGAAAAGGCTACTCAGGCATCAAAATTATGCAAGTCCTTTGGTCTGCACCACTGTGAGGATCTTCTTGCTTGCTGTTACTAGAGGTATTTAGGGGACAAAACATAACTATCACAAGAACTTGCATGAGAAGACATAAAGATGAAACGCACACAAAGACATCTGAAGGCAAAATGTAAACGTTCAGGTGCACTGAGTAGCTATTTGACACAACACTGAGGGCTATTAGATGTGATCTGTATTGCACACACGTGTCTTAGGCTGGAAGAATCGAGGCTATTAAAATACTGTTTCTCCCTAAATCCATATGCCACTTGTACTGCTTTTAGCTGCTCTTTCTTCCCTCCCCTCAAGGACTGAAATCATAACAACAATCGCATTATTTTCTAATTTAATAGAAGGAACAGTGAAACTAATTCCAGCCTTGGGCAGTCCAGACAGCGGTAATCTACTCTCCTCTCCTTGACGTATTGTATATAAATGAGATTGCAGATAGATTGCACCTTTTTATCAACCACACGCTGGAGAATGGGAACGCAGGGCGGCTCTCTGGTCTTTTCACGGAGTGCCTAACAGTCCCTCTGCCTCGGTGGGAACATGCTAAAATATTGAAAAATCTAACGATAAATTAAAGCATACATAGTAACATACCCCATGTAACAGAATAGCTGTAGGTGGCTATAGACGTCGTGCAAATTGCAGCACAGAACTAGTGGTACACGGCTATTAGAGGTTACAGCGCTCGCTAGGCTTGGATTCGTCGACTTCAGCTGACAAAAAAATGACATCCCAAATACCTACTTTTGCCTACTTCTTCCTAGTAATTAACACAAGCAGCCTTTAATGTACGTTACACCAGGGGACTGCTACCCAACCGCTAATAATGCACACAGGCCAGCAAACGTAGTAATCCCGAGGCTCTGACGGGGCAGGCTCCGGTTCCCCAGCATCAATTACTAACACAGCTCCTCTGACACAAGCTATATAAAGCAGTTTGCTGGCATGCGGAGGGCTGAGGCAAGGTTTAAAATATCCTCAGAAAACTAACGTGTGTAGATTTCCCACAATGAAAAGCAATGGTTTTTTCGATCCATTTTGGCTTTAACATTAACAATTTTCTTTCCTTTAAAAAAAAAAAGCTTATTTTGTCTTGTTGGTTGCTTGTGGCTTTTAAACATAGTTTTCTTAGAGGGCCGTTTGACGAAAACAAAATAAAATTATTGTTTCCTCACAGTCCTCGAGGTCACAAAAATTTCTTTTAGAGAATACTCCCATGTTAGGCTGAAACAGGGTGGATATTACTCAAACAGAACTATTGGCACCTAATGCTAAGTTCATATATCTATAGTGGGTTTTTTTACTCTGCTCTCAAGCTGAAACACATAATGCGTTTGGGCAGAGCACACAACTACAAACTAAAATACATTCTCTGCACAATGCCAGCAGTATTTTGACTGTGCCTGGAAATTACGCAAACACATGGATGAACACAGCAGAGGGTGCCTCAGAAAATGCATTCCGTTCACGGAACAAACTCTCTCCGATTAGATTAAACTAGACTCCAGTTTATCTGATAGTAAAAAGGATCACATCCAAAAAAGAGCCAGAGCTACAAAAGTTGAGTGCGTTAAGTGCAAGTGTTGAGGCTGGGCTCAGCCTAGTCAGAAGCCTGACGAAATATAAAATTACCTATTGAGGAGATTTGGATAGCTTTCTCATACACAGACAGCAAAGAAGAAGAAAACCACGTGTATGCCTGTCCATGAAACTGTCTTGTGATGTGAAATTACCCATTGCCGAGTTCATCCATCGGACAGAAAACTCATCAAAGATTCAAGGAGAATTGTTTCTTATTTTCCCTGAAATTTTACATGAAACAAATATTCCTGTCTACATTTTGCTTGCATGTGTGAGGAGTTTGTTTTAATCCTGTTCGGCTTTTCCATTTTTGCTGTAACGTGGGGCTTGAAACATAAAAATGTCATGAAATTCCAAATATTAAAATATTGAAAAGTCCTAATTTTCCATACCATTTCCCCCAAGAAATCAATGAGTGACAAAAAAATACTATGACATTTTCAGAACATTTTTATATTTCTCTTCTGGGTCACTTTCTCTTGTTTTTCAGCCGATATGTACTACAGCAAATTATTAAATTCCATTGTACTAAATCTTTGCCCAGAACACGTATCATGGTATCTCAGCAGAACACATTATCACAGTCCAAAGTTTGACAACATAACCACTCAACGGGTTTCCCCATAGCATATAAGCAAAAAAGCCTGCAGGCATTTTTATCACCTAAATTTCTCAGGACATAGGTGTCATTTTTCTTTTCGCACGTTTCCCCTGTTATCCGACTGCTTTACCCAACCTTTTTTTCTTTTCCAGTATAGGGAGTTCATTCACTGATTTTGGTGGCGAGAGGATCAGACCTACCAACTACAAGGTCAGTCCCACTGAGATGATGACTTCCAGAGATTTTCATTAAAATAAAAGAGAAACAATGCTTTTGGGTTTGTTGGTTGGTTGGCGGGGTGCGAGGGCGGTTGTCAGGAGGGTTTTTTTTTTGTTTTAGAGCATGACAAAGCCTGAAGCCAACAGTATCATTTATTTATCTGAGTCTTTGTTCTGTAAAGGTTTCTAAAGAGCTTGTTTATGAGAAAAGGAGACAGGAGGGGAACAACGTTGCTTTGAGATTGTTTCTAACTTTTAACTCTGAGGACAACTTCAAGGCCAAACTGTAGACACCTAAAATACAGGGTTTCTAAAGAAAATGCTGACAGCCTGTGAACTATAAAAGTTATGGAGAACCCTGTAATAGTAATAATAATATCTTTTGTTTATATATAGTGCTTTTTCTCCCGAAACATCTCTCAAACTATAAGTCAAACAATCCCATCTGTGACAGGAAAAAGGACTAAAATAAAAAGTATTGTAAGCTTCTGGATTGGAGAAAGGTTCCACCCCTGGTTCAGTTGCTGGCCAGGACTTTATTTCCCGTAAAATTGAGTTAAACTAAAGAAATTAATTTGGGGAGCTCACCTGGTGACTAATGCCTTCCCTGTGAACTGTTCTGAGTGTTACGAATGGGAGCAGGCACGCAGTGAGATCAGCTATCCAGAGACTCACGTGGTGAAGAAAAAAAAATTTCCTGTAGGGCTTCGAGATGGGAGCAGCCCGAGAGCCCCAGGGCACAGCTGATAACTGGAACTCCAGCGCTCGAGATTTCCCTCCAGAGAGCTCAGGAAGGAACAAGTCACCACTATAAAAATATACAGGCTCTTTATCTGGGTAAATAACAGTTGGGAAAGAGAAAAAGAAGATAAATTTTTTCAGCAGAAACTAGTAGGAGTGCAATGGCTTTTCCAGTTTCAGTTAAATCTTTCTGTTGAGATGGTGACTTCAAGAGAAGCATAAATTTTCTCCTGAAGTTTCTCCAAGAGACCCAAGTTACAATAAATAATAATAATAAAGTAAAACGTATGTGAATCCTTTATGAATCACAGAAACTAAGCACATAGCCACTTGAGGAAAATTGAGGCTGCTTCTTTAACGGATGTTATTTCCTATCACATTACATGCTATACAAGAGGTCTAGCTAAAAACATAAAATCATTAAGAAAATAATTTTAGACAAAACTTAGTGATTTATTTTGCGTGACAGTTTCTTCTCCAAAGATCCTACTAGCAAGCTGAATAATAAATGTCTGATTCAAATTTATGGTGAGAAATGGACACAAACCAAATAGTAAAATATTTGTGGCTTATGGCAAGCAGCAACTACGTGAGCCGCCCAAGTTGTTTTCAGTTAGCTTTGCTTGCTTTTATCGAAAAAANCAGAACACGTATCATGGTATCTCAGCAGAACACATTATCACAGTCCAAAGTTTGACAACATAACCACTCAACGGGTTTCCCCATAGCATATAAGCAAAAAAGCCTGCAGGCATTTTTATCACCTAAATTTCTCAGGACATAGGTGTCATTTTTCTTTTCGCACGTTTCCCCTGTTATCCGACTGCTTTACCCAACCTTTTTTTCTTTTCCAGTATAGGGAGTTCATTCACTGATTTTGGTGGCGAGAGGATCAGACCTACCAACTACAAGGTCAGTCCCACTGAGATGATGACTTCCAGAGATTTTCATTAAAATAAAAGAGAAACAATGCTTTTGGGTTTGTTGGTTGGTTGGCGGGGTGCGAGGGCGGTTGTCAGGAGGGTTTTTTTTTTGTTTTAGAGCATGACAAAGCCTGAAGCCAACAGTATCATTTATTTATCTGAGTCTTTGTTCTGTAAAGGTTTCTAAAGAGCTTGTTTATGAGAAAAGGAGACAGGAGGGGAACAACGTTGCTTTGAGATTGTTTCTAACTTTTAACTCTGAGGACAACTTCAAGGCCAAACTGTAGACACCTAAAATACAGGGTTTCTAAAGAAAATGCTGACAGCCTGTGAACTATAAAAGTTATGGAGAACCCTGTAATAGTAATAATAATATCTTTTGTTTATATATAGTGCTTTTTCTCCCGAAACATCTCTCAAACTATAAGTCAAACAATCCCATCTGTGACAGGAAAAAGGACTAAAATAAAAAGTATTGTAAGCTTCTGGATTGGAGAAAGGTTCCACCCCTGGTTCAGTTGCTGGCCAGGACTTTATTTCCCGTAAAATTGAGTTAAACTAAAGAAATTAATTTGGGGAGCTCACCTGGTGACTAATGCCTTCCCTGTGAACTGTTCTGAGTGTTACGAATGGGAGCAGGCACGCAGTGAGATCAGCTATCCAGAGACTCACGTGGTGAAGAAAAAAAAATTTCCTGTAGGGCTTCGAGATGGGAGCAGCCCGAGAGCCCCAGGGCACAGCTGATAACTGGAACTCCAGCGCTCGAGATTTCCCTCCAGAGAGCTCAGGAAGGAACAAGTCACCACTATAAAAATATACAGGCTCTTTATCTGGGTAAATAACAGTTGGGAAAGAGAAAAAGAAGATAAATTTTTTCAGCAGAAACTAGTAGGAGTGCAATGGCTTTTCCAGTTTCAGTTAAATCTTTCTGTTGAGATGGTGACTTCAAGAGAAGCATAAATTTTCTCCTGAAGTTTCTCCAAGAGACCCAAGTTACAATAAATAATAATAATAAAGTAAAACGTATGTGAATCCTCTATGAATCACAGAAACTAAGCACATAGCCACTTGAGGAAAATTGAGGCTGCTTCTTTAACGGATGTTATTTCCTATCACATTACATGCTATACAAGAGGTCTAGCTAAAAACATAAAATCATTAAGAAAATAATTTTAGACAAAACTTAGTGATTTATTTTGCGTGACAGTTTCTTCTCCAAAGATCCTACTAGCAAGCTGAATAATAAATGTCTGATTCAAATTTATGGTGAGAAATGGACACAAACCAAATAGTAAAATATTTGTGGCTTATGGCAAGCAGCAACTACGTGAGCNCGAGATTTCCCTCCAGAGAGCTCAGGAAGGAACAAGTCACCACTATAAAAATATACAGGCTCTTTATCTGGGTAAATAACAGTTGGGAAAGAGAAAAAGAAGATAAATTTTTTCAGCAGAAACTAGTAGGAGTGCAATGGCTTTTCCAGTTTCAGTTAAATCTTTCTGTTGAGATGGTGACTTCAAGAGAAGCATAAATTTTCTCCTGAAGTTTCTCCAAGAGACCCAAGTTACAATAAATAATAATAATAAAGTAAAACGTATGTGAATCCTCTATGAATCACAGAAACTAAGCACATAGCCACTTGAGGAAAATTGAGGCTGCTTCTTTAACGGATGTTATTTCCTATCACATTACATGCTATACAAGAGGTCTAGCTAAAAACATAAAATCATTAAGAAAATAATTTTAGACAAAACTTAGTGATTTATTTTGCGTGACAGTTTCTTCTCCAAAGATCCTACTAGCAAGCTGAATAATAAATGTCTGATTCAAATTTATGGTGAGAAATGGACACAAACCAAATAGTAAAATATTTGTGGCTTATGGCAAGCAGCAACTACGTGAGCCGCCCAAGTTGTTTTCAGTTAGCTTTGCTTGCTTTTATCGAAAAAAATAGTATCTGTACATAAACAGTGAACTCCTGGTCTCTTTGAAGTCAGTGGGAACTTCACCATTGATTTAACGGAACCAGAATGTGGCTTCCTTGGATCTGATTTGGAAGATGGGGGTGGGACGTTGTTTGGTTTTTGTTAATATGTGTATTGGAACAGGAAGGCTTCTCAAAAACAGTATCATAAATTATCTGCCAGTTACTTTCGACCAGTGATGCAGCAGTGATATATCCAAGAATTCCTGTTCCAAGTCTATTTGTGTTCAGTGCCAATATGCCAAGAACTGTGCGCACACACAGTTTCAGCTCTGAAGAGCCAAATATCTAAATAGAAAAGAGTGGGTAAGAACCTAAAAAATTAAAAGATCATTGTATCCATTTCACAGATGGGAAGACTGAGGCAGTGAATTATTATGGATTATTTCCCTTCTTGAGATAACTCATCATACTTCCTCTCATTTCATGTAAGTGAACCAGCTACATTTAAACAGTTACAGGAGCGAATTGTGCCAGACCCAGAACTTGATTTTAGATATCAAATGCTTGGTCAGTGTAAAACTATCTTTTCACTCTCCTTTTGTAATTACAATTATTCACTTTATATCACTGCAGTTGTATGATCAAGGGTATCACAGCAGCCCTAACTGAAGGACTAAATATAAGGATTTTAAAGGCAGTAAAAGGATGGAGTAAATATATGAAAATAAGCTTCTTATGCAAATAGGATAATCTTACTGTTTTTCCTTATAAAAAGCAGATTTACATATTCAGGATTGCATTTATGAACGAAAGCAATTTGTACATTAATTCAGCAACACTCTAGAAAGCTCTGGGTAGAATGAATAAAACAATGTGAATACTGAATAGGCTTGACAGATCATCCATGCTTTTGTTTCTAAGAGTTAGAACAAACCAAAGAGACTATGAAAAGTTAGATGTTTAGTTGGAAAGATACGAAGCATCTGAATTTCCCCTCCAGAATCAGAACTACCAGGTGTCGGGTTTTGTATCACAGGCAGACCCTTAATGCCTGCTTCGGAAGAAGACAGATTTTCTGATGGCTCAGCTTGATCTAACTATATCACAAGGTCTATTTAAAATTGGAGTGGGCATATCATAGGAAAGGGATAATAATGAACAGCGGTCCATTGGCAGAAAGATGAACTCTACCAAACCCAGATCATTTCCAGTCTTTTTTTCTTATTTTAACTTTACAAAGCTCAGAAATCTGGGACGTTGCTCCAAAACTGCACGGTTTACTTATAGCATATCTGAAACTTGGCCTACAAACGGCATCTTTTGCAATTTCATGGGAATGAGTTGCATGAGATTCCCCGTAGTGCCTGGTTAGCCACAAACCAGAAATGCCACATGAAAAGCTATTTTCATAGCATTTACGCCCAGTTCAAACACAAATCAAGAAGTGCATAGTCTTACACTGTATTTTAAAGTTAACAATATCTTTTTGAATCTCATTAAAATGTAGAGAGTGTTTGGTTCAGAGTTTGAGCAAAGGTTTACATAGTTTTTATTTTTATTAATTTTATTCAAATTTCCTATGTTCTTATAGTCAGTCCTTCAGGACTGAAGAAGTTGCCTTATTCCACAAAACCTTCGAGGTTTTCTGGAACAGCTGGGTTTAAGCTTCACCCTTATAATTTAACTTGCTGGCCAAATCTTTTGTTTGCTTTAGTGTTTTCTCTGCATATCTTTTTTTGTACCTTTCCTAGCTTTTTAGACAGTCATTTGTATGTCAGCTTTTTTCCTGCTCTCAGTGTTCTGGATCCCTACAATAGGATGATTTTCTCAAATTAAATACTTTGACTTAAACAGATATCTATTGAAGAGGTCTTGTATAGCATTAAGATTTAATAAAAATGAGGATTAAACAGAAATTTAAAGGGCAGATTGAAAAAAAAAATATATATATATTTACAGGACTAAAAACAAACCAAATCTTGCAAAGCTACAAATACCCAGAGCCTTGTCATTTTTATATGTGCAAGGCCAGTCTCAGATGCTACCAAACAGGAATAGAATTGCATCAGCGCTCACTATACATAGCTACACAAAGTGC
Organism: Burhinus bistriatus; assembly: GCA_013397275.1. Lineage (NCBI taxonomy): Eukaryota > Metazoa > Chordata > Aves > Charadriiformes > Burhinidae > Burhinus > Burhinus bistriatus. The sequence goes on along the minus strand of VYXH01007725.1, from coordinate 2,698,470 downwards.
AAGGCAGTGGAAAATAAGGTCTATGTTCCCAACTCAGTGTAAGAAAGCCAAGTTCTTCTAAATTCAGCGTATTTTATAGCAGTTTACAGTCATTGAGAACCTTGACCCCCAGGGCAATTCATCTTGTAAAATACTGCAGACCCTTCTTGCTTGGGGAGTTTCCCCAGATGCTTCTATGAATTACCAGTCATCAGAGTAGGAATAAGGGGATTCGGCTAAGGGAATTTATCACTCCCAGAAAATGAAGAAGGCAGCCTGGCGTGGACACTTTGAGCAATTTACCTTGCGGCTAGGTTTCTGGATACAATAATTCAATATATAGTTTGAAATAGTCAAAGACAAGACAAATCTCACTGTAAATAAGGCCGCAGAGACTATGATTAACTTACACATATGCACTTCTAACGCCCACTAGTATAAGCTTAAAGCTATGTGCCAAATTTTTCTATTTTTGTCAGAAGCTATTTCAGATTAGCTGAATAACATTTCATGATTAGTTATTTTTAAGAACGTGGAACGTGACATAAACATCTATTATTTTCTTTAAAAAAGAAGCTCCATTTTTTAAATCAATCTAGATCATTCAATCTACTTGAAAGTTCAAATTACAGCTTGATTGCAGGCCAATTATCCCGGTGAAGATCACCTGAATAACTATAAATGTATTCTTTCACAGGCAGTATCTGTAATTTGGACACTGATGTTATTTAATTAAAGGATGAAAAATATCTCGGGTACTTCAGGTCAAAAACTCAATGAAATGGGTGTAGTTCTACATATATGCTGTTGTACTTTTCTGGAACGGGTCTTTCAGCCCTTGACATCTGATTCCCAGGCCTCAAAAGTAATTCTGTTGATGTTCATGGAGCTGCACACAGGTGAAAGCACGGAGCCAAGCCCATGGCTGATTTTCCCTCACTGATGTCAGGACACCAGTGCAGCAGCTCGTAACAGCGAGCCCACAGCTACACAGACTGGCGATGTCCTTTGGAAAGGGCAACCACGGGGTCTGCAGGTTGAAGTGGTTCAGTAGAGCACAAGTAATTCCTCGATGCACTCATCTGCATGGGTTGTATTTCACTCATACTAAATGGCTCTCAGAAAAGGCTCAGTCACAAACTTTCTGAGTTGGTCCCCACTGCTTGGTGCATCAATCACTCCCTTATTATAGCCTAGATTGCAATAAAAAAAATACGAGCGCAGAGTTTATATTCTGAACAATAAATTTTCTCTCTCCAGAAACGTTATATCTAAGGAACAGCAATGCAGAACTAATTACCAAGAGCTGGTTATGCAGACTGTGAACCATGCTCCGGTTTATTATAATCTGATTAGTATAATAATCTATTTTATCCAGCTCCATGACAGTTCAGGACAGATTATCTTGAATACTTCAGCTGGTTGTGCTAACCCACTGAGAAGTTCTTCCAATTGCACTGGCTAACATTAACTTAAAATGAAAATGTTTACTGTGTTAAAAATAACCCTTTCAGCATTTAGGGAGAAAAAAAAATCCCTTTATTTGTATTTATCTTCTCATTCTTCACATTTTGAGTCATGTCTCAAGATCAGCTAAAGAAGGCCTTATTGTGGTTCCAATGATACAAATCCTTGGAGTTTACGCCAATACTTTTATTTGTCATATTTATTGGAACTGACATTTTTCTGGACTCTTTTCACACTATGACTTATGAGCTTAATTGGGTTTCATTTGTTTTGCTGTTTAAAATAAATTAAGACCAGGGTGTGGGGGATTTATTCTCCCTCATGATCTTTATTTTCTAATATTGTGCAATGTGAATTCAACATCCTAGTTGCTATTGAATTACATCTTCTTATTAGGAAAGACCTTACCTAGCTATTTAAAAGATCCTCTTCATTTCAGAACTGCTATTTCCTTTAATCCCAATAACATAAACCAGGGATCTCATCCAGTTATACTCATGCTAGGGATGAGGAACTGAAGCAGGAAGACTAAGACTAAATTAGGAGCTGTGCCTGAGATGAGATGGATGTGGAAGGGACTGAAGTTCCGTCTCCCAAATGCAGTCTTAAGATGGGTCATACATGTTCTTAAAATAAGCAGCAACAGGGGAACAACTGGGCAAGCTAAGGCTTAGAGGATCTTGGAAGGTCTTAAAGGAAAGAAAAAACACAGTAACAATATATGATAAATTATGCACTCAAACAAATTTAAGTCACAAAACATCACAATTCAGGAAAAAAGTCATTTTCCTCTAACAGTGCTGGCGCTGGGAACAGCTACCACATGTCTAGACAGCAGAATTCCTGATGGTCCTCTGCAGGCACGAGCTGCCCAGCAGGGGCCAAGGAAGGAAGAAGGCTATGCAGATGGATGGAGATCGGCCTTCCAAAGAGCAGGTACTGAGAATCATAGAATGGTTCAGGTTGGAAGGGACTTAAAGATCAGCTAGTGCCAACCCCCCTGCCATGGGCAGGGACAACTCCCGCTAGACCAGGTTGCTCAAAGTGTACAGAAGCTGTACCCTAATCAGGACCCCCCTACCTAAGTATAATCCACTCCATTTCTTCTGTGGAATCAAGATTCATCCACCTCAGCTGCACTCCAAACACTTCTGAAGCCAAATCCAGTCTACATCACAAGGTATTATTTTAAATAAAAATAAAATAAGGTGATACAAAATCCTTACACTGTTACAGTTAATTCCTGCACTACTTCCTGGTATCATTAAATTGCGTAGTTTTAGCTTTGCCTGACTGAAGCCCAGAAGATTTGTTCTACATAAGATTTTATGCAAAACTCACTGATGTCCAATTGAGTTCTTGCATCGGGAAGAATACTGTCTCCAAGGAGCGCGCCACCGCACCAGAAATGAAAGCACGCTTAGAGCACGTGTATTTTCTAAAGAGGAAAGAAAGACTTGCCTAATTTGAAATGCAGAGAGCAGAAAAGCTTTGCATTCTTGGTTGCCAAGGCTCTTCACTGATTCTTGGAGCACAGTTTGGGTTCCTTTTTGAGGTCAGAACATTTCAGAATCACGTTGTGTAGGGTCTTCAAAACACCTGAACAGGGGCCACTGCCTAGTTCTCATCGAACTTGCTCAGTGGAGTCAGGAGTCAGCGTAAGAGCGAAGCGCAACAACTCTCAATTCTCTTGCAGTAAAGTACAGAACCAAGAGTCTCTTACAGGGTACGCAACAATTCCCCCCAAGAAAACCCCAGCCTAGCAACAAAAAACTGCAAAAGGCCCTCAAAACCTGAATATTGTGAGCAAAAGCAAAAATGCTTTTGTTGTGTTCAGGTCTGAAAATTGTTCACTGATAAGCCAGATGTCTGGGATTTTAGGAGACAAGGCTCACTGAAAAATCTCTGATGATCCTTGGGGAACTCAGGGATTATAAAGCAAAAAGGCAGAAAACCTGCTTGACAGCCACAGGTACATTATAATTATACAACTGACCATGCGCAATTTGTGCTAAAGTCTTGGACAAGGTGGAAAGAAGTGAAAAAGAATGGTAATTAAAAAGGTTAGTTTGGTTATCTTCTTTATGTGGATAAATAAGGCTAAGGACCATCCAGAGAGAGAGAACACCACCTCAATTAAATGAACAACTATTACCAACAGAAATTGTTAGAGGGTAGTAGTGATGGCTGGTGCTCTGTTAACAGCCCCCACGTCAGACACTTACTCCTCCTAGATATGAATTCAAGTCTCAAAGAGGGAACTGAATCGAAGTTAAAAATCTTCAAGGATTGCCTGACAAATAACAGTTGGCATGACTAATTTCTGATGAAACAAGCATTGATGACAATAAGAAAATGCTGTTTAAAAATAGTACTATGCTATTAATTGAAGTAATCATAAGAGGAAACGCAAAGCCATTCTGCTGGAGGAATAGCAGAGTATCTCGGGGATAGATGATGCAGACAGAAAAGGAAAAGATTGATGGGCCACAGAATATTGTCAAGTAACTGTTCTTTGCTCTTCTTTTAAATCATGTTTCAAAGCAGTTTATGAATCCGTATCCATTAAGCTTCAGAGGATCAGACAAAACCAATCCCAGGATAATACTTCAAAAGAAACTGGATTTCTCCCTAGGAAGAAACAGGCTCACTACATCTTTTACACAAGATTTCTCACCAGCTTTTCATTTCTAAAATAACTTTATAAGGGTATGCTCCACACACCTTTACCTAGAGGGTCACCTTCTACAGTAGCCTGCTGTTCTGTACACCTTATACAGTGACTAGTTTCTTCCCAGCTTTCAACCTGCCTGGTTGATCCCATCTGCGAGCTCTGACAGCCAGTTCTTTTTATAAAATCCTAAATTCTTTTACTCCTCAAACAACCATTTAATCTTCACCCTTTTCTTTATGCATTTGGTAATCAGAAAAATTTTTAGCTTTCATTTTGGTGCCTTAAAACATCTTAGACCTGCTTGTCAGTTCTGGGATGACATGTTAAATATCTATTTTCCTCTAAAGGCAGGCACACGTACAGGTTTCAGCCTGTTTAAGAGGGTACGGAAAGGTGAATATATTTGAAGTTGCTGAAACCTGCAAACTCCAGACAGGAATATGAGAACTGATCAGTGGAAATACATTGAACTGCTGGCCTCCGCGTACATTTCTCTTTATTATGTACCTTTTCACAAAGTTTTGGACTTGTACAGTTGTTGCACCTTACTGGGTTTTATTTGCCATTCTATTATTTCTTCAGTCCTATCCATCTTGTAATTTTATACAGATGGCATTGAAGAGGTTGATCCACCTTGTAGTTAATCAACCCAGTCCTTTCTTGACAGCAGGGATTGATTACAATACCCCCTGTTTCTCCTGAATTATCTTGCTTACTTAAATATTCCCGAAGAATTCTCCCACAGCAGAACTGTCCCTTCATCCCTCTGACTGTGTAACAGTCTGCTGTGTCCAACAAGGACCGTAAGACAATAACTGCTCAGTTCATTTAGTTTGCATTCCAAGTGTGGAATCTCTTCTTGTTAGTATGAAATCAGGTGTCAAATGTACACGTCAGACAAAAGAGGGTTAGTATTGCTCTGGGCAAACACTCTAGTAAGATAAACAACTCTGACTGCAGATTTGGTGTATATCCTACACAGAGTTATGAACAGACTTTCAGTATTTATCTTCTCACTATTTACCTATATAGATACTGTTTCTATGTTCTGCCTTCTAATTCAAGAATCAAGTTATGTTATACATTTGCCATTGTTGATGCAAAGTAGATCCTGGTATGCAGTACAGAAACTGAAACTGCATTTTCAGAGACCTATTAAAAAAAAAAAATCAGAAAACATTGATTTTATATAGAGAGAGAAGCAAGAAAAAGAATACAAATAGACTAATTTTGTCTTTTCAAACACATATACCAAACGTCACGCACATGCTGTCTCAGAGTTGACAAAAAAATTGGAGGTGAATAAAAATGCTACGGAAACACTTTACTAAACTGTTTGTTTCAGTATAGCTTTCAGTTAAATCCATCATAATTCCCAGAAAATGGAAGAAAAAAATGGATCCAAAAATGTCGGAGACCAACAAAGAATACTCAAAGGTAATCTGAAAAGATGCCTACTTAATCTCTTCTTTTTAAGGTTAGATATCACAATACAAACCACACCCCGAAAACTTTGCCCTTCAGGGAGGCTTGTCCGCATTTGGTTTCTAAAGGCAGCAGGCACTTCTGGTTGCTGCTCACGGAACAAGAAACAGGAAAGCAGCAGAAACTCCCGAAGACCAGTAGAATACAACGAGCAGAGCGTAGCAAAGGGCTGCGGAGCCTGGTTATAGTGACCAAAGTGGTACACAGGGCAGGGAGTTGTAGTGAGCTATTCTGGATTGTCGATAAAATCTATTTTCTTTGATACGATGACCCTCTGCATGCATGTAACAAAAAGTTTAATCTTGTTTAATTTTTGAAACAAAACACTCTGAAAACATTCAGATTCAATACGTCATTAAAACAAAAATATATAGTCCATGTTTAAATACTGAAATAAAATATTTCCATTTTGAAAATACCACACAGGTTTATAAATTCTTAGCCAGAGCTATGCAACACTTTCAGCACACGTGACACCTAATTCAGCCCATCCAAAGTTACGAGCTTAGCGAATTGAAGAGCAGCTAAGGAGAACACTTCCTCAGCGTACAGCACAGTTAATCCTGCATCACCCTGCCTGTCTCAGGAGCCCTGGGATTTTGCCCTGAGCACACTGACACCCATCAGTCCTGGGCTGAGTTGCCAACCCTGGTCCTGCCGCTCCGATGTGGGCAGAGCTCGCTCCGCTCCCTCCCCTCCTGTCCAAGGTAGCACAGGGCAGTGCCGCACCGTCCGGCTCCCAAACCCACCCTCTCAGCTCAGCAGTACCATTACTGTTATTAAAGAGAGGGTCCAGTAACAAAGATCTTTGGAGCCTCTTAGAACAGTGCAGCTGCAAGTCCACTACTCCTCTTTTCAAAAGTAGGAAAAGGAAAAAAAAAATTTCAAAAAGGCATCTACTTTCAGTATAATCTTTCTTTTAATCTGAGCAACCTAAGTAAGGGATCTTAGTTCAGCCTCAACAGAAACAGAGAAATGTAATTCTGGGAGATTTCTTGAATTGTTCTGTCAACTGCTTCACCCCCTGGGCTTCAGGGCATGGAGAACAGTGCAGTAAACACAGATTTCAGGATGACAACTTCATTCATGCTGAAAAGGTTTTGCCAACATGCTGACAGCAGGACAACTTCCTAGCAGATAGGGATGTCATTTATATCAGCCAAAAATGTTCGTCAGTCAAGCAAACCCAGGTCCCTGAGTGACACAGACTGGTCTTGCATTGACACAGGCAGGCTTGCTTGCACGAGCGTTACTGTTTGGGGTAAAGAGCAAATGATGGTAGTGTGGTGCTGGCCCAAACAATTCTGAGAACCAAGTACATCTTCTCGAGTGCTCTAGAATTTTTTGGAAATGGTCTGTGGTTCAGCTAATTTCACACTTTAGTCAGAGCTGGACTTTGACCAGGATCGCTAACAATTTTGGATAACCGTTAAGGAAGCATTAAGCACAATCCAGTTTCTTAGAAAAGAATCAGTCCATGTGAATTAATGCCAGGTTCATTTTGCTGACTTGCTATACAGTTTGTACCATAAATTGTGGACTCGGAGGCAAGCAAGTATAAAGGGAACATACCTCTCTCCCCTATAACAAACCTGCATGCTAACTCAACGTTAACTTTCCTGAGGGTAAGGTGGCACAGAGACAGAAGAACTGGTTACCTGGACCATACCGTTCCCCAGTGACCACTCTCAGATATTTCTCCAGCTTACTTTTTCCAAGGCCAGGAATGGAAGAAGACACCTCACATTGTCTGGGACGGAGACATAATCCAAATTCTCTACCTTGCACCAAAAAGAGAGATTTTCTGCATTTGTCAGTGCAGGTCAAATACTCAGAAGAGTCAGATCAATATAGAGTCAGGCCTCTTCAGGGATCTGCTTGGCAGGGTACCATGGGATAAAGCCCTGAAGGGAAGAGCAGCCCAAGAAAGTTGGTTAATAGTCAAGGATCACCTCCTCCAAGCTCAGGAGTGATGCATCCCAACAAAGAGGAAGATGGGCAAAAATGCCGGGAGGTCTGCGTGGGTGAACAAGGAGCTCCTGCACAATCTCAAACAGAAAAAGGAAGCCTACAGAGGGCAGAAGCAAGGACAGGTAGCCTGGGAGGAATACAGAGAAATTATCCGAGCAGCCAGGGATCGGGTTAAACTGAAGCCCCAATAGAGTTAAATCTGGCCAGGGACATCATGGGCAACAAGAAAAGCTTCTACAGGTATGTCAGTAATAAACAAAATCTAGGGAAAATGTGGACCCTCTTTAGAAGGAAATGGGAGACATGGTCACCCATAGCTTGGACAAGGAAGAGGTATTCAATGACTTTTTTGCCTTGATCCTCACTGGCAAGGGCTCTAGCCACACTGCCCAAGTCACAGAAGGCAAAGGCAGGGACTGGAACAATGAAGAACCGCCCACTGTAGAAGACCAGGTTAGACACCATCTGAGGGAGCTGATGAGATACATCCACAGGTGTNCGTTCCTCAGGGGTCGGTATTGGGACTGGTGCTGTTTAATATCTTTGTTGGCAACATGGACAGTGGGATTGAGTGCACCCTCAGCAAGTTTGCTGACGACACCAAGCTGTGCGGAGCAGTCAACACGCTGGAGGGAAGGGATGCCATCCAGAGAGACCTGGACAGGCTTGAGACATGGGCCCATGCAAACCTCACGAAGTTCAACAAGGCAAAGTGCAACCTGGAACCAGATGACCTTTAAGGCCCCATCCAACCCAAACCATTCTGTAATACAGAACATTTCTGAAAAATCTAACTCCATTGTTTACACTTGTAAAATACAGACAGAAATCAGGGTACTATGTTTTACGTGCCTTCTTCACAAATGTAAATGACTCCTGCAGGCAGTACTGAATTGGGTATAGTGGATTTTTTTGTCCTTGTTTATCACTATGTCCACATCTGACAATATGGAAAATAGAAGTTACAAATAGCTAAGTTGTTAGTACACTGAGGTAAAACTCATGAAAGATAAAATATGTCATCAATCTCCTTCAAAACTGTGATGCAAAGTTTTTTGTGGAAACACTTACTCTCAATAGCATATATGCATTCCAGACATAGCAAATTACTTCAGCATGAGCAAGCAACCCATTTGTCTAAAGACGTGTGCCTAAGAAATACCCTGAAAATACTTATAATTTGTAATGACAGAAACCATACCCCAAAAAATGTTTTAGCGCGTGGAGAGGTGTAAAGAAGCAAATATACTTCGTACATGACAGGCTATTGCTCTTCTGAGTAGTTTCTTGTCTTTTTGTTTGAAGTGTATTTGCTGCCAAGCTCTAAACAGCAGGTGCAGATGTAATTGAAAGTGGCTGGTTGTGTCAAATGAGAAAGATTTCATGTGAAACCTTAAAGAGCTAACCTATACCTTACTTGGGAGAGCTGAATTCACTCAACTGAAAGAAGAAAGTTGCAAGCTGACTGCAAAACAAGAGCGCCCATTTGGCCCTCCTCCACCACTCCTGATGAAATCATGCTATCCGGGGGCCAGTACAGCTCTGCAGATGTGCTCTGCCTTATAAACAAACGAGTGAGGTGCCTTGGGAACAGGCACTTTAATGCACGAAACAGATTGCATTCTGTTCTGCCACAAGCAAACAGATGACTGAGTGAACAACTGACATCTTTATTTGCAAATATTTCCTATTCTTTTCTTGAACCCGGCCCCTAAGACCTTCATCACAGAACTGGTTTCTCCAGTTCCTGAAGCTTGGTCCCAACAGCCTCCATGATGGCACATTTCAGGAGATGCGGATGGGCCCTTCTCACCTAAATACCTCTTCTACCTAAGTGGAAACAGGGACTGGTATTTTTGTGAATTTCTGCTACAGCTAGTTAGATTTAAGGGCTATGGCCTGAAGTAAGAGGAAAGGTGCTGCATGTCCTCCCATCTGCAGGTGAGTCGGAGTGGATATATCTATATATTACACAAACCTGCCAGTTCTTTGGCACCTGGATTAAAAAAGCAAACAATAAAAGAAGAGCTTGGAGCAGAACCAGTACACTTTTACAAAAAGGTGAAGTGCGTGCCTGAGTGTTAGGCGTTAAAGTTACCGCCAGTCAGGGTGCCTTTTGTGACATCTCGGAGTCATACTTCTTAGGGTTTCCCTCTCAAAAAAAGTTGAGAAGTCTCTTTCATTGCAAAGGCTAGAAAAGGCAGAACTTGGCCAAAATGAAAACAGGCTGAGAGAAGTTGCCCTCATTGTTTTTCTTTCCGATCTGAAGGATGAACAAACAATACATATGATAAACAAGGCAGCAACAGATGTTTTAGTGCCCATTTGGAAAGTCAAGAGATTCATATACCCTCAGAGACTAAGTAAGAACTGCAGTATTTACGACTAATGCTTCCACACCATAATCCAGGCTGTATGCTCCCTCTTACTTTCCCAGATTTGTATTTAAGTATTCGCCTTCCCTGTCCTTCCTAAACCAATAAAAAAAAAAACCTTACAATTTTTGTTGCCATCCCACATTCAACCAAGAGCCCCCAGAGACCAAGCATCCTGGAAACATCACGAAATGTCTGAAGCACTGGAAATCTTCAAATCCTTTGTACCTTTGACATGATCTCTGCAAACGTGTGGAAAAAACAAAGAACAATATGAAATGGGTAATTACTTAAAATTCAGTAATTATCCAGGGGCCTTTTCTTTTCCAGATGTTTTAGCCCAATCTGACTGCAGTTCCAATACACCATCTAAGAATCTAACACTCTAGCCACAGTGTGTGGTCCAAGAAACCTGTAAAAAAGGCAGGATTATATCACAGTGAAAAGTGCTTTGTTTTATAGCTGCATCCCAAGCAACTTGGGTCTCTTTGCAAACCTAATTGGAAAGACCTAATTCTCATGCAACCCCTCCACTGCCAAAGTCCATATCAGGTCATGCCAACAGGAGACAAAAAAAGAAAAGCTTTCAACAACCTGCTTTAGATCACAGTAAATTTGGGGAAACACTTATTCATATTAGAATTGTAATATGTCCATGTGAGGTGAGGTGAGGGGTATCCCTTCAGAAAACAATGTCTGAACCGATTTTTTTTTCTAAACTAGGTAAATATTTTCATTTTTAGAGCAGCTAAAAGAAGAGTTGGAGCTCACCTCAGTCTCCTACTATACCGTAGCAAAATTGGCAAATGCCAGACAATAGCTGAGGTGTTTCCTAAGAGGCACCAGAGCACGGCTGCCTGCCTCCACCTCTAGCTGGAGGGAGCACGGATCCAGACCATCAGATTCAGGGTTGACTCACCAGTCCGTGTTTACACCTCCTGCTCCAAGAACGTATGTTGACAGCATGCAGCGTACGCTACCACCCGCTACAAAGACAGAACATTCCTGGAAGGGAGTTTCTCTCTTTCTTTTGCAACTGATAGAACTTTAAAGATATTTTTCTGTTTTAGCATCTGCATTTCATTTTTTTCCCTAAGACAGACTTTACAAGGCTCTTGTTTCTTCACAAGTGACAGCTGTTTGATGAGAAGAGGCCCTGCGTTTTACAGAACAAAGACTTTTAGCCAATGTTTTGGCCACACACAAACAGAGAAAATCATCCTCTACCTTACACAAGAATTTATGGGATTAAGAGACATTGAGTACCTTATGCCATTCTACTGTTAACACAGAACAAGGTCCACAGTGAAAAGGTCTTTTTACATGGTTGTTCTAAAGTTGAGCTGAAAATACAACCCCATCCAAATTTTCAGCCCAATTTCCACCTCTGCTGTATTTTCCATGCACAAGTGTTAAATACAGTACCCCCTAACTTCAGGAAATTTTTGATACATTTAAGTATATTCCTATGTTATTCCTTCTGGTATATTCATTGCTTTTAAAAAAAGCATCTTATTTCTGTTCACGCTGTATTTTAGGCAAGGCACTTCTTTCAGAAGACCTGGTTTTAATTTGCATTTGAGTGACTGCCACTGCACAACGGCCATTCATGATGAACACGTCCAATAAACTTAACAGCCTTATGATGTGCTGTTTCCTGAGATTAGTTCAATTCTATAGCATCTGTAGAAAAATACATAAATTTTTTTAGCTTGCTTTTGTTGTCTAAATGAAATTTAATGCCAGTAGTACTGGAATACAAAGACTTACTAACAAATCAAGTTTTTGTCTGCTTTGTCAAGTTTTTCATTGCTTAGAGATTTCAAAATAATGGCCTGCAAGGAACGTTAGATCTATGAATGAAAATAAAGCCAGTTCACAGCTGTACTCCTCAATCTATTTCTGTCCTTAACTTTAAGTAAGCTAGTGTCTGATAGTACTTATGTTATGTAGATATTTTGTCTGAAAAAAACCCCAACAAACTGCCAACTCAGATCTTGTCCCCATAAAGAATTATCTACATGTATCTTTAAACAGATCATGCTAAAACGGTGTGATTTCTATTTCAAATTAAACATCATTTATATCTTACTTATTCATGATTTTTAGAAGATAAAGGTTATTCAAAGTTTAATTAAAACCAAAGCACAGTATATTACAAGATTTTTCACAAGGACACTGCTTTTTCAAATGCCATTAACAGGGAGGAACCATTATACTACTAAGGAGATTTGTGCCATCTGTAATTACATTAACGGTGAGGAATTGATATGTACAGTAACAAAACAGGAACACTAGCTGCATTATGTGAGTATTGGTCTACTCAAATGACACCACAAAAGCCCTTTCTTAATTCCATAATCTTTAATATCTTTTATATATAGATGGCAATTCTCTTTCATGGATTTTTTTTCCATTAGTTTCAAACCTGTGTATCCATAACAGCTTAAATCAAATCCTCTGAAGCCAATCACAGTCCACCCACCATCCTTGATCAAACCCAGCAGAAGGAATGAAGTTATTGTTTGTATCTTGGAATCAAGACCGTAATCCTTCAAGATACCAGTTATATAGGAGAAATTAAATATAAGTAGTCATAAGCTTTTAAGTCTAAAATTGCTTCTTATTTTGCAATTTTTAATTGTAACAATAAGCACATCTGTTGTTGTAATAATATTGTAACTGTTTATTTTTCAGGTGGAAAAGACATGAAATCACTTAGCAGAATGTTAGAAAAAAGCTTACAAACACCTTAGAAATATCATAAAAACGAGAGCACAAGAGCAGATTTCAAAGCTCTGACTGACCTTGGAATCTTAAGAGCAGGCAGACTCCTGTGCCTCTATAACTTCCATGCAGGAAAACTAGAGTCTTCATAAATAGGTTTTACTCTGCTACACTAGGAAACAAAAAGGATTTTGAAAGAGACTTTCTGTTCATAAATAAAACAGAAAAAAACCCAGGGTACTAAAGGGTTTGCTGTGCCAGTATCTTTTCCTGAAGGCGACCATTACTACGGAATAGGAACAGTTAAGACGAGGTGTGTCAAATAAACCAAATACAGCTCAAATATCACATCTCCAGTGATAACATCTTCAGGAGAAAAATCATCTCCGTTGCCCGGTGCTCTCCATCAAGCACATTCCTTCCCCAGCCTGGCCTGGCACGGCACCACCAGGCACAGTGGTGTTGGAAGGCGCTGCCTCATTGCTAACATTTTCTTAAAGTCTGGAGTTTTTGTAACTGGCATGAGCAGGACAGAATGAACCCTGGAAAATACTTACACAGATTATAGCAAAGGAATGCAGGGCAAGGATTAAGTTATAAACCAAAGTGACTTTAAATGAAATGACAGAGCAGGTTGTGATGACCATTTTATATGGTCATTTAGTACCTGACGTTCAGGACATTACAGAGGAGTAGGTGGTAGATGTGAGAAAGAGGAGGGGACTCCTGTCCTGGCTGAAGGCTTATATGATAGCCCAGGTGGGGTCTACATTCCTCCTCCTTCCATCTCTCCAAACTACCTCTCCTTGACTTGGTGCCTAGAAAATCTGGTCACCTTAATATAGAGTTGGCAACGTAACAATGTAAAAGTCCACACTGACATCTGAAATTGATCATTTTACTGCCCACACCGGAGGAATGTTTCCCCACAGGAATAAGGAATTTTACGAGTATTATAAAAAGTTACTGGCACTACAACATATTATCACTGTGGTATAAATTACTGATCTGCATGTCAGCTCTGGGCCAGCTAGGATGGCGGCCAGAACCATCTCTCTGCTCCAAAAGAGCTGCATGGGCAACTGCCTCCCTTTGCAGCCTTCATCCTCAGTGTCACCTGGTGTATCCCTCCTCAAGAGGCACGGATCCCAACCGGAAGGCAGAGAGGGACAGAGCGGAAAGGTCTTGCATCACATATTGATCATAATACAACTGCAGCGGCAGACAATGTTTTGATCACATTTGTCTTGCTGCTACTAAAAGCAAAAACACAACGCTGTTTTTCATCAATAGATACTAAAGCTGCAGTTAGTTTTGCCTTACTCTCAAGCTTGGAGTAAATTAAATTGAGTATACTTGAATTCACTTGAATTGGACCAAGGCCAATGGTACGAGGTTCAACAAGGCCAACTGCTGGGTCCCGCACTTGGGTCACAACAACCCCATGCAGCGCTACAGGCTTGACAAAGAGTGGCTGGAAAGCTGCCCAGCAGAAAAGCACCTGGGGGTGTTGGTCAACAGTCAGCTGAAGATGAGCCAGTGGTGTGCCCAGGTGGCCAAGAAGGCCAACAGCATCCTGGCCTGTATCAGAAATAGTGTGGTGAGCCACACAGGGCAGCACCCCGTACTCAGCACTGGTGAGGCCCCACCTCGAATACTGTGTTCAGTTTTGGGCCCCTCACTACAAGACAGACATTGAGGTGCTGGAGCGTGTCCAGAGAAGGGCAACGAAGCTGGTGAAGGGTCTGGAGCACAAGTCTTGTGAGGAGCGGCTGAGGGAACTGGGGTTGTTCAGCCTGGAGAAGAGGAGGCTGAGGGGAGACCTTCTCGCTCCCTACAACTACCTGAAAGGAGGTGGTAGTGAAGGGGAGTTGGTCTCTTCTCCCAAGTAACAAGTGATAGGACAAGAGCAAACGGCCTCAAGTTATGCCAGGGGAGGTTTAGATTGAATATTAGGAAAAATTTCTTCACCGAAAGGGTTATCAAGCATTGGCACAGGCTGCCCAGGGAAGTGGTGGAATCACCATCCCTGGGGGTATTTAACAGACAGGTAAACGTGGTGCTGAGGGACATGGTTTAGTGGTCGTTTTGGCAGTGTTAGGTTGATGGTTGGACTGGATGATCTTAAAGGTCCCTTCCAACCTAGACGATTCTATGATTCTATGAATATACTTAAGTATACTTTGTTCTTAAAAATATGAGGTACTTAGATTCTCATCAGGCCATATATTTCAGCTGCACAATTTCTTTTTTTTTTTCCAACCACTCTGAAATTTACTTTTATTTTTAGCCAATGTTTTCCTGAAGTTGGCAGACATTCTGTGACAGAAGGAGATATTGTGTGCAAAATGCAAAATATTAGTATCTGTACTGTCCCTTGTATTCCTAAACTGAACGTGCCAGAGCCATCTCCCAGGCAAGCTGGTACACACCACCATTAGCAGTGCGGGGAGGTAGCACCTGGCAGGGCCAATGCCTTCCCCCTCCGCAGGGAGCCAAGGGGTGCACCATTAAGCTAACGCAAACGCAATCCATGCCAACCCACGCTCACCCAGTGTAAAAGGGGAATCCAACGGATAGTGTAGGCACAGTCTGTGGTTCCTGCCTGGTCCTTTACACCTTGGGGGGAAAAAAAAAAAAACCAGCATCCAAGCCCTGATCCATTCATCAGCAGTTATGTAACTGAAGTAACACCAAATTTTGGATCCTGTAACTCGGCACAAACTACAGCTAGATGATGCGTCTTTATCTCCTGTTCAGAAAGCCAGTGCTGTGAGGCAATGTCATATAAAGAATACTGTCAGACAAATGAGAAAGACTGCAGCTCAGACTGAAACAATTAATCTGTATGCAGGGGTTGTCATCATTTCCCATTAGTTTGGAAGCTCCAGCCTTGTCAGTGATCCATCAGTGGCTCCACAATACATTTTTATTTTCAGAGCTCTATAGCTCTGGGCTGAAGTGTCACATTAGTAGTGTCATCAAAACACAAAATCTGGTTCAGTCATACAAGAAAGAATGTAAGGAAAAATAAAGGACTTTTATAGTCCCAGTACCTACCCCTTTTAAAATTTTTTCTCTGTCTTTCCAGATGCATTCATTAGGCTTAAATATTGCATGCTATAGAAAATCCAAAATGGGGCAAGTTTTTCTCAGCAAGTAATCCAGTCTTCAGCCATTACAAATCTAAATCTCCGTATCTCATCTGTACACACAGATCTGCACACACATCTGTTACTAAGCACAAATGGTACCTCTAATTCCTTAAGGTGTCCCTCCTACCCCCCTCACCACATTCCCTGCAGCAGCGCACTGCCCCGTAAGTGTTGATCTGACTGACTTTGCAGTGAAGTAAGACACAGAGTGGGTTTTAGCTGAGCCAATCTAAATGTTTATCGCTCCAGGTTCCCTTCATATCAGTGGAGACCAATAGGAGTAATTCAGCCAATGCATTTTAAACAAATACTTTGGCATGAGATGGATCATATCCTGGAAGACCTGACATCTCTTCTTGACTGCACAGTCTGTGCTGGGGAGCAAACACGGAGATGGCAATTATATAGGATGTTAAAATATAAAACCCTTACTCAAACACACCCTGACCCAGGTCTTCAAATGCAAACAGGGTGCAAGCTCCATTCAAATAGAGGGACAGTGGATATCCAAATACTTCAACAGATCTAGCCCTATGCATTTGCCGAATTGCTAGAGGGACCCGCTGGAAGAGCCATCGGATTGTTCTCCCTATCTCTTGACCCTTGGAAGGTCCAATAAGAGTTTTGTCTTCTCTTCCTCTGGTGTGAAGGGCAGCAAATATACTGGTAACATTTTGGCTTAATACTCTACAATTCAGAAGCTAACTACTTCTTTGCTAGAGTTAAGATGCATGCTGCAAGAGCCAGTCCCAAAAAGCTGTAGCACGAAAGTAAAATTCCCTGGTGATCTGAAAGAAGATATGATAAGACATAGAAGCTTAAATATCAAGTAATAAAACTATGTTCTACAAGACTTGCACACCAGCAAAGGTATGGATGAAATGTGCGCAGCAAGAAAGCATAAGCAAAAAGCAACTTTTATCACTGGTACGGAGTCATTGTATTGATGAATTGCCTTGATACAACTGATGACTATATTTAATCCCGTAAATCCTGGGGGGTTTTGACATCTTATTAGTGAAGATAGAGAGTCATGCAAATATGTATAAAACATCAAGAAATAGTAGATACCTAGGAAAAAATGTCTCAGCTTGCAAGAAATTTAAAGTTCAGCATTTCTGCTTACTTGTAACGTAATTGAGTTTAGACAAATGTGGCTACCAGAAAAGTTGCCTTTCTGTAACACATGGTACCTCTGGCTTTAACAAATACTTATGCATTGGTTAAGATCATCATTATATAGATAATATCTTTCTAACCTCAAAGGAGAAAATAGCGTTAGGTCTTCTCAGCCAGGACGAGGAGTCTCCATGGACTCCATTCCCACTGAGACAGGAGACTGCAGGCTGGCAGCATAAGGTCCAAACAGCGTAAGAGAACTGTGGCTCGGTCAGCCGCTACCTTTGATCTTAAGGCATAATAAGAGAAGCATTTGCGATGTTTCATAGACTTTCAAAGAAGCAATGAGCAAGCTACCCAGTAACTCTTTCTTTTTATATTCAGGATTCAGCTGAGTTTTCTGGGGTTTTTTTACTGTATGGGTTTTCAGAATAGACAGCTGTTCTGAGAATTTCAACAACATGTAAAATTCAAGACACCAGTACCTTTGATGACCCCCAAAGTCATGGATTATTCTTTCTCTCTTCACCGAAGCAGCACAATTTTAATTCAAGAGCCACAGTCAAAAATTTGGCTTTTTGGAGTCTGCCTTCCAGGAACAGTCTTCAGTAACCACTTAAAATTTGCTGCTCTGCTAAATATTCTTGCCAGTACATCTGTTTTCTGCTGGCTAGTTGATAGTTGCAGGAAGCAAACTTTAATTTTTATTTTTTTTTCCTTAAGTGGAAGAATATTTATGGATTTAATTTTTTTAATAATATTTACTTAGCTCTAACTTTCCCCAAGAGAAAGCCAAAGAATGAGTTAAAATATGTAAATCCAGTTCTGGGATATACAGAATAGTCAAGCTGAGGGAAGTAAAAACCTAATCAACAGTCTGCAGGCTATTCCAGAAGAATGGAAATATACAATAAAGAAAAATACCATGTACTGAAACTGTGCTTTTCTTCCCTTGGGTACAGACTTTACCACAATAAAGCACTAAAACTCTGCAGTTCTTTTTATAAATTGTACTGGAAGTATTTCTATCATTCCATCAGGTTTGATATTCACAGGATATACCTGGGTTTGATGTTTGTGTGGTTAGCTGAGAAACACGTGATTTAGAGTGGCATCATGTACTCCAAGGTGGTTAGATAAGTGTGAGGTTACACACTTCCTAAAATAATCAGGCTTAGTAACACATTTATAAGGAGATGGCTCCCCCCATGCTGCCTTCAAGTGATTGTGCAGGACTTTTATACCCAATGGTTTGCACCCAGCATCGTATTTCACCCCTCTCAACTCATCATTCCCATGCTGCTTTTTCATTCCTGTACACTTCAATGCTAAAGAAAAATCTACAAAAAGGAAATAAGGCAGAAAATTCCCTGTTAGACAAATTGCGTACCTCTAGTTAGGATTTAAGGGTGGGAATTTCATTGTCAGACCCCCAGACCTGTGCTCGGTGCTGCAGCTGTGCACGCTTGCTCCGACAGCTCCAAGCAGAAACGTGCACGTGCCGAGCGGATGGCTGCTCGGAGAAGCATCCCCTCACAGCGGCGTATGGATGCAGCCCGTACGGGTACGCACCTTCCCTGCTCCCGCCAGTTTGGCTATGCATTCAGTAATGAATGGGCCTTGAGCATCTCTCTGAACCTCACTTAGTAAAAGCTTTGACCCAAAAGACTAAAAGTTAACCTAACCGTACCACATGCCGAGCTCTGAAGTGAATGAGTTGACAGCACTCAGCCGTTTTGCAAGACAGCTCAGTCCCGCAAGGATGCTGAATTTATGCCTATTTGTCTCACGCTGGCAACTGTTCCCAAGAGCAAAGTGATGTTTCTCTGAAACAGAAATGGTGTTTGTGCTGTATTTTCTTCTGCTATATTAAATTATTCCCTGGATCATTTTCTTCCTTCGCCCACACCTCTTTTACCCCCACTAACGCTTTGTCTAACTCTTGGCAGATTTTCAATGTAAATATTTCTGCTCCTTGAAGGAATTTACATAAAGCCCAACTGCTTTACAAAGGAGAAATGCGTGAAGCTGTCACCGCTTTTTGGTGACAGTTTTGGAGGACTCAACACTGTGTTCAGAGAACCAAGGAAGGGAACATTTTGACCTCCTCTCTCAGCATGCTCCGCCATTCACCAAACAACATCAGTTTAAGAGTTAGTTTTAAGTGTCAAAGCTTTTATACAGCAGTCTGAAATAACGGTCTGAAACACATTTTTACTAGTAGTGTTCAACAGGTTTGTAGCAGTCACATTTTTGCAAACGTTAGCAGTTGTTGGAAGTGTGATGGCTGTACAATAATGCTCTGGGCCCACCGTGGCCGAGTCTGAAAATGTCTCTCCTGGAGGAGATGCCCTCAGTTAGTACAAACTGGCATCATTTTATTAACTTCTGTGAACTCCTGCTGATCGACGCCCTACGAGAACCCGGTCCCATTAAATGTTTCGCCAGTTTCTATACCCATGTTTTCTCCCCAGTCTGAGCAAGAACAAACACAACTGTTGGTCTAGAAAATAGATCACCACATCATCACAAGAGTTTCATGTGTTGAAATCAATGGAAATCAGGACTTTAACAATGACATAAATCCAGGGGAAAAGTTTTGTATGAATCACAACTCAACCATTACATAGAAAGTGAAACTGAGAAATCGGGGATTAGAATAAAAATTCAATACTGTTCTAGCTTTTTAATTAGTTGGAGTGCATAATTAATGGCATTACGTTGCAAGGTTAACCTTCTAGACAAAGAAAAATCGATCCAGTTCTAAGGGCCTTTAAGTAATATTCCTAAAAGAAGAATTATCATTTGTCTGCCATATGCAAAAACCAAGAAAATTTCTTTTTAGGTTGAGGGAGAAAAAATCCACAAAAGAAAAAAGCTTTCTCCTAAATCTGAAATCCCACAACTTGTTGAGGATAGAATTGTCATTCCTAATAAAAAGTGGGAACCAGTAAGATTTCACCAGTGTAGCTGAATAATCACAAACATGGCTCAGGAAAACCAAATTCCCTGCTGTGTCTGGTGCTTTCTCCAAATTTATTCTCTTGCTGGCTATTCAAGCTGTATTTGACATCAATTATCACAGCAGACAGAGACAAGGAGTGACAATACAGACAGCACTACTCCTGAAATTATCTCTATTGAAATTATTTAAAACACCTTTAGGCTAATAAAACATCTACTGTAAAAACTGTTGCCAAAGAGCAGCATAATACACGCACTAACACGGACCAGTCCATTTCTTAAGTACCACAGGATATTTTTTCCCTGGTAACTTTATTAATTAAAAATCTGCTTGAGCATTCAGTTCATGTATTCTCTACCTTTTAGCCCCAGACTATGAAAGTGTCCACTGTGCATGGGTGCAATGCAAAGCTGTGAGATCTTACGGAGGTTTTCTGTACCAACCTATAACACATGGCACAACAGTCTCTCCAATGCACGGGGAAAAGGCGCTCCGATGCTTTACACCACTGCTCCCCTTCCTCCTATTTATACAGGGTGGGAGTCCTGAGGTAGCTGACAGTAGAATCTCCAAACTTTTGGTAATATCGCCAGTTATTACATTGTTACACCGAACAAAAAGATTTAGTCATACTATACAGGATTAATTTATTTCACAGCTCTTTGGTTAGCATGAATGCAAAATAATGAAGTTAATGACTTACATTGGACTAAGAGCTGGTGACTAAACATTTTTCACTAGATGATAAACTGTGCAGCTAGGGATTAATTCCACCCTAAATCCTTACATAATCTGTCAAAGTACATTTCATCAGCCTAACCCTGTAAGTTCTTCCTACAGTGCACCATATATAATATAAATACGAGGAGTGGTTTAATTCTAGGATGGAAGCATTATATCTTCCTTCTACCAGAGTACTCGGGCTTTGTTAAAGCCCCACATTATCTGGCACAACACTCCAGCTCTTGCCTATTTTTCAGCAATATGGGGTTTAGTATTAACATGGAGTACACATATAAATATATAAATAGCAGGCTATAAGATGACTAAATCAGGATAGATATAGATATATAGATACAGATATGGCAAGTCAAAAGAAAAAAAATACCAGTTGACCAGATTAGACTTGCTCTAACTAAACCTGAGATTTTATTTTAACCGATACTGGAAATACTTATCTATTCCTTTATCTGAAATCAACCAATAGCTTTGTCACTAAAAATATCTGTGCCTCTGAGACATTACTTTCTACACTTATCTTCATAAGGATTTCCAAACTGATCTTTATATAAAGCATATTCTATAGTCCCTTGCATTAGTTATACGCATGAAATGTCTCCAGGCTCAACCCTAGAAGAACAAATAAAAGCAAAACATTGAAATCCAATAATCTGAGAAAAATAATTCTCAAAGAAAAAAGTGCTTAGAAAATTAAAAACCTGGGGAAAAGACAGACATTAAAAAGGAGAATGTAAGGAATTTTTTTTTTTTTAAAGAATAGGTTAATATTCTGAATTAGAACTTCAAACGTACCCGACCTTTGTTTACTGCAAATTAATTACATTTCTTTCTCTTTTGCTTTATTTGTTCATGGGATTTTTCTATTTATGACTTTCCCATCTTCTCTCTCTCTCCATGTTTAGCACTATGCAATACCCAACTCCAGCAAAGCACTTAGCGATGTGCTCGATTCAGATCACATGAGTAATCCCTGTAAAACACGTTGCTACATTCTTCGCTCTCTCTCCTAAACCGTGATGCTCCGGTTGCCATACTGAAAGCGTTATCGTATAAGCCCTGCCTTCGTCTAGAGTGCACTTTCCCCTTCAAAGCATATGTTCCTCATTAAATGATAGCTTGAACAGATCAAGATTACTGAAATTTATTGCGAGTCACTGGAGAGGAGGAAGGTATGCAGAGCTAGCTTCAGGGTGAGTCACTGAAATGCAGTTCCTCTTGGCTGGCCCTGCCCGATAGGAATCTTGTTGCTGATCCAGCTTGTGTTAGCTTCTTAAATTGGGAAGGACTTTACTTTTTTTTTTTTTTAAAAAAAAAGGGAAAATCCCTCCTTAGCAGCTGCACATTTTCTGCTAGAAAAACAACTCCAAGTTTCTCTTACTACCTGTTAATATCATTACCTACCAGCTCTGCTGCAAAGCAGAGGGAGCCAAGTTAAAATGCCGAGTGTAACAAGCAGTGGGGAGCGAAAGAAGCAAAACCAGAAATTTACCATCCACAAATTTCTCTAAAGTATGGCTACTCTGCTATTTCCGAGCTAAAATTAACACTGCCTTCTAAGCCAAACTTTTTATTTATATTGCGCGAACTAAATACAAGCATTGTTTCGGAGTGGTGATGTTACTGTAAGAGAGCCTATAGTTAGGCACGCTGCTGCCTTATAATAAGCGCGCTCGCAGCCACAGTGCAGTATCAGGTGACTTCGGGTTTGCTTTAGAAGAAAAGCCACTGTGGAAAGGCAAAAGCAGATCGCACTCACCACTGCTGAGCAGGTGCCTTATTCTTCCGTTGCTGGTTAAATGCAACAACTCAGGAGCATAGCAAAAAGAGTAGTCTTCCTTCCAAAATCTGTGCGGTTATTTCTGTACCAACGCTGCTAATCACCAGCAGCAGATCAATAGTCTCTGCTTGTCTAACTGGTATCTCTCCCCACTTTTCTATTCTGGCTGTGTGGACTCCACTCTGGATGTGGATCACATTCTAGTTTTCCCATTCAGCGGTCCAAGGCAATATTCTCAGCATTTTCCTGCAGAAATTATGAATATTTGAAGGGAAAAAACCTCAATTTGCATTCAGTGGGCTTGTAGAGTTTTGCAGTTCCTCTTCTTACTAACTATAAATTAATCCCGTTTGGAAACTACCCACTACTACTTTATAACAAGAACAGTAAAGTTGAAGACAACTTTTCAACCCTCATTATCACAAACTAAGCTTTTTGAGTTCCACACAACCATACTGAACTCCCTTGCATCGATAACGTCTGATGTAACGTGCCAAGATGCAGCTTCCAAAAATTCCTAGTCAGATCCCTCTTTGCTGCAAGTCAACATAGACGAGCTTCATGTTCAAAAGCCTTAAATATTCTGATTTAGAAGTACATCCATATGAATAAATTTCATGTTACTGCCTGTAGCTTTCTAGATCTTGTGCTCTTCTGGACTTCCCCCCCCCCAAAAAAAAAATTAAAAAGCAATTCGAAGGGGTAAAAAAAACCCAAAAACCAACAACAAAAAACTATGACCTTTCCACAACAATGTTCTAAACCAGAGTATGTGCAGAAGACCTTACTCTTCTCAAAACACATTCCATCTTCACAACAGTTAACATTTCATTACTTTATCATTTTCAGTACATTTTTGCATGTGTTTCCAAGGAAGCAGAATATAAATCAGGAAGACAAAAATAGGTTTAGTATATTTACCATTTTCAGGACCATCATTTGTTTATATGCATTTAAATATCGGTCATTCACGCCATATAAATCATTCCTGCAAGCTTAAGAGGTTTCACAGAGACACAGGCAGACATGCCAGAAGTCTAGGAACTTGAACACAAGCATGTGATAATGTCTCAGAGTGGCAAGTGAGAAACGTAACCCCACAATCTAATATGCAAAAAAGCATGAGCAAAGAGTTCAAACTACACAGAGTTAATAAAAGTAGCCTGACTCAATACTTAGAGCTGCAGTTTTGAAGTCACCACCAGTGCAAGAAAACTAGCAACTGTTACAGCAAAGTATCTCAAGGAGAATGTACAACAGGTTATTCAGATCCCATACTACTGAAAGCAATAAAAAATAAATTAGATTAAATAAATACAGAGTTGTAGATAGCACTTCAGATGAAAACTACTGAGAAATCTTCTAGTGAACTTTCCACTTGGAATTTACTTAATACAAGCACTGACAGAACTTTGTATTTTCAGAAATTATTTGTACAGAGAGCCTTTGCTGTATTTCTCATAAATATAGGCCCATTTTACCGCTAGGATTCACCCTGTGCAACAAGTAGTATTAAGGCAATTCTGCCTCTCACAGATACACGTAAGATGAGAGAGACAGAAAACTGGCTTAAGAGCAATCCTCAGCATTTAAGTACATGGTCTACTCTGATTTAATTCCTGCCATATATGAGAATACAGTTAAAAAAATAACATGATTATAAGTAGCTTAGGAAAATCTAGATCTTAAAAGCTTGCCAGTGTGCGTAAGACTTCCAGTATGAACCCAGACAATGCACAGTGTGATGCAGCTGAAATGCGAAGGATCAAACTGTAACAAACCAAGGAAAAGAGAGAAGAATGCCTTTCTTAAACTTCTCTCCACCACAGTAACTTACCTAGAACCTAATCACATTAACCTGGAAGACAAACTGAGTTGAACCTGCCTAAAGTTAAGTCAGTGGGTCCAGAGGATCCGGAAAGTCCTTTCTCGTTTTGCTTTTACATGGAATATTCAAGATGTCACTAATGGAGACATAGCAATGCATTAGCATTAGATTTTACTCACTAAAACACACCGGCTACCAGTGTAACCAACAGACAAACTATCTGAAACAAATCAATTCTGTTTTCTCTTCGAATTGTTATGAAGAATGGAGTTGTACCAGTCTGAAAGCAACATTAGATCACCATTAAAGTGAGGACAGCAAGCTTGGCCCCATGGGAGTCAGCAGCTCTACCATGGATTGTAATTAAATCAGAATTTTACCCTTTATACTTAATATATCTCTTGACAAAACAGTTTTCAAAACATACTCTTGTCAAGTGTGACTACAGTGAAATTGAAACTCTCAATCAGCAAAACTATTTCTGAACATTTTAAAAATAACAACAACAACAACGACGATTTGGGCATTTTGAATCTAAATCCAGCTTTTTGTGATTTCAAATGCTACAGTTTACTTTTGCCACTTCAAAACAACTTGGCCCCATCAAGACAGATTTTACAGGATCCATGCTCACAGTGGGGATTAGGGACTGGTGATATATTATCTTTACTTTTCTGTTTATAATTTTAACCATCAACGTTATTAACATCTGTATGTTGGCTACTTCACCTCTGCAGTAACTTTTTTTCGTAAGCTTTAAATAGTTGTATATCTGTATTAACATCGTGCAAAGAAACACTATGTTTTATAGCAGAAACGCTGACAGTTCATTAAATGTAGCCCAACCAGCTGGAACTCCTGCAATAAGCCATCACCACATGCAAGGAAGTTTTGAGGATGTAGTCAATGATGAGGAACTTAAACAAGAGGAACTGAACTGAATTTATAAACTGTGTTCGTGGCTGGGACAGAACTCTACATCACTGTACCAGATTTCATCACGTCAAATACAAACGCCGTAATTTTCCCTTCTCCTCTGTGACAAATGTTCAATCAAAGGCAGAGTGTGAAGTAGCACAAGATGCCACAGTTCTGTAAAATACGATAACTGTGGAATTCAGTCCTGGGTTTATAAGTCAGCAAGATTTTAAGTTTATTGCTTGGTATTGACTGACCTCCAACTGCTGACGCGCTGTCACTTGCAAGCAGAAATTTGAAAGAGAAAAAGCAGATGCTTTTTGCTGTAGATTGATAACACTTGGTTCCAGTCACCAGTGGTTATTTTCTTTAGGCAAGAGGTAATTTTATGGATCCTAAGCAGAAGCTGGCATATAAAATTACCCACATACCCAAAGATTAAAAGTCAGCAACCAAACTTAAAATGGAAAGTAAACTTTACTTCTATGCTTCCAAAAACATTCAACCACTTCATGATGCCCTCAGTCCTGTTCCAACATCCACCTCAAAGGCAAAGGACTCATTTACAAAGAAATATTGAGCACTTATTTCATGACAAAGGAGTGATAACACATGGAAAGTATTGTGTCTCCGAAGGCTTAAGTCTGCTCTGGCGTGGAAATGAAACTTTTTATGAATTACAGTTTATTACAATGCAATCCTTATTCTTACAACAGGCAATCTTCAATTTGCTTAATGAAAATCTACATTTTTTGTTACTGCACCTTTCTAGGCTTTTAGAATGGATTCCTTTGAGAAAATAAGTCCTGGGATGTTTCTGTTAATAACATTAATAATAGAGAACTATTGCTGCATTTTTAAGAGATGCTGTATATCATCTTAATGACTATTGGTATTTTAAGGTTGCCCAGGGGCAAAAAAATTAGCTGCAGCCATGTTCATTTCTCATTTGAAATCAATGGATTTTCTCTATTCTTTATAGCAAAGATTTAACTGGCGTAACAAAGTGCCGTACTTTGCATTGATTTTTAAATTACAAGCTTTATTATTATTTTTTATTTTTGCTTCATTGTGGTACACTCTAAGTATCACAGTTTTAACAGTATTTTATTCAAGCTTTTCAGTCAAAGCCCATCCAGTGAAAAATTATACCTTTGCTCTGCAGATGTGGGCAAAAGTCATTGTTTTTCCTCAATCGATACATAAATTAGTCAACACTTAACTTGCCATAAAAATAAATTGGCTCCACATTGATTTGTCTCTCTCATGGTAGCACTAATATTTGTGTACAAATGGGAGTTGGTTCTTCTCTCATTTTATTTTCCTATCGGCAACGATGTTAAACAAACCTCGGGATAGGCATGCTGCTGGCCAGGGAAAAGACAACAGAGAGACGGATGATGTTCAGGTACCTTTTAGAGGCAAAAGTCCCATTGCCTCATTAAAAGCTTGATGAAAGCATTCCTTAACCTTGTCTCTGTCTCCCTGAACTGCAAGAGGACTACCAGCACTTCTTTACAACGGGAGCACAGTGAAGAGACGAGGAGCTCTATCGTTTCCCTGCACCTCACCATCTCCAAAGGAGTACCCCGAGAGAGCGCTCCCCAGACAGGCAGGCTGCACTCACAGTAATGAACGCTGACACTCTCATATGACTCCTGGTTCTGGAGATTTAAGAAAGTTACATGACAGAATACGAGATGGGATTAACAGGAAAAGCTGATAAAGCTTCACTGGCGAAGCGCTCTAGCAAGGAGCTTAGGGGAAGCGGATCACTGTGGGGTTCTGATGGGAAGCATTCATTGCAGAAAGTAAAAGAGCAGAAGCAGAGAAATGATCGAGAGAGGAGCTGGTCAAAAAGTGAGGAGAGAAGCAGCTGTTTGAATGATCCAGTGTAAAAAAAATGGCAGGAAAGATTAACACTTCATGGAGAGGCAGACAACTCCCCAAGCACTTTTTGTTAAAATGAACCATATGGAGCAAAGGAATGAGGTGGAACAATGCTAAGTTAGTCCTAACTTGGTAGGATCTTAGTAAAGCATATTTTTTCCCCAGAATGAAACAAATCTTGCATTCAATATATTTGGGAGAGAACCAGCTACCTTAAGAATTCCCAATTTGCATCTAATCATCATGTAAGGCACTCTCACAGAGGGCGTAACAGTCAGGAGTTTGTAATTCTCCAGAACTGCAGCTGCACGTGTTCCCCTTCCGTGAAAAGGAAAGGGGAAAATAAAGCCCTGGAGAAAATTACAGAAGTCTCGAAGTGGTTGAAACTAGCGTACAAAAAGTTTTCTTCTAGCCATAAGGCAATTTTCTCTGTGGTGCCAGTCCACAGTAAGGGATCAACAGAGTAGCGAGCACGGTGTGCCAGATCTGGTGCATCATCCCGGGTATGAATGTTCCCCTTTTGTCTCATCACCTTAGTCAGTCCCTTACCCTCTCTGCACCAAATATGCCTGGATTTATACCAAGTTGGTATTTCTATGCGCTGAAAGACGGTCAGCTGGCTTGTCAGGAAAGACAAGAATTTACAGCTACTTCATTCCCAAGACAGAGACAAAAAGTGACTTTAGTGTGGTCAAATGTCAAGGTCTGTGCTACATAGCCATATGGATTTTACCAAATATTGGTGCAGTTTTACACCATTTCTCCCTCTGTTGCCTCTTCTGGCACTTGCCAGAGCATGTTGTGCATGCACTTCAGCCTTGACATTCATCTCTTTTAAATTTCTACCCTGTGCTGTAATTTCTTGGATCATGTAAGTGAAATGTTAGTTCTTCTCTAGTTGCTCCTGCTATGAAAAACATGTTGCCAGGAACAGAAATTTTGTTGAGGATAATCATTTTGCAAAACGTACTGTTGCTTCATTACAAAACATCTGGACAGGTCAAGGTTAAACCTTCTTCAGCTCCAAACCTACCATCAGTCTTCACATCATCACACACACACTGAATATGTTAGTTGATTTCTGTTCTTTTTTTTGCTAGAGACAGTAGTTCATTCAAGTTGCTGATCATCATTTTTAAAATTGGTCAAAAAATATCTTTCACTGAAATGTTCCTGAATAACAACTGACTATTGTAACTTAGTGTGTCAACTCTTGTCTCAGAGAGTTTAGTTTAGACAAAACTTTGCTGATAAAGAGAAATATTTATATTAGAATAAATACTGCAACCTACTATAAAGTAACTCAAAAAATGCCCCTTTAATGTAACTTGACATCTTTACAGTTATGAAGAACAATGTCTGTCTGAAGGCATTTTATGTCCAACATCTCAAATTTTCTCAGCCTTCTTTGACCAAGATGTTGGGAATGTAAACTAAAGCTTTTTCAAAGAAATCCTAGACATTTTGCAAAGTTTAACATCTTAATACAAGGCCATCTTCAAATTCTTTATGTCCATTCAATACTAAAGCTGAAATGATGTGCCTCAGGGTAGTTCCACTAAGGAGCATGGATCTAGCTTAACTGTATCTTTACTGTTTTGGTCTTTGGACTTGCTATGAAAATGACCAATGCATGCACCAAGCTGCAACAGTGGGTTTGATGTAAGTAGCACTCCAGTAGGAACATCGCTCTTCTTTTGGTTCAAGTCCATCAAGGGCTCCCAGAGGTACCATGCAGTCAGCTTTTTGGCCGTAACACACATTGATTAGAGATGAGCAATGGTTACCACTGTTGATCCCCTTACTATTTCCTTTATTCTCACTCCGATCCTCCTTGATGGGCTGGAAGTGTTCCACTCTCCAGAACAACAGAGACTATCACATACTACAGCCTGACCCAACCAGCAGGCATATCAAGGGAGCTGGTAAGTTTAGAGGAAAACGTGTGTTCGCACTGAATATGCTGCAACTACAAGCAATACTAGCTCTCAAGGAACAAAATTTTCTTGCATTACAGCCTTTGTCTGATAGTTTTTCAGATGAGCTATAGAAAGAAAACATGTACACATAGACCAAGCTCTTCTCATTCTTTACGCAGGTGTATGTTGCCTGGCACGACTGTATTAGGACAAAGGTTGAGTCAACAGTATAAAATATTTAATGACAAAATCTCACTACTAATAAAACAGCTTAACAGAGCGACAACAATAGATCTGAGTCTACAGCGTCACAAAGTACTGCAGGGTCTCTCTCACCTTCAGCTTGCACCCTAAGCAGTGGGAAGGAAGGGACAGTTGTTTAAAGGATCCATGAATGTAATTCTGCAATATGTAAAAAGTCTTAAGCAAAAAGGCCCTCAGTCATCCCCAAACACGGCAGGAAAAGCTATCTTATATCTACAGAGAAGGAAAATGAGAATTGCGTATCACCTGTAGCTGTGACATAAAAGTGGACACTGTGGATAGAAAGCGCAGATGAACATTCCTCAGAACAGCAGAAAGAATAACACAATCACTTTATGGTCTTATGCAAAGAAGCTAATTTTAAACCCTCGATTAAGTCTTCTTGCAAAACATCTTTCTAAAGCTGTTAATATTTTCATGAGATAGAAGAGTAACAGAAACAACAGTTTCAGGGATTGTGCAGCAAAATAAGCTGTTAGAATAGTGACAATTAAAACAAAAATAACACTATAAGCAGTAAAACGTACATGTTTATCCTATCCACAGGGAGTCTTTACTTCTTAAGAAGAATTAAACAAGTAATATTTTTATCCTGTGAAAATTTGGGATGACCATGAGAATTTCTATTTTAAGTCAGAAAACCATTTTCCACGAATGGAAGCTTGACCAGAAAATTTTCTGTCTGCTCTGTTGGTAGGAAGAATGTCGACCAGCAATATTGGTCCTATGAGAATCCAGCTGCAAGCCTGAATATCACGGCCTAATGGCTGTAATTACTGATGTCCTCTCTGACAGAGGTGAGTCGGTGGTCTAGTCTCCCTAGTCCATGAAATCAACGGTGTCTGTATTAACTAGGAGGTGACTTCTCAGCTCCTGTGCTCCACAGCACTAGTTTAGACTCCAGCCTGTCCCCCAGGCTGGACACCCATCTCTTCTGTGTACTTGGTGCCCACTGCCCCACAGTGCTCTCTAGAAAAGGAAGCATTAACGTGTCATTTATAAGTATTCCCTGCATTCTTACCTAATTTGTTAGATATTAGCATCAGTTTGTATTGCCCCATGTGTCAAAAAGAAAGAAATTTAATCATCTGACAAGCTCCTAAAAGCTATGTAAAAAACGTAGACAATTTCAGAGAAACCCAGAGAACCCTTGCCTAGGAGGAGATTTAACTAACAGTGAGTTAGGCTGTGGAATGATAAATACTCTGTGAAGTTTTGATTCAAGAGGTGATATTCAGTTCACAGACATTCTCTTTGTAACTATTCCTTAAAACAGACATGTTTTATTTTATTCTTTTGTTTTCTGTTGCTCAATGATTGGCATTTTTCCTATATACACTAGAAGAAAAAGAATAAAAGTTTTATTAAGCTGTGCCAAGCATCACTACCATCAGTACAAGAAACCATATTCTCCTTTCATTCTTCTCATTTTTCTACTTGTACAATCCAGTAGACTCCAATGGAGTAGCTATAACTAAATCAGGTCAACTGAAAAAAGTCAGACTCAAACTTAAATTTTAATAGAGAAAAACTATTTGTTTGGACTTGTTGATTTTTATTTTGTTTTTCATATTACTTTCCTCTCTGTTAAACTGAGACCATTATGTGGAACAAACAGGCAACTATAAGAATGAGACTGGTATCCACTTCATTATTATAAGCAAGCAAGCAGTATTTTAATGGATGAAACAGCTTTCTAAGCCAGATTTTATGCTTTTGGTTTAATCATTACATTAAATCATAAACTTACCTAAATAGCTTGACTGTTACTCTTTATTTTAAATTACATACTTTAAGACAGTGATCTTGCAGCCAGAATTTCTTTAACATTTTAAATTCTGCTTTTGTTTCATAAGTGACCATACCCAACTGAATGAGTGAAATAATATGTAGTATGACAGAAAGGACCTGTGCTGCTATCATATGAAAAGTTTCAGAGAAGTGCAGTCATTTCCCGATCTGCTTAAGTAGCTTCACTTAAATTTACTTGTGTAAATTTGCTTAAGTAATTTACTTAAGTAATCTCAAAAATAAATTGTCTACATTTATATTGTTTAAAATTACTCCACGGAATTGATTGGAGCTTTTTAAAATCTACAGCAATGTAAAAGAGAACAGATTTGGCTCGCTGTTGCCCTACTTACGCATAACTTGAAGGTATGATCTATCCATCCTTTCCTTAATATTAAAACATACCTGCTAATTAAAAGCCATAAGAGAAATTATATTCCCAAAGCCATAGGTGTCAGAGGGAAGCAGTCATCTTATCAAATTCAATGTATATACCACTTCAGCAAAGCTGCGCACATTTTACTCACAACTCCTTACTACACATCTTCCCCACAGACAAACATTCAGTGTATTTCTATCTAGACTATATCTTTGTTTCTAAAGACTACTCACAGAATTTGGAATCCACGTATAAGATTCCCAGAGGCATTTGGGTTGGTTCTGTTGCTCACTGATTAATAGCTTTTCTTAGAAAATTCACACCATCAATAAAAAAATACAAGACAGAGGGCAGGTAAGTAGCTGTGTTCCCATTGCCCAGATCTCAAGCTACTGCTTTAGTAATTCTCTTTACAAACTTTTACACCTAGTTCTCCTTTTAAACACCTATTCTGACTCTAGATTACACTACTCCACTGGGAAAACAATATCAATGAATTATGGCAAACAAAAATTTAAATAAAAAAAATGTATTATGTCAAAACAGATTTTCTGTTTCAACACATTTGATGATTCCGGAATGTTTTGGTATTTGAAAGTTTTTAGCATTTGGATTTTTTACATGTTATTTGGATTTTTAAAAGGAATTTTAGAAACCAAAGTAGGAGATATACGAAGTGCTTCACCATCAGATAATACTGAAATTAGGTTCTGGAAGAAGCATAGAAAATATCTCATACAGTTGCATTTGGTTTTGACTTGAAAAACATTGGAGAAATTGATATTTAGTCCAGCATAGGACCAGTTTCTGATTCAAGTCCACAGATTGTTCAGGGGTAAAAATCACAATGAGATTACGAATTTTCTAAACATACTTGTGGAGCAAAACTTGATTACATCTCTTAAACTTCTCATCAAACAGGGTGGTACCAGTTAATAAGATGTAAAAGCCAGACACAGATTATTACTGGAGGGAATAAGTAAGCGGGTGAAGAGTTCCCTATCTTTCAGAGGGATAAAGCACACAAGGCTCACCCATTTCCTTTCAGGGCTGTACACCTAAGAGCAAAATCTAGCACATTTATTATCCCAGTACAGTTTATTGAATAGAGTTTAAGATCATGCCCACTACACATTTAGAAATACTTCCCCCTTATAACTAAAATTAACAGAACTTTAAATATAAATGTATTGACATGTATTTATGGACGGATTTCAGACAGCGCTGAGCTACTTTTTCAATGCTGTTAATACAATGGGATAAGTTCCCCATTTCTCGTGAGGATTTACTAAAATAAATTAAAAAAAACAGAATGAACACAGACGTGCAAAAACTCCCACCAGAGACCAAAACCAAGGCACACCTGAACAGGGGTTAGGAGGATTATTAAGAGCTGAACGTTCCCAAAAATGGAAGTAAGTGTAGAAATACTAGGGTAGATAACAGATGGCTGCCTGTGAACGCATCGCCAATTAGCAATAAGAGTTCTGGAAGAGAAAACAGCCACTCCCCTAATGCACAATATAAAGCACACACTGCTCTAGGTAGAGTCTGAAACTCCCAATCGACCTCTATCTGTCACACACACGGTATGCCAGACAGACGCGTTCATACCACGTTCTCATGGATTCTGCTGACTGAAACACAGAAAGAGACAGATAAATGTAAAATTTCTCTCTGTAAACCAAAATCCCAGTGATGTGGATAGTGCAAGTCAACAGGCACAAAGGGAAACACAGAGGTTTGATTAACAGCCTGCTAGTAAATCATCGTACTGAAACATGAGGAGGTACCTGAATATAGAAAGCAAAGTACATTTTATAAATGATCTACACAAAACAGTCTTCCCTTCGCGAGTGCCTGCCCCTAAGAGGCCACTGGGGACATTCAGGAGAGTCCTTAGTTTGAAAAACTGTCAGCAAAACAACACTTTTCATTTCTATGCCTTAGGGTTTTTTCATATATTTGTTTTCCGCAGCCTACTCCATCTTTATCAGAAGCCCAACAGGAAGAAGATAAACTGGCTTGAAAACAGCCATTGAAAGAAAAAGAAGATAAAATATTCAGAAGAGACGTTTTCTAGGAAACATTTAAGAATTGAAATCTTTCTTTTTCATGTTCATTCAATGCTGTAAGTAGGCCATAGATGCTGCCTCATGCCAGCACCTCAGATTTTGAACTCAACTATTCTCCATTCCACTGACAAGACAAAAAGAGATGCCTTTTTCTCCAAGAGCAAACAAAACCAGCTATTTTTCCAGTTTCTTGCTGGCATATGTTAATTTGGTGAAATTGAAATAACTTACCAAAATTGATCAGTTAGAATAAAACTTGTCTCCAAGTTTTCTCAGATCTTCGTATTTCTTGTCTCTTCTTTCTCAGATTCCGAATGCTCTGCTCTCTAGGAAGGGCAGTTCACACTAGAACAGGGATTTGAACCTGCTCCACTCCTATCCCAGGAGATCTTCTGCCCAGCATACTTGTATTTGCCCTTGGAGGAGTTCCTTCTCTGGGTTTATTCATGAGAACATTCGAAACACCTCAGTTATATCAGACCAAAAGCAAAGACCATAAGTGAACTCTTATTTTTGACAGCTCTAATGAGAAAGCAGCAATTCATACTATCCTATTGTAATTGCACAAACACATCCATAGAACGACACATACAGAAAGGCCCGAAGCTATACTTGTCACCTCACCTTCTTTTTCAACGTATGCACTAATCAGCCTTTTGCAGGGATGGAAACAGAAGTCATTGAAGGCTAATGGTTGGAAAAACATAACATTGTAGTCACAAATGCCATCTGAATCACCACTGAAAACGCCCACAAAAATTACAAGAGAAACACAAAGAAGTCTTCGCAGACACCGAAGCTTTGAACAGCCCTGACTATAGCAGTTTCCATTTCACTTACCAATTTGTGGGTGAGCTGGATAGTAATAAGAGGAGATCCTGACAGATTGTGGGACAACTTAGGTAGAGGTTCCACTTTGATAGAGATAAGAGAACTGGTTGCTGAGATCATATAACCTTTGTAGGCAGCAGCTTCAGCAATCCTTTGAAAGAAACAAATACATTAAGGAAGTAGAACAACAACATTTTTTTTAGTTCATCTGTAACACCCACACCAACAGGAACACAGGACCTCCTTTTTCCATGGAAGTCAATGAATTTCTATGGGGGAGCAAGATCTGGCCCCCAAAGGTCCTACAGGACTAGAAACAGCAGCTACAAAGTACAGGGAATAGCTTTAGACTTTAGGAGACTTGGTATCACAAGTATTCCTTCATTTTGCTCCTCTTTTGCAAAGATTTACAAGCATTGCTGAAAGTGCTTTAGATAATGAGAATCCTACACAGTAGGAGATCTAAAAACGCACTAACTAAGCAAAGCAATCTAAGTGAGGAGAAATCTTTCAGGGGTTTCAGGCTGCCTAATTAAATATACATATTAACGTGTAAGACACATATAGATAATGCATACAAATATATACGTAGGAATATATTTAGAAGTACCTTATAGCTTAACGTGGAAAAATTTATTATGTCCAGTTCAGTTAGAGAGTAACTCAGGTCACAATACAAACAGCTGAACCTGACTAAATGTCTGATTAGTCCAGGTAATACTTTTTTTCCTAGCTGGAAGTAATTCTGCAGAACCCTTTTATTTCTGCTTTCAGCTAAAACTTATGACTTTGGCATTTTTGCACATTTAAGAGTAACTAAGATCCATTTGGCTATAGGGTAAAATTTTTTACACTATCTGTAACAAACTGTGCAGGAGTAAAATGGTCTGTGTCATCCACCTCTTGAGTATGTGAATGAATGGTATTTACTACGAGAAATATGAGCCATGGCAAATTAACCATCAGCATGGGTTTCCAAACATAGCACACCACTGGAAAGAGCCAGTTTACAAAGCACGTTAAAATACATCTTATTTACATCTGCCACCTGTTTGCAATAGTTTGTTTTTCCTTCAGAAAAAAAGTCGTCAGACATTAAAATAATTTTATTCAGTTCCTCAGCAAGGTCAAATAAAACAGAACTCATTGAGCACAACCCCAAGCACCAACCCTTAGTGCTGACCACAAAAAACCATCAGTATCAGAGATTACTTCTGCTCCCAGTAACCAGCATGTGATTCGAATCTGTTAATCTCAGGGCAGAATTCGCTACTCTGATATGAAAAGTTTAGAGAAGGACTTGTAATGTTACGATCACTATCTGACATCTTGAGATCTCTCCTACACAGATTAACAGGATGGACATTTTTTCCCCACATCCATTATCTGCCGTTTTAACTTTAGAGATGTAGGTGAATTTTGAGGCATGAAAAAACTTCAGCACAAGCAAGAAACAGTGTTTCTGTGTTTCGTACTTGCGTATGCAAGCCTCTCTTCACCACGGCCTGGATGTCAGATAGCAGCGACTGTCACCCGATTACCTTCGGGGGGATTACTACAGATTTACACAAACTGTATATAAGTGGGATGAGAACTGGGCTCAAAACCTTTTTTTTTGTTTTGATTTTTTTTTTTTTTTGTAAAGAATCAAAACTGCCTCCCCTTAGGAACTGCTATTTATGTAGTCTGAAAATAGAAGTCATCTGTCTGTACAGCACAAAAGCTCCAAGAGTTTTTGGTTTCAGCTTTCCACCACAAAAGGAAAAAAAAGATTGCCCTTAAGAAGAAAATGGATGGGCTTCAAATTACAGGTGTTAAAGTAGCCCAGTGCTAGAAGGAACATAAAAGAAAGTCTTTAAAACAAACTAGTCGGGGAAAACATTGTTATTCTAGTGAAGTGCAAGCAAAAAAGTTACAATAGTACAGCACAAAAAAGAAAACCAAGCAGGAGTGAACTGCATCCTTATTTTTAAAACATTTTTTGAATACCTGGGGTTTGATTCCACAGAGGAAAATGGTTAAGCAAGCATTCGTTGTATTACTAGTTTTTTTGGATGCTGTTTCGGACAGATCTGCATCTAAAATCTATAGATGTGAATCTGTAGTGCATTACATACTGCAAACAGTTCAAGTAGTTTGGATTAGTTACAGAAATCTAGGAGACGTTTCTTCTCCAGTGTCTTTATGTTTCTCATTGCAGCAGGGCCAGATCCTCCCTTCTCAAAACCCTTCAAGATGGTTCCTTCCCCAAAATAAGTGACAAAAATACATAGAACTCAGTGGAACAGGAATGAATCTCCAGGCTGTCCTATTCCACAAAATTCAGAGAATGTATGCAAAGATGACATAACTGGTTTATTTTGCTGTATCAGAGCCCCGGGAGCTGTAGACTCTATGGCAACGCATTAGGACACAGTATTTTGACATGCAGCATCTTTCATCATATTGTGTTTACTAAACTTTGACCTAAGTCAAGACCCTATTAATGCTCGTTCTTTCTTTGAGAAGTTGAGATTACAGCTTATTATCTTAATAAATTGCACTGATCCTCCTGTTTGAAAAACATAAGGTGTCAAATTATTGCCTCTATTTCTTCATGTCGGTAAGAAATATTGCACATTAATGAGATGGTTCCTTTACAGCCACCTGCTAAGCTCCCTTTTTTTGAGAGAGCAAGGTAAACAACAGTACAACTTGCTACTTGATTTAAAAATGCTTTTTAGTAATAGCTGTGTGATTATCTCAGTGTGATCAATCTGGTCGTAAACCGTGATTTTTTACCCTAAAGATCACAAATGAATTCCTGTGACGGTGACCTTCCGTGTAGCTGTGTGTAAAGAAAGGGAGGAAATCCCTGACACTCATGTCAGCTGAGATGCCGCATCTTTCCTTCTGCTGTCATAAACAAGGCACTGAAAATCAGATTGGAAAAGACTGAGAGAAAGCGTACACGAACCTACGTACCTCAATGTAGATCAAATAAAAACATAAAGTCATGCTAGCTTAAAAGGAAAGCGTAATGATTTACATGAATGGCCTGGCAAAATTCCCTGGGGAACTGCATTGCCGAGAGAGGTATACAGCCCCGCATTTACTTTATCTTATCTGCTAATGATTTCATTGATGCAGCATATAAAACAAAAGGTCTTTTAAGCATTGCCTGGTCTCCTGTTATAAAATTACCTCACAGGTTTCTAGGATTAGGATTCAGATTTTATCTAAAGAGGGATGTTACTGTTTCTTACTTGTTTCATTTAAGAGCAAGCTTTATCTTTATATGTGTCAGGAGAAAAGATGTAATTTCCTTTTATGAGAGATTAAAATTATGAAATTCTAATACCAGATATGATGAATGGAAGGAGAAGACAAAGAAAGACAAACATGTCGCTATGGAAATCTATTTTACTACAACATAAAGTAAAACATCTAAAGTAAGCTTTAATCTCTCTCTTGTTAATGACTACATGTCCTCAATATTGCAGAATCAGGATTATGGCTCGTAATTTATTTACAGTTGAAAATGACATGACGGTTATAAAGGTATAACACTAAGGTAATAAACAAGCTGTTTCAGCATGAGAGGTCTGAGATACTTACTTGGTATCCAGAGGGTTGATATTATGAAAGAAATAATGCATGTTATGGTAAAGCAGGCCGACAATGGTAATCCAAGCTGTGAAAAGGGAACAGGGGTTATTCCTCAGTTTTTTTTTTTTTTGCAAGAGACACTTCTCTGCTAGACCTGGAACTCCGTGTTAACTAAGAGCCTTGACTTCTGTAGACTTTCATATCTTTGCTTTGGCAGATTTCTGATTATTCTTTCAACTAAGTGAAAAAGTACGAACATCTTGCAGTACAGCACAGGAGATGGATATGAAAAGTAAAATATAAGGATGTCTGCCCTTCACAACTGTACTTCCAAAATAAGTTGTTAAAGTAACCAGTTGTCAATTATAAATCCCCCAAAACACCACCAGAAAGGGCCGTATTAAATGCCAGAGTCAATATCTCAATGGTAGCTACAGTAATCTCAAGGCTACTTCACCACCACTTTCATAAACTGCCCGTTAATGTAGCTCCAACACGGGCCACCATTTTCCACTTTGGCTGTCTGTTTGTTGCCTGCATCCCAAGTATTTATGGGTTCTCCATTTTCCACTTTGGCTGTCTGTTTGCTGCCTGCATCCCAAGTATTTATGGGTTCTCCATTTTCCACTTCGGCTGTCTGTTTGTTGCCTGCATCCCAACTATTTATGGGTTCTCCAGCATCTGAGTGAAGAGACAGATGCGTGTTTTCTAAGCGTCAGACACACAGATGTCTTTCACTGTCCCTTTTGCTGTGTTCCAAGTATTTATTGTGTCAACTGTTGGAGGTAGAATAATAAATTTTTAGGTTAGCTCATTTGGACAATGTAGAAGAGTGACCCGAAGGCTGAAATTACTCAGGAGCAAGCTTTAACTTGGAAAAGAGTTAAGCATTTAATGGGCTGGATCATTTCAGGATACCAAGCACGAAAATGTTCTGAAGACAAAAAAAAACCAAACAAACAAAAAAAACCAAAACAAAACAAAAAAAAAACACCACAAAAAAACACTGCATGGTGAGAGACTTTATAAGTGGGAAAGGAAACAAAAAAAAAGTCCCCTCTCGTGCTATTTTTGGTTTGCAATTATAGTTATTCAAGCCTCAGAGCACTTGCAGTGAAGTCTCCAGCCAGAGCCCCCTGCCAGTGCAAAGAAACAAAGCTGTCACCGCAAATCAGGTAGAGAGTTCAGTAATTGTTAGTCTCTCTCCCTGCAGGTTATCTGCAGCTGAGTTTGCACTCTATGAATAGGGACCAGCCCTCCTTCAACAGAGGCGACTGCGGAAACATCTCCAGGTGTGTAAATTCCACGAGTTGCAATTTAGGGCACATAGGTCAGATTTGAGGATGCAGGGAGACGTTTTTGTAAACAGGCTCCTTCAATTCCTGATTAAAACATAGATAAATAGCTTCAAACATTGTTACTTTAGAGTCTTGACTAAAGCTTCAGATTTTTGCCATACCATGCTTTTGAGATTAGTAAATTTTTAGCCTAGGTGTGGATTTCACAGTTCTGCCTTTTTGCCTTGACTACAGTTTACATCTTCATCCTGTTTCTGTAGCTGCTGTTGCTTAAACCTGCAATTTTATAGTTTAATTTCATACAAAATTTTAAGAGCACTTTTGCATGAAGGGATAAGTAATACCTGATCTGGCATCCTGGAATTTCTTGAAAATAACCAGTTCAGATGATTAAGAATAATTTATGAAATTACAGCTTCTGTGATGTAAAAAGATGTCAAAATAAAATGGCTTCAGTCTCTGTGGCCCAGCTGTATTATTCAAGATGAATTCAAGTAATACGAAAATTCTACCACATTATTCATTCATTAGTATGACAGGACAACTGCCACTTCTTTAGAGTCAGTATGATCAAGTGATCAAATCGGTTACTTGGAAAAATAAAGCAAATCAAAACCTGTTTCCAAGCAAAATCATTTTTGGACACACTGTTTGCATGCCTCTGCCCCTCCTTTTAAATTTTTTTCTTACCTTTTTCATGAAAAGCTTCACTGGGAATGGAAATATAACTCTGTCCTCGAGATGGAAATCGATAGTGGGACAAATTCAGAGTCTGAGGATGCATTTTGACCAAGGTGTAATCTGTGTGATAACCCAAACAAAAAGTATCATAAAATCAATAGCCTCTACAGCCTACTTGACTATTTTACTAGACTTCCCTAAGAGCTGTTGCACGTCTGGAATTTAAGATCCCAGATGTTTGCAGAAAATATAGTAAATTCCCCGATTATAAAATTGCATTTTATATCGGACTCCTTTATGACAGAGAAGGTGATACACAAACTGTTAATACACCACAAATCACTTTACCCATGCTCAAATACTGAGTTTACCAGGGCAAGCAAGACGGATTGATAACAGACTCTTCCACTGACGTGTGAAAGCATTATTTCAGACCTCCACTGCTCCATTTGAGAATGCCAGTGTCCAAGAGAGTATGTGCCATGATTAATGGTACCGGTGACTGATCGGGTTATTCGTCCCCACACACAGGTTTCAACAAGGCAGAGCTGAATGCCAGAACACATAAATTACCTTTGCTACCTCTAGCAGCCAAAGACACAGATGAAATTAAGGTGCTAGGATGCTAAACAAGTACTAAAATAAAATTCTCCTAAAAGGTCAAATCTAGTCCTATTATTTGCAATCTTTTGCAAAAACCTTGCAAAATTAAGGTTTGTAGCATCCAGACATCTGCAACTTTGAAGCGCTGCATGAGAGCTCTAGGTCCTTTAATTGTCTATTATTATAGTACTACTAGATTCATTTCATAGAATTCGTGTTCTAAACCCGTCCCCAAATAACCTCAAGGAAGTTCAAGTACAGTCAGAGCTGATCACCTCTGGACTAACTGCACAGTCACCTTTCTACAACTGAAACGCTGCTTTGTATCCAAAAGAAAAAATTATCTGCTTTGATTTCCTCCTTCATGTTGGCAAAGGAGGGGTTGCAAGAACAGAAGCATTTAGGACAACCAGACAGTCCAGAGAGAACATTTCTGCTGAATCCTACCTGCCACAGATGACGTGCCCTCAACAGTTAACGGTAACGAGCTTTCGTCCAGATTGCATGTCATGTGAGCCATCACACTGTCAATAGTTTGAATTAAACTTCCAAATACGTGAGCGGTCTGGGGGAAGAAGGAAGAGAAGGCTCTACTATAAAAGAAATTGCAGTTCATCGCACAGAATGCCAAGGTGCCACGTTAAATTCCTGTGTGGCTCATCATCCAGCTCATCATTGTCCAAAGTCAAATGTGACTTTCTCCACAACCTTTTCCACATGTAGTAGATAAAGTGTTACACAAATTGATGCCACCCAGAGCCTGACCTTATGAAATACTGTGTTTTATAGAATGTCTCCAAATTACTCTCTGCTTCCACCATCATTCAGCAGTCAATTATACTCAGGATTCAGCAGAGCGAGGACAAGAACTGAGCAGATTATTTTGACCATATATAAAGACTAGTATCAGATCTTTACTGGAATATAAGCTGAGACACTACAGTCTGGCCTTTATTTCATCTTTATTATAATGGTTCCCAGTACAAAGCCAGTTTCAAGGTGTTTATATGTCCCCTGGAAAACAACCCTCCCTCATACTGCCAAAAAACCCTAACAAGAACAACAATAGAGGCAACCAGTTTCATTACTGTCCATGCGGAATTACGCAACCAAAGTATCCTACAAATCCAAGCCCATTTGTCTTACCTCTGGGACATCAATCCAGTTGGGCAATAACAGAAAGTCTTCAATAGCTTTTAAAAATGCCTAAAAGATAAATAAAACTACATTATTTGGTTGTTTATTAATCAACTACATCTCCTGGTAAGGATCCAAGGCAGGATTTTCTTAGGTTTATTTTAAGATGACAAGCCCATTTTCATTCAAGTCAGATTCACCTCTACCAGCCAGCTCTCTCATCATGTTCTGTATGGTGACATTTTAAAGTAAAGGTTTATTTATTAAAAGTAACACCACTGTGAAACTCCCCAAGTGCAATCATTATACTACAGCTGAGATGACAGCACTGCAAATAAGACTAAAGTGAACTTATTCTCCCATTTTATCTAAACTCATATGACATTAATACCTTTTTCAGTCTTAGATGATAGTATTTCAACCACACTAAATATCTCGGTCCTATCACTTGAACAATTTATTCTCTGCTTAACTTCTGCACTTAAATGTTGGTTTTGAGCTCAAGGTCTGCCACGGTGGGAACCGTTCAAGTGCTCAGCACGATATGCTCCCTGTCCTAAGGAGTCTTGCTGATGAAGACAAATAGGAGGAGAAAAGGGAGAACAGAAAATTACGTGCAAAATTAAAACCCCCACATCTCCTGCTTAAACTTCTCTGTTAAAATGCCTTAAAAGCATCAAGTGAATATAAAAAAGTTCCACTGAGAAACATAGATGGAAGCTGCAGGACTTTTCTGAGCATAATTTTACAAGCCATAACACATAGGGCAGTACCAGAGCTTTGCTATACGGCCTTACTTTTGGGCAGCACACACCTTGCAGCCCCGCTCAGACATCCAGCATGGAATTCTACCCAGCATGCCCAGAAGTTATCCTAAACCCGGGACCCAGCCCAACTAGCCCACAGCAGTCAGTGAGCATCTCTTTTCAGGTCACCGCATCACTCCAGAATTACTCCAAAGCGGATGCATTAGACTGCTGGGAAGGCAGGGAAAGCAGGAATGCCGGAGCTACTGAGCACA
This sequence comes from Burhinus bistriatus, assembly GCA_013397275.1. Taxonomy (NCBI): domain Eukaryota; kingdom Metazoa; phylum Chordata; class Aves; order Charadriiformes; family Burhinidae; genus Burhinus; species Burhinus bistriatus. The sequence continues at coordinate 2,655,812 of VYXH01007725.1, read as the reverse complement.
GCAGCATTACAACAGAAGACACAAGTCAGATTTGTCAGAAGCAATGCATTATAAATGCTTGCCAGTAATCCGAAAGTTTATGGCATATCACTTAAATCAAATTTTCTTGTACTGTGAGGTATACGACAATCAGGACAGAGATAACGTTAGCGTGCATGCTCCGTGCCTGTCTCAGGGAATTAGCTGCAGACAACACAAAGCCTAATCATCAATCAGACAAATGACAGAGTCTGGAGGTATGATCAGGACCCTCTGGTGTTTACTGCCGAAAATAGCTGTGCTAAAGATAATCAGGTCCCACATTTCTGTCTGCAAATCACTTTCATGGCACAAAAGCAGCGTCAGATAGCATGAATGAACAACCAAATGGCAACTGAAATGATGGGGGAAATAGGTACAATATCTGACAGGATGATGTTCCATTTCCAATTCAGAGCCCACACAAATTTCCAGCAAAACAAAGGAAGCATTGTATTAGAGCTTTTTAGAAGGGTTTTTGCTACATACTAAAATGCCATCCATGAAATCCAAGCTTTACAGTTTGCAAATGTTATGCTTTTAACACAAACCATCATTCGCTGTCCATGTAGTTTTCAGAAGCATTTATTTATATTGTTTGTCTGAGTAAATAATCCTTGTCACCCTGGTATTACCCACAGGCTTAAAGGAACAATCACTAGTGAGACCAGAGCTGATTACTGTAATAATAGCTTTCTCGCCTGCTGAAATCAGGGAATTAGGTGCCCAGCGTTTTACAGAAAGCTAACTTTACGGTAGCAGAACATGACCCCTTGTCCTCAGATCAGACTGCAGAAAACACAGAAAACACCTTTGTTTTCTTTTTTTCCTTTGTGGATTAGCTTAAACAAAAATAAATTACTCCATTAAGCTTTGGACCAGATCTTTCCATGAGCTAGTTTCAGTGGCGGTTTGCGATATGTCTACACAGGAGACCTGGCTGTGACTGGAACCTGGTGCAAGATGAAGCCGTGAACTCACAGAAGCCAAGGACGCCACCGTCACGAACAGACCTTCTCCCACAGCTTCCCACCTCGGCAGCAGAGCTGGCAGAGCGGGCGGCAGGCCGCTGCCACTTCGGAGTCCAGCAAGAACAAACCCCGGCTTGGCGAAAGAGAAGCCGGAGGAAAGGCACAACTTGTCCCCTGCTTACTACGGGGGCAATAAACGCTAACGAAAGGTTGGGCAGACAGCAGGAATTGATAACTTTTTACCCCTCTGGTGCAGGTGTGAATCTCAAAGATAATAAGTTCGAAGTTTGTCCTTGGGCAGGTAGCCAGGGCCAGACTGACAGAGCCACAGCTAGAGCGCTCCCTGCATCCAAGTTAGTCTGTCTGCTGTTAGCTCGCACGTTTTGCTGCTGTCACCTCTCTGATTACAGTCTCGTTATGTCCCGCACCTGACAGACGACCGTCAAACTCTGCTGCACTTTGGATCAGCTGGGACATGCAGAGAAATGCTGAATTTCCCCCCTCCCTCAAGTATTATATATTTTGCATTGGACACAGTTGCAACTGAAAAAAAAAAATTAAGAAATTATTTTCTCCTACTCTGTTTCCTGCTCAACTAAATAATTTTTTTTTGATGTGTGGTCATGGTTCCAGGTATTTATAATTTATGCATTAAAATAGTAAGCCCAAGAACTAATGAGACCCTTAAACTATTTTCTCTGGTTGAAGCTCACCTGCTACTCCCCAAAATAGCTACTGCTTTTTTCCTATGCTTTTTTTTTTGCAACCAGCAAAACCTTTCAAAGCTGCATTCAATATTCCAGCTTCTAGAGAAATTTCAGGGTCCCGTGGCTCCCCGCACAGATGTGAAAGACACCCACCTCCGTCAGGCTTAGAGCAGTCTTTTCTGACAAGGATTTGTTGGGCAAGCTGAAGGACACGTTCTCCAGGTAGCCCAGCATGGTGTCAGGGGAGTGGAAGTTCCCTCTCTCCTCGGTCAGATTAGTTATGATGGGATGATAAGCGTTGGTAGAGAGCTACAGGAGAGAGATACAACCCATCAGAAATTATTCTGACCAGCAGTCCTTATTTCTTGTTCTAGCCCGAAAGGGAGTTTGAGGCCCAGCAGACTGCTGTGGTTACACACAAGAGGCTCCGTAAGCCAAGGGAGAAGGAAAGCACACGGATAGATGGACACGATAAACAGAGTATCCAGGCACAGCTTCAGTTTTTTATGAGCAATTCGGGTCCTGCCTGCCGTGGTTTCCTGAAAGTCTTTGTGAACAAGAAAGCTAGTAGAACTTTGGCACTGGAGATAGCAAGAAAGTGAAAATACACTGCAACAGCTAATTGCATGTAGGCTGACTACAGCTAATTGTATGTATTCGGCATATGAAAAATTAGTTTTATTTAAATCTTTTTCATTAAGCATTTACTAAAGAGATTAGAACTAGCTTTGTTATTGTGGTGGGAATTTTTTCCTAATTTTAAAGGAAACAAGTGGAAAAATCAGCAAAATGTTTTTGAATGTCCTGTATCTTCAAAGTTCATTGACATATTTCAGAAGTTTCTACATTTTTCCCTTTTTTTTAACATAGAAAATATTTTTATTTAACAATTAATTCCCTTTATATATCTTACATTAAGAGTTCTGGAGTACTCCCATCTTCCCACAGTGGCTAAAAATTCTCCCTACGCACATCTGAAGATTTTTGTAATTGGGGTACTAAAATAAGTGCTACTAATGAAAGGTGTAAACTGAGGAGGATCTGTAACTCTAATATATAGACATTCTGACATTATAGAAAAGAGTTACGAGGATAGTCCTACCACAGGTCTTGTAGTCGTTGTCACCACAGACCACGGAAGCGTTGAAGAAAGCAGAACTTGCACACCTGGGGAAAATACATACACGAATGGGAGTGTTAACAAATCTGATATTCCCACTGCAGGCTGAATCCATTGTAACTGAAAGTAACATATTTGCTGTTCTATGCATTTTACTTATTTACTGACAAGCTACACAGGCTTGTTTAAAGCATTTCATTTACTGATTCTCTCATCAATTTCATTTCATCATCTTTAAATAGATAAGCCTTGCAATTTAGTTCAAGTCTTAAACACTTAAAATTAAACCTTTGTTTGCAAACAGGAAATCTCAAGTACAGTTGTGCTTTATTGAGGTACAACACAATTAAAACATTGGCATCTATCTTCCTTCTCTAGCTCTTCCCCCAACATTCATGCAAAGTATTTACGGAAATCTAAAAAAAAAAATCCCAACAAAACTATGTCTTACCAGAAACAAATAATAATCTGTAAGCACTTCTGAAAATTTCATGTATGACCTTGCTGTATTTCTGTATATGTGATAAACTGGGACTGGAAGCATAAAGACACTGGAAAAAATGAGACTCAAGTCTCAGTTATGATCTCCAAATGCTAATGTTTACTTATATCTTGAGCCTAAATTGCTTGAGTGCCAAATAAAATCACACCCATGAAGGTAAGTTCACAGAGACTTTTCCACACTAAAAAAAATCTTTAAGAAATATTCGAAGCCAATGGAAATACTTCCATTGCTTACTGCAAAACTAAGGCATCACCCTCAGATAAAAAGAACATTGGTAGAAATGGTGCTATACTGAAGTTTTTGGGGTATGCTAGTTTTGCCTAAAACAAGTAACAGGGGTCAAGGAGTCAAAACACAACCTTCGTTAGTAGTTTGAGCATACTATCAGTAATGTCTCTATTAGGTGTTTGTAAGTTGATCTCAAGCAACAGTGAGGTTGCTATTAATCAGATGGGCTTTATTAATAAACGTCACCCACTAGCACATTATCCATTGAAAATTACCATATGAGCATGTCATAAATGATTTGTCTAGAAAGAAAGAATAAACTCAGTTTTGGCTGGTTTCCAGTTGCTCCATTTCAAAAACATTGATTCCTTTCTGTGCAAAGGGATTTATTGGTCATTTGTGATAGAGAAATAAAATCTTCCTCTAACCTACATTTTACCAAGAATTTATATTTGCGAAGAGTGTGGTATTTCAGCATAATCAAACAGTAGTTGCATATATAGGACACATTTTATTCATGGATCCGAAAGGAACATGATTATTCATTCTATTAAAAAACAGGTCGTCCTATTAAGTTTCTTGTATCAAACCACATTAGCCCAGCTTCAACCCCACTTTAAATCCTCCAAGGTCAATAAATAGATACCAAGAATAACTTTTCTTTACTATGTTGATTAGTATTGTAATATCCATCGCTTGCTCTGAGAATGTTTTAACTTCACCCATCAAATTAGAAATTTTATAAAATCTGATAAGTCACTACTTTGAAGGAAAAAGTAAAAAAATTCAATACTCCACATTTCTCAAGTGCTCCAAATCACCTGAGCACTTTAAAATAATATTGGCTTGAAATTCTTCACACTTACAAACATACATATATATATACATACACGTGGCATCACTTTACATTTTAATTCCTAACCCCCTAGAAAATACACGTCAAGCTTTACTTTCAATTAAGAAGCTAAAAATTTATTTTTCACAGAAAATTGGTAGCTCCAAAAGACCCTGAAGACCTGTGAACTAGGGGTTTAAGAAAGAAAAAACCCCAAACACCTGTGATGTCATGCAAATGCAGTAAACTCCCAAAAGCTTACAGTATGAACATCTCAATGTATAAATCAGGGAGTCTGCTATACAGCCTTCTAAAAATCAGCAGGGATTGAAAAGCAAGATACAGGCAAAATTCTGTACAACTCTCTAAAAATTTAGACTTTAGTAGACTCCAAGTCCCAACTCTTACTGCAGTGTTTCAAAATCTAGCTACAAGCATTAGTGTCCAGCAATCAGATATTTTGAGCCCCAGTAAGACTCTTTCCAAACCGAAGTACAGAGGAAAGAAGGAGAAACTTAAGTCCTGAAGAGGGTTTGCATTCGTGGAAAGAGCTTTCCATGATGCCTTGATTATTTGTTAGAGTGACGATGGGAGGGCGGAGGGCTTCAGAGGGTGGTTGCTGTGAGTTCATGAGAATTCAAGGGGTTAAAAAAGGAGTTCTCTTTGTATTTATGTAAGTCATACTTCTCTGACAGTGAAAGAGGACACACATATAGATGGATCAGATCAACTTGAAAAAAATCTACTGTTCTTGAGTTTAGCAACATAACATTCTTCTTGAGTTACACTAAATCAAATAATGTGATTTATGGTAGCTTTGAGTTGGGTAGTGTTATAGTAACCCTAGATTGTTGTGAAAGATAAAACAGCCAAACACAAAAGCATTTTTTCCAACATGACCAGAACATTATAAAGTTAATAAAGCTGTTTTGGTTTGGTTTTGGGTTGGTGGTTTTTTTTTTTGTTTTTTTTTAAGATTTTAAAACTGTTTCCTGTATCAAATGAATGCTCTCCCAAACAGAATTTTTGAAAACTTTCATTGGAATCACTTTTTAAAATAAAAATGTTTTAAAGTAAAAAAAAAAAACAACCCAAACCTCCAGCACAATCGCTACTCCTTGGGTGGCAATGCAAATAGATTGCTCCATTATATACTAGATGGAGGATTTTCTTTTTCAGTGACTTCAGTTCTACATAAACTAGTTTATATTTTCCTTTTGATAAAATATATTTTGTGTATATTTGATTGCTATAATCAAACCTGGAACTCACAAACAAATACATTCTCATTTCCAGGCACGCATCAGAAGTTCCGTGTTATTCGAAGAGTTTCCGTTGTGAAAATGGTTCCCATGGGTTTAAAAGCACAAAAACTATGGGTGTAACTGCTTTAGCTCTCAGTAACCTAGTAAGAATAAATGAAAGCAGGGAAACTGCCAGCAAAGCCAAATGTTCCAGATGCCCCATAACTTTGTTCCCCAAGATGGATGTTTTGTAACTGCTACTCACACACAAGCACTTAATAGCAACAGCCTTTTTTGTACTGAAAATTTTATAATAATGATCCAGAGAACAACTGACAGGGTTTACTGGCCAGTCTTCTAAGTCTTACTTCTCATCCTAATTCTTTGCTTTTTACACTACATTTCAGCTGATTTTTTTTTTTAGTTCACAAGCATCTGTGAGTTAATAAGTCTTTATTGTTCCAGGAACTGGAGAGATAACCATTATTATCCCCATCTGCTGGAATACACTGAATGATTTCGCTCAAAGTTACACAACAGCCAGAGTGCAAGTTAGAAATCTGGAAACAGTCTTTCCTGATACTGTTCTGCCTCAAGTCTGATTATTGCTCCTCTTCTCTTGATCCTAGGGGATCTAACAATGGCTGGATACTTCAGGTATTTGTTAATTTTTTATGACATTTTTATGGAGCTAGAACCCAGGATGAAGAGACTGCACATCCAAAGACAGTTGAGCGTTTCGGTGTCATTCATTGCTAACTCTTTCTGCCTCTAAAAATTATGTTCAATAGCCAAAAGATGTAACATTAACATAAATCCTACTTATTAAACATTTTTAAGTCAGCATCTTTACAGAAGATGAATTATGACAACCATGCATATACTCACCAATAGCAGCTGTAAAGTACTGCTCAATTTCATTGGGGGTGAGGGCCCTTTCCCATATAATGAATTCATCAAACGCCCCATTCACGTAGCGCTTAGTTTGATCCCCCTCTGTTCCAGTCAGTAGATTTGCACTGGGGTCTCCGTAATCATAGAAAACTTTCCCATCTGGATCAGTTGTGTTCAGAGTTCCATTGACGTAGACTTTCAGTCCTTCTCTTGATTTCCAAGTAAAGAGAACATGAGTCCAATAAGGACCTGCAAAACATTAAAAAGTCACAGCAAAATCCATGAATCAATTCCATTTAGAGTCTTTCCTGTTCGGTAAGTTTTTGCTGACTTGTGCAATGCTGTAGAGCTGTATAGGAAGTGCTAAGAGTGAATTATGGAATGCTGATGTCATGTATATTAATCTTTATACCCATGGGGAAGCCCACACTTTGGCAGAATGCCTGTTAGCTTTTCCCTGAACTCTTACTTGGGCTCACTGCAGTTTCATATATTACACTCGCCAAGTATCATGGGCCAAGATTTGAAGTCTCTTCAATACTTTCTCAAAATTCAGTTCAGCAAGAACCACATAAAAACTGCAAGAACTGGAGATTAAGCAAATAAACTAATTAAAAGTTGCCACGGTTTCTTTGTTATGCTTGAGAGGCTGAAAATATAATATTATTTTTCACTTGGATTGGGTAATCCACAAACAGCTGAATTATCCTTACCTTTTAGCAGCTTGTCTCTTAAAATAAGATTTCTAAACTGATTTATTAAGCTTTCTAAAACTCTGCTACTAAGAGGTGAGACAGTCCTATTTTACCAATGTAGAGGTAGTCAAATTAAGACAAGAAAAGATTTAGTCACTGTCATTGGCATTACTAGAAGACCGGAATTTGTTCCCGTCACTAGGTAATACCTCTCCCCAACAATACACCGTTTAGATAGAAGCACTAAGATATGCGATATACCAAAATGTTTATTAATACTATGCCATGGTATACATAACTTGACACTCAACAGATAACAAAATTACCAAAGCACTAAAAACACCCAGTTAGATAGTTACCAAATAAAGTCTTAATTTAGGAGGCAGTACAGGACAGCACACATTTAGAATATAATGAGAACTATCAGGGGCTGACCTGGATTCTTCACTCATGTTTCCATCTAAGCACTCATTAATCTATTGATGTCGATACAAATTCCACTGCAGAATCAATTGGAAATTGGGTCCGAGGACTGTTACTGAATGACAAATGCTCCATAATACAGTATTACTAGTTTTTCAGTTCATAGTTTATCTCTCTCTCCCCACATCAAGAGAATTCTTAAGCACAGAGCTCTATAGCTATTTTTGTATATCCACTTCTCGTTCCTGAAGTTGTGCTCTTACCACTACATCTCTCTGCAAGAATAAAATAAAATATAACGAGTATATAAATAAATATAAACTTTACCTGGTGGACTAAAGCTTGCTTTCCACTTCATCATTGCATTCCCACGGGTGTAAAATTCCACTGAGCCTTCACCTTCGTTTGAACAGATTTTGAAACCACTGGAAATTACTTGTCCACCAGAGGCAGGGAGAAACTTAGCCTGCTGGTCTTGAGTCTTCCAGAAAAAGGAAAATGTTACTCCTGATGAAAGCAAGCGAGAGGAGATTTTAATGAAAAAAAAAAAACCCAGTACAATTAAAAATTTCCAATACTGTAGAATACAGAGAGTGGGAATGCTTTTGAGGACAGATCATCTGCTAGCATAAACAAGGACAGCATTTTTAAGATCAACAATGCTCTAACAGTTTAAACCAAATAAACATCTTTTCCTTGGTTTCACATCACATGCACATACCCAGGACACAGTAGTAATCATTGTTTCCTGACCAGCTTCTATCAGTCAAAATTAAAGTTCTTTGAGCACCAAAAGTAATGACACCTTTTTTCTTAAAGAGTTATGCTTCCATTCCCTTTGCCTCATCTCTCCAGTCTCCTTACCCTTCTCACCCTCCTGTGATGATCCCTTTCTCCTCTTGTGATCTTCACTTATTTCAAAACACAAGTTGCTGTCGTATCTCCATATCCTCCACCAGCATCTACAGCTTTTTTTGATGTTCACCAAATGCCAGCAGAGCCAGAAATAGTACATTGATGGCTTCCAAGCTACGGGCTGCCAGCGTGCCCATGCTCAGAATAGCATCCGCTGCTAACTACGTTTTAATTCTAAGCGTGTTATTACCTGCGTTTTCACCCTTCAGTGCTCCAATAATTGCCGAAAGCAAAGAAGCAATGGAATAGAAAGGGATGGCAACATATGCAGAGCCACAGTCAAAATTCTGAGGTCCCCACCTACACAAAAATCAAAGAATTCTTCCGAAAATGCAAGAGCAATCTGCAAGCGCATGCACGATGAACTTTGTCCGCAAATAATCCTGTTCAATTCACGGTAAATTTTACTATCATACTGTAAAATTGAAGAGCTCTTCAGATTGCACATTAGCGAGGAAATATGGTTTCTGTAAGATGGCTTGTTTCTTTAATAAAGGTTACCTCAAAAGGCTTGACTGAAACACAAGTAGCAAATCAAACCTCCCTCGCACTTCACAAGTTCACAGCAGCTCTGCTGTAGAGGTTCCGCAGTCAAATGCGTTTACAAAGAAAATCGCTCAACTAAGCAGCTCCTAGAAACGTTCATCTCAGAATTTATAGTACAAAGCACTAACAATAAAATCTGAGTTCAGAGCAGGTTGAGAAAAAGTTTATGACGAGGTTTTGCCACACAGAATCATAATGAATTAAGTTGGCAACGACTCTGCAAATCCCCTAGCCTGCACCGCCTGCTCCAGCAGGGTCGGCTTCAGAGCTGGATCTGGTCGCTCAAAGCTCAGCCGAGACTGTCACCATGGGTGCAGGTTGCACAGCCTCGCTGCGTAAACCACCCACATTGCAAAGAAACTTTTTTCCTTAGATCTAAAGAGCATTGCCTGTGCTACGATGTGCCTGCGTTGCCCGTCACTTTTTCATCGTGCATCTCCAAGACTGTCTATAGCTCCATCTGCCTCTATAACCACCCATCAGGTAGCTGAAGACAGCCCTTCACATTTTCTTTCCTTCATGGTGTAAGGCAAAGCCTCAGCCTCCCCTCCCATGTCATATTGTCCAGTCCCTTAAGTCATCTGCTGGACTCACTCTGGCTTGTCAGCATCTCTGTTTTCCCAGGGCTCAAAAATCACAGAGTAGATCATGGAATGGTTAGAGTTGGAAGGGACCTTGAAGACCATCTGGTTCCAACGCCCCTGCCGCGGGCAGGGACACAGTATGTCAGATACACTCTTGTGAACGCTGAACAGAGGAGGATAATCGCTGCCCTTAACCTGCTGACTCTGCTCTTTTGACGTGTAGTCCAAATATCTCTCTGGATGATTTTATAGTTAGCAGTTCTGCAGGCCGCCCAGGCACTACGAACTTTGCCAATTTGCTACCAGATAGCCCAGCACAAGTTAATGAAGCCCTCAAACTATTATGTACATTTCTTGTTAAAACTATAGATTAATTTTTTATATGTTTCATGATTTTATGATTAAAGATGGAAAAGCCTCAGATATCTCACTACAGTCATCAGAAATATTCCCCCCACACTACTCTCCAGAACATAATTTTTTTTATATTTCACATATTCTTTTTATCACATTAACTTATCAGAAAAGTTAAAAATTATATTATTGCACAATAAATAATTTAACTACGTAGTATCTTCCTGTATAACTGATCTTTCTGTTTATCCTTATGACAGCACCCATCAATTTACATTATCTACACACTATTCCCTAAATGCTTTATACATGATAAAATAACCACCATGGAAATGCTAATCAATTATCATTGGCCTCCCAGAAATCAATCAGTATACGAACATCATCCGTCTCAGTCTGCCAGATCTTGATGAATATGCATTCAGATCTATAAATGCTGTGAACTCCCAAAATCTGGCGTCTGTTGTAGGTAAGTTGCAATACCTTCATCAGCAGATAAGCCTGAGTTGAAACACTGATCCAACCCCTTTCCAGAAAGCCATGCATTTCCCTTGGATCCGCACATCATCCTTCACCACCCTGGTGAAAGTGTCACCAAGGCTGACCGTGTTAATCTTTTACTGCTATTAACGTGATTCCTCGATCAAAGTGCCTCAATCTTTCTCCAGCGCTTCACCACACTTCTGAAAGGTATGGAAGTGCTGTTTTTCTTTCTTTACACGCTGAGAGATAAACTTTAGATGAAGATGTCTCACCATCCTAACAATAAAGAATTTCTTAGATATTAGGAAGAAATTCTTTACTGTGAGGGTGGTGAGACCCTGGCCCAGGTTGCCCAGGGAAGCTGTGGAGGCCCCATGCCTGGAGATGTTCAAGGGCAGGTTGGATGAGGCTTTGAGCAACCTGGTCTCGTGGGAGGTGTCCCTGCCCATGGCAGGGGGGTGGAACTAGATGATCTTTAAGGTCCCTTCCAACCTAAACCATTCTACGATTCTGTGAAGTTTAAATGATGTAGACAGAGAGACTAAGTTATACAGCACGTCTGCAGCGGAGCCGGTTTCCCCCATCTTTGTCTACCCTAATGGACTACCCTGTAACTACTGATCATCCTGTAGCCACAAGAAAACTGGGGATCTAAATCCCACTTTGGCTCATGAAATGCCAAAACTAAAAATAAAAATTAAAGTAAGGCACACAAACACACAGCTTTATTAAATGCTACATTGTGCAGAGGGTGCTTTTTTAATTTTTTTTTTATTTCAGTTTCACATATGTTGACTAAATCCAACTGCTCCTACTCAAACTAATGATTAAAAGAACATTCTCTTGTATCTTTCACAAATACTTATTTTGACTGAAAATGCCACTTTAATGAGCCCAAAACTGCCTACAGAAAACCATTGTTTAAAAATTACTTGAGAAAGAAGAAAGACAGGGGAAGAACGTTTCAACATTAAAAAAAAACCAAGAAGAATTTGTTTTCTCAAGTCAAAACAACAGTTCTGAAATGTTATTAAATTTAGGCTGGGAAAAAATACTAGTATTTTTGTTTCATAGGTTGTAATATTTCATCTGAAAAGATCCGAAGATCGTTTCAGAAAGCATTCCCTGCTTAAGTGTACTTAACACCAGTTTCACACAAGTGCAACCAACGAACACCAAGAGACATTTAAGCAATACTAGGCTTAAATAAAATTACACCTTATCACTGCCACAGGTTTTATCTGATTCAGAGAAAAACAAAGACACTCTCTTTAGATTAACAAGTGTTGGCTCTCCCCCCGCTTTTTTTTTTTATATACCTGCTACAGTGATTTAGTATTTATTTTTTATATGATTTCTTCTCTTTACATTTTATCTGCTGAACATTTCAGTGTTTTATGTTTTTAATGTTCTTGTTTGTGAGATACCGGGAGTGCTCTGGTACTATAAAAATAATTTATTCTGATTGTTATGTTATGCTATAGATGTAGAAATAATATGACTTACTGATGATTTTTATTTCCCAGCGGTATGAAAAAAAGCATGAAAAGACACTGCATGTATCAGGAAATATGCCTACAGTAGGCTACTGAATTACTTTTTCTAATACTCTCAGGTAATAGCCGTGTACCATCTGCTCTCCTAGTTTCTCCTACTTTCTTAAGAACTTAATACACAGCTCTTGCTATAGCAGCTCAAAAAAACATAAAAATGTAATCCTATTTCAAATAATATTACTCATGTGAAGAATGGCCTAAAATCAATAAAAGCAAGAAAAAATCCAACGTTAACAATACTGCTTAATCTTAGGGACTACTGGAGTTTATGTCTAGAAAGCCACCATCTTCCACTGATCCTTCCATTTCTACTGACTTTTAAATCTCCAGTGAATGTTTTATGCTACTGACTAGTTGCATGTTTGGTTTGACACTCATATACAGTTTTAATCATCTTCTGCAATCAACACATTGTCAAACCTTTTCTACCCCTATTCCAGCCGCTGTTTTGTGACCCTAGCCCAAGAAGAAGAAAGGGAAGAGAAATCGAATGAAGAGGTTGAAGCACCTACTAGGACAAATAGATTCCAAGACACCAGAGGCTTAAAAATTTTGTTATCTCCAAAGACAAACCTAAAAAAAACAAAACCCAAACCATTCCTGCTAAGAGACCACACTGAAAAACTGTCTCCTGAATTTGAGACCTGTAGGATAATTTCTTTGTCAAACTGCAGTTCTTGTAGGAATTAATCTTGGTACCACAGGCAAGATTTTGAGTACTGTAAGCTTATTTCTGGTTTTGTTTGAATTAATTATACTGTAGATAATTGATCTGAGTAGTTGGTGATTAGTTCTAATTTAAATTGCAGTTAGAAAAGACTAAGTTTTCAGCAATCAACACTCAATTATTTTAAAAGTCAATAAAGAAAAGTGTCAAGCTAGAATTTTAGAGAGTTCATTCCAATGAGGAAAGAAACAATGATTATTGAATTACCTAATTTGACAGTCAAAAAAAAGCAAATAGTAATTAATGAATTTACAAACCTTCAGGTCCACAAACTTCTGGATTACTAATGCAAGAATTTTGATAGCTTCCAAAGAAGAGAAAGGTAACCCCTTTCTTTTCAGTGACGTAAATTCCTTTGTTCACCATCCCTTCTACAATATCTAAAGGAAAAGCAAAACATAGTTTAACATTTATATAAATCAAAATTTCCTGGAAACATGATTTTAGCAGACTCGCACACCTCATATGTTTTTCTTGTCCCAACTGTAGGTTTGCTTTTTGGTTTTTTTTTTTTTTGTTGTTATTGTTGTTTTTCTTTTTGGTATTTGTTTGAGTTTGGTGGGGGGCTGTTGGTGTTTTTCTTCCTTTTAAAGAACGATACAGATAATTCTTCCATTTCGTGTTTGTAAAAATTATACTCATATCCATCACTCAGATTCTTGATTAACTAAGACTGCTTGACAGAACCCATAAACCCAAAAATTATTATTTCAAAGTAATCTGAATAAATCTTATGCTTTCCAGAGTTCTGAATTCCAGACACATCATAGAGGTATTTCTGTCTTACTGTTAGGCTGAGTTAATGAAGAAATTCTTTAATCAAAAATGTAATAGAATTGGATTTTTTTCATTTTTTGAAAGGGAAATTTTGTGATCAAAAGCCACTTTTCATTAAAAAAATAATTCCATGAAATATACTTGATAAGCTATATTGAAAAGGCAGAAATATATATCCTTTCAGACATGCTTTGGTGTGGCATCATTGTCATTTGGAAACTACTTCTTTGTCTAGCATGGATAATGACTAATTGTCTTGTGATTTGATTGTGATTTTCTTGTGTTCCCTCCTAAAGAAAAGCACTGTTGATTCATCTCCCATTAGTCCTCTTAATACTAAAAAACATGACAGTTGTTTACTATAGGAAATCTAAGGTCTGAGAGTCCAGCTGGTAGATGATGATGGGAAGTTCATCTCATTTGTCCCGAGATTTGTCTTTTTAGAGGGACTAATTTTAGCAACGAAGATAATAGGAAATCACAATCAAAACACTCTGCTGCATTAAAAAGTCTTCATTCCACAGAACACAGAATATTCTAACATCTATTTCTGAGCAGACAGAACGTAATTGTTCAGTTTGGAATCTTACATCAACGCCATTGTTTGCGATGGCATTTCTGCAAGGGTTGTGAAGATTGAGGACCTTGGTTTTTAAGACCCTTCTCTGTAACTTCTGAAAAAGTGTTAGGAGAAGAGTTGCCACAAGGGAAACACCAGCAATGAGAATACCGTCTTCTCCTGCTGTGAGGTGCAGAAATTGCCAGCTAGGTACTGCGTGATATTTGGAAATCTAGTGAGATCATAAGGGAAACGAGGCACGCACACAAATGGTCTAAAACACGTGAAGGGTGGGACCTAAGGGACTTCTCTCTGTACCTATCACTGTATATCTACCTGACTTAACAGGAGCACAGCACAAACCATGCCAAAGATGCACAGTCAGCGCTAGGGACAGGCCATCTCTCTAGAGGGATAATCACAAATACTGTTGTCGCTGCTTCAAGACGGTGCATCCCTTTATGCAATGGGGCACGGGCAAAAGGGCATCTCATTTTCAAACTGTAGACAGCCATCGGGCATGAGGACAGCAGTCACAGTGCTGGCCCATCTGCAGGGTGACACCACTCAAGCAAACAGCAACAGCATGGCGTAGCCCTCAGTGAATGTACGTCCAAATATTTTCTTACTTCATTCCAAATCTCAACAGGAATATCACAGGTTTCAGATATCTTCCCGTCCCTTTGAGGAAGAAGTTATCAAGTTCTGTCCCTAACTGATAGATAAAATTTAGTTTCTTTTAAAAATTTGAGCGTGTATTATGGAGTAAAGCAAACATTTCTAAGTTCTTCTTGAGTCACTTGAATTCTAAGTTAATCTAGGCAGAATAAATCCCATAAGGTAATGAATTTCTGTTTCCACAGCGTTTCCTTTGCCATTGATGTCACTCTTTTTAATGTTCATATTGAATGTATCTTATTATGTGAGAACTATGCAAACGTCTAATAAAGCAGATAAGTGAGGACTGAAAAGAATTAGGGTCATTTGAAGTTCATTATTAATAGAGTTCACATTTGTTAGCATACTTCTACTGTTACAGAGTAGAAAAATAGTGGGTTTAGTATTCTAATATAAACCTCCTAGCACCTGAGCAGCCCAAACGACAGTTCTACCGTTTCCATCCTTTTCCTTAGGTCAGATTTTCCAACAACTAGAATTGAGTTAATACCTAATTGTAAAGTGGACAGGAGGTCATATTTCAATTGCACCTACACAAGTATAAATTCTAGTGACTTAAATTAAATGAGTTTAAGCTTATACTGGTGTAGATGTAACTAGTTTCCAATCTGTCAGGTTTCTGCCTGGAGAGTTGTCATTTTCTGTTCTTCCTTTTATCATCTGGTGTGGTGATGTAAAAAAAAAAAGAAATCATTAAAAGGATATATATGCAGATTTTTGCTTGCTTTTTTAAAAAAGAAAAAAATAAAAGCATGTTAATCAAAGATGTCATGATTGACAAGATCTTACTTCCAGCCTTTGCAAATTTGCTTACATTTGCCTTTCTTAATGTGTCCTTTAAAAATTACTATGAAATGGTGAAAAATAGATGGCTTCTTTTTCCTTTTAACCTTGAAAGACAAGGAAAAAAAAAGAACAACTTATATGTTCTTATATGTTCCTCTGAAATGTCATCTCTGTTTCTTTTAAGCTTAATACAAATACTTTAGGTTTTGGAGGACTGTTGGGTCCCATTCTCCCACGGGCCGCATAGCACAGTAATTCAGGTGACATTGCAGGAGTGTTTTTTCCGATGATGTATGCCAGTGTAAGCATAAATAGACCTTTACCACCTGACCAGTTGAACCAAAACTCAGTGTTAAGTTTGAATCCAACGTTACAAGAACCATCCAAGCTTGACAAATGCAGAACAAAAAAAATATGTAAATCCTCACCTACAGTTGCAGAGAAGTTAGAGTAGGCAGAGTCATTGGTATATACAAAGGTAGAGTTATGGGAAGGAAGCACAGTGAAGTTGTGGATTCTTAGAGCTGGGTGGAACAACAAAAGAAAATAAGCAAATGAGCAAAACAATGAATAAACACAATCAGTAATGAATAGACCAGTTCATATCTCTCAACATAGCATAAATTGCAGATGTTGGTCAGTGGCCTTTAAAATTATCATACAACCACTTCTCCCAAGGACTTGTATGCGTGTGAATGTTGCATCCTTTAAAGGCACAAGTTAAGTAAATAGAGGATCACTAACACAATTTTTTTTCTTTACAGTAACTGAGGAAAAAAGGCTATTTAAAAATATAACTGCAGATGAAGGGCTCTGAAACATGATCATGCTGGTAAGGAACTCTGCAATTATAACAAAAATCATTACACTGGTGCAAAAGCTATGGGTAGTTCAAGTCCCATGTCCAGTTCTGGGCTTCCCAGTACAAAGGGAAACTTCGTCATACTGGAGCAAGTCCAGCAAAAGGCTAAGAATGCTGGTACTGCTCAGCCTGGAGAAGAGAGAGCTCAGGGATCTTATCAGTATGTATAAACACCCAAGGGGAGGTGTAAAGATAGTGCCAGACTCTCCTCCGTCGTATCCAGAGAAGAGATGAGAGGCAATGGGCACAAATTAAAATACAAGAAATTCCATCTAAACATAAGAAAAAAACCCCTTTTTTATATCTCACAATAAAATTTTATTCTCTAATATTTTTTTTCTTATTTTGATAATTTACGAGTGTCTTGCACACTGTAATTATTTACCCTAGGCAGGCAAATAGAGCTTGATGGAAAGCCCATGAAAGTAAATAGAGAGACATTGATTTGGGATTTAGACCAACTGAGCTCACAGAAGGGAAAGGAAAATGCTCTTAAAAAAAGCCACATATAAAAAACCCCAAGAGAAAAAAAATGCAAGGAAAACAAGGGGTCAGATGAAAAACCTGAACATGACCAATTTTTTTTTTTTATTTGTTATATTTTGATTGTTTTCTTTCAATTGCTTCTATTGCTGAGGTAACCAAAAAAATTAGTTTGCTGACACTCTCTCTCACAAGGCAAATGCATTGAGAGATATAAATCTGGCTTCAGACACAATGACTTCAACAAAAAAATGGATTAACATGACGGACAGATTATGATGCTTCAAGGATTTAAGAGGAGAAACATGGAATGAAAATAATTGCATGATATGTTGAGTGGAAAAACAAGAAAGACTCTAGCAATAAACAGAAGAGTTGTGTAATCAGAATGGAATCAAAAACAAGCAAATTGTGACCTGCATTAGATTACAACAATAAAGGAAACTTTTCTTGTATATCAAAGTCAAATATCGGATAGATACATAAAACTTCTGCTGGAGGTAGTTGAAATAATATCTGTATATTATAAGACACAATATAAGCAACTGAGAAGAATTTGAACTATCCACTACAACATTAAGGAAAGAATTCAACATTGTCAGAATTGCACTACAGAGAAAAAGACTTGTGGCTACTGGCATCCTCTGAAAATAATAGCGAAACAAAGTCCTCCATACTTCTTTCAGCAAAGTCACGCAGCTGGCTCATTTATAAAGTTATTTAACACAATGTCATAATAGGAGTGAAAAAGGATTGCTCATGTGAGCCAGTCCTATTCCTGTAAGTGAAGGTTTGTAGGATTGGGAACTCTATATATTCTGCTTTGTCTCTTCCAAGATACTACTGAAAAGATTTCTGAATTTTGCTGAAATTATGTAATTTAACATAATTTGAAAAACAATCTGACATCAATTGCCATTTTTCCAAGAGCTATACTTTATATATCTCTTTCAAGCACTTTCAAAACAACATCTTTGTAATATGAGTGCCAAAAAAGTGCTAGATATGGAGTGCTTTACTCTTCTTGAAACTACATGAAGTCCAGTGTCAGAAAATTATTTTAACACAGTGTTAGAGAACTCATATGGTAAGTTTTTGTAAGCCAAATTACAATCCTATTGAAGTCAATGGGAATGTTGCCATCAACCTCTAATGGGAGCAGAACATAGCCCAGATTTATTTCTGCTCAGCCAATTCCATTCCTTTAAGAAACTTTGTAGAAAGATGGGTCAAACTTTAAGCTTAAAATACTTGAACACCCCTGGAATAAAAGGATTTAGATATTTATGGATCTTAGGAACAGAGATTGATGTTGCCATTTTTGAGTAATAAAGAGCAATAACTTCGCACTTTTGTAACATTTTTCATGTGAGGTTGTAAAGGTCTTTAACTCCTGATTTAATCCTCTGTGGAGATCTTGCCGAGTAAAGATACTCCAGTCACCAGTAGTAACACAGCAGCTACCCCTCACACCAGTACAAAACAGTTTAGCTCAACTGCCAAGGTAGTCAGCCGCAGCGAGGGAAATACTGGGGAATATAGATCAGCCCAGCTTGGAATTGGCTGAAATGTCAGCAAAGGAAAAACAGTTCCCGTGGAAATTACTAAGGGACCTTTGGGTCTCCGAAGGAGGCAGAGCACAGCTGACAACGTCTTCTGGAAGGAATGGCCCTGCAAGCCCATGATGCTGCGATGGGATACAGTGCTTCGGTCAAAGCTCCGTTAATTACATCACCTGCACATCCCTGGGAAACCCCCATCACCCTTTTTGTTCCTGATGTGAAACATCAGAACGAGAAAACTGCTGGATCCGATCAGACTGCCTTTTAATACAATTCCCTCTGGGATCCCGCAGTCCTGACAACTGACTCTTTCAAATCAGTGAGAGTTTTGCCTTACCAAACCTCTCTTGGTTTTGCCTGATGGGAAAAAACGTTTGATCTAATGCTGCAGTACTGCTTTTAAGGAAATATCCAAAAGCAGATAAAAATGAGTAACGAGTAATCAGATAGGAGCTTACACTTCTCTTTCTATTGATACTACGTGCGGTTTTGAGAAGTGCCTGAGGAATCCGGGCATTTATCTCCTTCCAAAAAGCAAAAAGAAGCAGGCACCTTCACTGCTGGCATAGCCAAGGATCTCAGCCACTGAATGTATTAGTTCATGCTATGCATGTACCAAACCAGCTAATAACAGTATGATTTCAATGACTCTTTGGATCATAAACCTTTTCTCTTTATAACCTTAGCAATGTGTAGACAGCCCATAAAATGTCTGAGAATACTCCATAAAAATCAGTTCACAAATACAATATCATTTGGACATCGAAGCACTGCAAAAACATGAACTGAAAAAAAAATTCCTCAGCTGCTGTGGTACAAAATCTAACCCCTTTCACTTCTCCTGCTCCCTTTCTACTTACAGACTGCCGTAAATACTTATGTTATTGCCATTGTCAACAAGTCCTTTGTCTACCTCCATTCGTATCCCGAAACTCATGAATTCCATCCACATCTTCCAGTGGCCAGTAATGGGAAGCCGACGCGAGAACTTTGAAGCCTTTCAAGAAACACAGATGAAAAGGTTATTGAAGTAAGGACCAATAAGGAGGGTGACACGTCTCCACAGAAGAGAACAATAAAGGAGGTCAATAGGTTAAGTAAAACAAGATATTGTACCTAAATCAAGTACGGCACATAAGCGAGATCATAAATCAAAATGGCAGAGTAGATTAAAGCCATATATCTGATTGACCACTGCAGAAGCCCTGGTTTTTTTATTTTAATTGCACTTAAAATGTGTAACAATCTCTGACTAAATCTCTGCTAGCATATGAGGCAGCATTCTTTGAAATAACAGTTGAGGAGTCATTCAAGGGTAATTTCAAGATTTTACCGAGATTTTAAACACACAGTAGATAGTACAAAGCACGGAGAAGGGAATGTTTAGCCTCTATGGCATACTACTGCTGCTCCTGCCTCCTCCATGGGTAACTCAGCTCTCTCCAGTTCAACGGAGTAGGAGAAGATGTTAGAGAGTTCCCAGGAATTTTATCCTCTTTCCAAAACCCACCGGAAAAATCAGTGCAACACCTCCAGGTTATATTAATCCAAATGTTTGTTCACCTTTGGTCTTCTGTGGAAAGACACTAATCAGACAGAGCAAGGAGCAGTACTCAGTGGTGGAGGAGCTGCAACGTGGATGACAGCGTAGGTGCCTGCACGGTTGTTACTGCAAAGTCTAGCCTTCCTGATGTCTCCAGGTAACTCTCACGTTAATGGAGCCACACAGCAGAACTTATTTAACAGAAGGAATTGCATGTTGCTCAAGAGAAGGGGTTCCAGAATATTAAGCAACATATGGAAAAGAGTTCACTGCTCCCTATACGGCATTAGCTATTCCTTCAGAACCTTCTCCTCTACACCAAAACCAGAACAACTCCTTGCGGCTGATGAGAATATTTTGTTTTCCTAAATGTCCTCCTTCGCAACAGATGGACAAGCTGACAAAAGCAAAACATCTGCTGGCTTCCATTGACAGATTTATCTGCAGGGACTAATTGATGAGTTTGAACAGATTTTAGATGTGACTACTCAAACCTGACCAAAGTGGGTTGCCCAAAAAAATCAAATTTTCTGTGAAGAAAACAATTCTATTTTAAGGGTAGAGCATTAATAATGTAGGAAAACATTTTTTGTTATCTTGTTAGCTGCAAGAAACCCTTTCCTTACAAAATAATTAACAATTTACATAATAATTAATTTAACCAGTTGTGCTGAAATAAATTTATAATCTATATCTAAGAAAGTTTTAGAAGGTTGATACAGATACACAGGAATCTTACTGTGAATGCAAATGTTTTGTTCACCATCATGGCATATCACCCCATTAGTTTGAGTTGGTCTTTTCTTTGGGTGCAAGGTGGGGAATGACACAACAGACAACAGGTACAGAGACAGCAAGTATTTATATTACACCATACTGGCAGGTCTTTGCCCTAAAATAATTTTTCATTCCCAAGCAATCTTTCAAGAACCAGAGGTGTGAAGCTGATAGAGATAAGTTTCTTATAAACCACTTCAGCTGTGATACACCATACAAAACTCCCCACACCTAATGTGCGGATTAAAACAAACCACAAGCAGTGTCCTTTGACATTTACAGTCTATCCCACACCTTTCTTCACTCTTGAGATCAAAACAGCTTGCCTATTTGATAATTATTCTATCATTTTAACATCCGGGATACAAACAGGATTTCTTTGCCATGGATATGAACGGGCAAGAATTTTATTTGCGTCCTTAAACTGCCTAGCCCACGCAGTGGAGATCAGTTTGGTGTTCTCCATCTTCGTGGTACAGCTTCAGAGTTGTAACACAGAGAAGATCCTAAGAGTATTTTAATAAGAATGCAAAGCTGACAAAATTGCTAAACATCACAAGAAGCAACTGTAGATTGAGAGCATAGAATTAAAATAAGCTCTGCATCTTGTGAGGATACACGAACTACTCAGACTTGCTTCCAAACAGAAGATATCCAACAAATGATTCATAATTGACCAGGATCTATTATTGGCCTACCTAATTAGAAATGTTTGCAGTTGTCATAGAGGTTTTCCAGCAGAGAAATGAGTATAAATAGATAAGATGGGGATACCTTTAGAGAAACGGATGGGATTCTATGGCTATACATTTCCTTTAAATATTTGGAAAATCTAGAGAAAGGCACAACTGCTAACAAAAGGAGAAAGTTACTGCCAACATAAGCAAATAATGACACAGAATAAGTATGTATGAAACCCAAGCTGAAACTTCCAGGCAACCCAAACTCAACTAAGTTGAGCACGGCAAAGCACACTGGGGAAATGGGATATAAGAACAAGTTTTTTTACATTCACATAAAGTAAATCTGGGTATGTGCTTAGTTCTATCTTCAAATAACATATTCTGGCTGCTGCAAAAGAAATGAAAATTATAATTTCCTATGGTATTAAGAGCATCCATATGGGCTACCTGTGCTATTTTGAAGAGCACAGAACATGCCTGCTGTTTCACAGTGTGCTTATATGCAAATATCTCTCGGTCCCATTAAACATCTCCCTTTTGCATCAGGGAAAAAAAATAAGGATTAATGTCAAAGGAGGTGATAGAAAATAAAATTAAGACAAATAGAAAAGAAAAATCTCAAGAGAAAATTATTAGATGCCAAAAAACTGTGTCACAACATGGCACAAGTATTTTAGCAGTAGCAGCCTTAGAAGCAGCATCACAACAAAGGCATTGCCATGGCTGGCATCAAACTCGTAAGGAGAAGCTATATTCTAAGGAGCTTACATTTAAAAGCTGGAAAAAATGGGAAGGGAAATAGCTATATAGCGAAGTGAATTGCCTAGAGCCACGCTGCATGTCGGTGGCTTTCCCAGCTCCCAGTTCGGAACTATGCAAAGCCATGCTGTTATCCCACTTCCAGCCAAGTCAGCCCTGAGAAGACCTCTGAAAACAAATACCTGTTGCCTAGAATTCAACTTATACTTGCAATATCCTTTCAATAGGTAACTACTCTGTGTTTAGAAGAAAATCCCAGGACTTGTTTACAGCTTAGTTCAAATCCAGAACGCATTGCTTGCAGTTACGCCTCCCCATATACGCTGTACTGCAAAATAAATGTGTGTAACTTTTCCCCTTATTGCAGGAGGCTTTTTTTACCCACTATTGTTCTATCAGTGAGAAGCCAGTAATCCTCATCTATAGGAAATGAGACTGTATTTCTTTGTTTTTGAGCAAAGGTAGAACAAAAAAACCACCAACTGATTAGGCTGAAGCTACTGCAATAGCAGGCAACATAGCTTTTCCACATTGCTCTGTATTTTATTTTGAAAATAATTACATATGCTTAAAACTTAAAAGCACAAAGCCATACATGAATTGGGAAAGCAGTAAAATTGTGCTTGTACACCACCATGAGGCTTGAGGTTAAACTATTTATATAAATGGAAGAATTCTGCAGTTACACATACACAGACCCCAGACAGGCTTTGAGCAAGTTTTTTCTACATTGAAAACAGATGAGAGGTCCTTAATACGCTCTAGAACTGATTTCAACTTCAGCATGAAGGCTGGGAGGAGGGTAGACGACTTGAAGCCGTGCCAAAGTACTGCAAAGTATACAAGCTGGCATATCTGACTGTAAATCACTGAACTGAAAATGCTGAACACTAAGACATTGAGAAAAAAAATAAAATAGTCTGTGCAGAGATCCGATTCAGAAACTTGTGCTCAAAAAAAGTAAGAATAAACAAACAGTGTGTATAGGATTTTTCTATGTATCATAGACAAGCCATTTTTCTCCAAATGTATTTCTATGCAGAATATTTAGTAGGTAGGTTGTTGAATTTAAAATGACTGAGACAGTCTGATACTTTAGACTTCATTACGTTTTTTAATACAGAGCTGACATTCAAATGTAGGATCACAGTTTCTTTGGAGCTACTAAGAAAATGAAAAATACAAACCAAAAAAGCAAATAAATATTTAAGCGCATTGCCATAAAATGTAAATAGAACATTCCTTACCTGGGTGTTTGGGTAGCTGGGAATAGTTTCCGTACACCTGCACAGAAAACATTGCATAATGAGACATAGCGGGGCAAAACTTCCTAAGAGGAATCCAAATATATCTCAATACCGACCATATTCAGAACATTACCTGATATTTGTACTGAAATAAAATCAGCAAAGAATAATGACAACAGAGCAGAGATAATAAATTCTCCATGGTCTATTTAAGGTTAAAAGTACAACTGAAATCAAATTCCCGTAAGATTTCAATCATAAGTTTTCCTTTGCTACTTTTTGCATTAAAAGGGACATTTTCCATGCAGGTTCAAAAAGTCTGTTCCTTCAGTGATGGCAAAATATCCTTCCAGACCCTTTAAGCAGTATTTGCTTGCTTCACACTTTGATCTCTTCATTTAACTATAAATAAATTACCGTGATTGGAGGAAAATTAAAAGAAATGTGCATCAGATCCGAAAGTTGTACTGTTCCATGGAAAGAAGTCAAATATTTCTATTGCAATCTGTGCCAAAAAGAAAAGATCTTGTTTTCAACTTTCTTCCTATGGTTGTCTTTTCCTTTCAATTACTTTCACGTTGTCAGAGATCTGAAGCCAGTTTTGGTTTTGCTAGCAAAAAAACTGTACTTCCTTATAGCACATCGGGCGTATAATTCTCTCTGTTTCCCCAGAAACCAAGCTGAAAAGAGTTGCTAACTCCTCGCTTGTCCAGCTCACGTTTGCACCTCCATCCCAGATCTTTTTGGGTGGAGAGAAAGTCTGAGTGATGTCATGCTTTCTTCTCAAACTTTGTCCCATTCTGGTACTCTATTTATATCACGTTGCTGCTGTCTCTTTTCTGGGTCCTAACACCAGCCAGCTAGGAACAAGTGGAAGCAAGTCAATGTGCTTCAGCGAACAGACAGGGGAGATCACTGCTCCCAGCAATCTGCACACTTAAAGAAGAATCAAAGCCAGAACAAGGGTTCATAACTCAAACGCTTAAGAAAAATAAAACAGCGTTTGGACAGAAATTTTTGAAGGAAAGCTAAGATCTATTTATTAAAACAACAGACTGCATTTCTGTCTAAAAACCCATGACCTTAAAAAAAAAACCCCGATTTAAATCACGTGGCACTCCAAAAGATTAATTTTACTATGTCTCTATTAAGAAGGGGAAACTGAGGCAGCAGCCATTTCACTGATTTGCTCAAAATTGCACAACAAAACTAGTAAAAGAATTAAGAATATAGTTCTATAGTTGTCACTTTGATTTCTTTTTTTAATGAAAACCAATTACATTTAAGTATTTTTATAAGAGCCTCCCAATTACACTCTGAACCACGTCACAAATATTAACCACCATTTTATATGTAAAAGAAAAATAGCAGCTACAACTAGTTGATAGTCTTCATTTAATGTGCTCCTCTATGGTAAAACCTTGTTTTCAGTTCGCTCCAAGTTCTTTTTTATTTTCAGTGAAATAAACTGAGAGAGTAATATTTTGAACAAAAGTTGATAAGCTTTCCATCCCTGTTCATCTCTCCCTTGCATTTCCATATCAACCTTTCCTTTATCCCCACACAAGCCATTTAAAGGCAAGATCAGAAACCAAAAAAATCGGACTCTGACCATGCTAATATCTCAGCAAAATTGAAATTATTTTATTTACCTTTTCTTGTGCCAAAAGTTACGTCAATAGATGAGATCTTATTTTCGGGCCCAGATGCTTACTCGCGCAGCAAAGCATTCTCTGCCTAAAAATCAATGGACGCACAAGATACTGATCTATAGAAAAGTGATCGGGCGTTCCTGCTTCCACGGATGCTGCTGCCCCTCTGTGACTCATCCCCCGACCTTCAGTTACCCTTCCCTCCCTGCCCATCCATGCCATCACTCTTGGCCCCATCTCTTCAGGTACCTACATCAGCCCATATTTGCCCGGTTCCTTTTCTCAGCCCTGTTCTTTCCACTGTATCAGCCCTCTGACTTGTCTGCTTCTTAATCACAACTTCTGCACCAAGCTCTTGGCTACAGTCGATTAGAACTTTCGGGATGAAACAATTTTCCACAGACAGATTACATAGAACTTATAGAGCTGTAGCCCAGCAGGTTTGGCAGTAGCTGTGGCCCTGGTTTACCCAGCTGGTTACCACCAAAGCTTCTGGTGGTAACTAGCTCCTCACAGGTGACTGGTGAGTAGACAGGACTCCAGGGTCCAAGGGCTGAAGAGATGGAAATTAATTTGGGAAAGCTTAAGACATACATGCTGCATGAATGCTTCAATGTTACTGAAGTTTAATATTACAAAATTTCAGTTTTGAAATAAATTGTGTATTCTGTTTGTAACCCTGATTTAGGACCTACAATAAAATAAGTTTGAAAATTTTGAATTTCGGTTCCTACAAAAATTTAGCTTCCCACTTAGTGATAACAAGTCTGACTTTTGCTTATTTCCCTTTAGGCTTTTTTTCAGCTGCCTTCCATCATTGCTGTTAGCCACAAACTCTATGTCCTGAAGGAAGAGGAGGAATTCTGCGTAAACCCTAGAAATTCTGCATCGTGTACTAACAAGTAGAGCCACCCTTAGAAATAATAGAGAGCTGCAGCTAAAAATCCTGAGAAAAGCTAAAATGTAAAAAAGAGAAAGACAGGAATTTAAAATATTTGCCAAGAGGGGCCTGTCAAGGGAAAGAATATGCTTACCAAAACAATTGTGAGAATCCAAGCAAACATGTTCACTGCCAAAAATTTTTGTGGAAACAGCAAATTGCAAGCAGACATCGGAGATTATTTGCAGAAACAAATTCTGAATTTATTCCTGTGATCCTCCTGAAACCTGATCTGGAATGTCACACTGCTCCCACCGCAGAGCCGAGGCAGCGCCGGGCATCTCGCGTGCAGACCGGAGTAACCGACCCAACGCTGGGAAGACGGGCAGTCACCGGGGATTGCTCTTGAAGAGCCTGCCGATGAAAGGACGTTCATTTAAAGCACTTGCCTGTCAATAAAAGCGCAAAGGTCCGCAGCGCTGGGTACCGGGGTGGCCTGTGCTAAGCCTGCGGAGAGGTTTCTCCCCAGCGCAGCTCTCCCACCCCGGGGCCCTGCGAAGGCAGCAAGGAGGGAGAAAGCTGGGACTCCCCGTTAGGGTACTGGGGGGGTGGCGAAAGGCCTCTAGGTGTTCCGTCCCACCGAAGCAGAGAGCAGGGAAGAGGCCAGGGAGGAGCTGCTCTGCAGCTGGGACGTTTGCTGGCAGGTAGAACAAGTTCCCCAAACACGACGGAAAAAGCCTGATGAGCCGTAGCAACAACCAGAGGCTTGCAGACGGCACTGGGAAAGGATATGCCACAGGTTTCTCTCCCCACACCTTTTTTTTTCCCTTCTCCCCCCGCCTTTTTTATTTTTATCCTCGGAGGAGGGAATAGTCTTTTGAAGCCAAAGGTTTAACAAAAAAGAAAGATCAACCATTGTATGCCGGTGATGTTGCCTGCAACACTTTCACAGCAATGTCAGTGCGACCTGTCACGCAATAATTAAACTCAACTTTCAGTTTCAGCTTTCCTTGTTCACCTCATGTTCATTCCAGGTGATGTTGTTATTGAAACAGAAAATTAGCAAATGCTGTAGCCAAAGTTTACCAGGAAATGAAAAATAACCCAAAGTTAAAAATCTTTACTGCTACCTATGTAAATATATGCAGAGAAAATAATCCTTTAAAGAACGTTTTACACTGCAGAATACAAAAAATCTGTAACACAGTTTTCGTCCTTTGTTTTCACTGGGATCATTAACTTCCCACAAGAGAGCTGGGCATAATTGGTATCGAAATGTTTTAACAAACATCTTAGAAAGGAGTATTTTAACAATAAATCTAACAGCTAGATTTTGTAAAACTTCTCTAATATCACAGTCTCTACTAATACACAAGTAAATATTCTGGATTAAAATGACTCCCTGCTCAAGCTATTTCTCCGCCAGTAATAGAAATTGTTTACAAGGTGGTTCCAGCTGATATATCACCACCCATCTGCTTAAATTTATAATCTTAGTGCTGACTTCTCTGGCTTGTCACGGAAACCCAAGGTAAGTAGCTGTAGAACTGATTTTATTTAACTTCACTTACACAAAAAGAACCTTCCATAGTTTTGTAAACTAATTCAGCTGTCCTTGCTACAGGGAGCAGCCGGCGTAACACTACCAGCTCTACTGGAAACATTCAGACATACATAAGTGCAATTTGATGAGATTTGCACAGCTGCAAGGAACCAGAACAAGATCTTGTGTGAAACTTACTGCCTTCTCAATACACATCTTTGTACCAGCACAGTTAATTTTGAGTATAAACTATTTACTCGCAGAACTCTAAAGCAGCAGCAGTTTCACAGATAAAAAGAACAGGTCAACTCTAACAGAGTTTATTACCTTTTCTTTATAAAACCTTATTCCAATGTAGAATTGTGAGCCCATACCAAGTCAGTCTTGGGGTTTTTATTTAATCATCACTTTTGTGATGAAAAAGTCATTCCTAAACCTATGAAGTTGGCCTTGCACAGGACTGTAGCAATGGGAAGGATTTGCAGTAGCTCTCAGACCAAGGTTGATGTATTCACTCCCAAAGCAGCACCTTGTTGCTGTATTTAGAAACTCTTGCAGTGTTCACACTCCACAGGAAGGTCAAAGACTCGGTGAACAAAGTCCTCCCCCTCTCGTTACTGTACAAGAATCACAGAATGGTTTAGGTTGGAAAGGACCCAAAAGATCACCTAGTTCCAACCGCCCCTGCCATGGGCAGGGACACCTCCCACTAGAGCAGGTTGCTCAAAGCCTCATCCAACCTGGCCTTGGACACTTTAAATCTGCCCTCTTCCAGTTTGAAGCCATTGCCCCTCATCCTATCAGTACATGCCCTTGTAAATAGTTGCTCTCCAGCTTTCTTGTAGGCCCCTTTCAGATGCTGGAAGGCTGCTAATAAGGTCTCCCCTGAGCCTTCTCCTCTCCAGGCTGAACAACCCCAACTCTCTCAGCCTGTCCTCACAGCAGAGGTGCTCTAATCCTCTGATCATCTTTGTGACCCTCCTTTGGACCTGCTCCAACAGGTCCATGTCCTTCTTATGTTGGGGGTTCCAGAGCTGCACACAGTATTCCAGGTGATGTCTCAAGGATGAGATACAATGAACAAGAATCCAATGGAGGGCTACAAAGATGATCAAGGAAAAGGAGCACCTCTCTGATGAGGAAAGGCTGAGAGACCTGGGTCTGTTCAGCCTGGAGAAGAGATGACTGAGAGTGGATCTCATCAATGCTTATAAATATCTAAAGGGTGGGGGTCAAGAGGATGGGGACAGACTCTTTTCATTGGTGCCTGATGACAGGACCAGGGGCAACAGGCACAAACTGGAACACAGGAAATTCCATCTCAACATGAGGAAAAACTTCTTTACTTTGAGGGTATCAGAGCACTGGAAGAGGCTACCCAGAGAGATTGTGGAGTCTCCTTCTCTGGAGATATTCGAAACCCACCTGGATGTGTTCCTGTCCAACCTGCTCTAGATGATCCTGCTTTGGCAGGGGGATTGACGATGATCTCCAAAGGTTCCTTCCAACCCCCATCATTCTGTGATTCTTAGAGAGGGTGAAGTAGCTGTCCCTGCTGATATCTGCGCTCCCAGCATTTGATGGAGAAGCTATCTGTTGTTCACCCGGTCCTTCTTTGACTTGTGCATCCCTGTCCCACAACCCCTAAACCGGGGGCTGTACCCTCAGCTGCTCCATTAGCCTTTCCCCCCCATTACAAGGTTTAAATGGCTGCAACCAAAGACACTTTATCATAGCTTAGACAAACACCCAGGACCAAGAGTTAAACTGACAGTACAGTTTATAGACAAGAAAGGGAGTTCAGAACTCTTGTTTCTTTCTACTAGCTACATCTCACACGTTCAAAGGCTGTGGGTATCAGTACCTGCAATGCAGACTCAAAGCTTCCTCTTCCAGTGTGTGGCTTCTTTCAGCCTTTCAAAGGAACCGTGGCTTGGTTGACACCAGCTCTATCCAATTCACTGAGACTATGACTTCTTTGGTTTTTAAAAGCTCTCCCCGTACCGTGACTGACCGATCCATCTTGCATTTGGCAGCACTTAAAAGTGCTGTAGCTTGAAGGGTTGGGTTTGAGGGGTTTTTCCCCTTTTCCAACCTCTCATCTCTTCTTTGAGCAAGGGAACTGAAAAGGATCGTTAGAGTGAATTGGCTGAAAATATTTCTCTCAAAGCAGTTTGTGTGTAGGTAATGCCTTTTAACACTTCGTTAACTAGCTCTCATTTTTATAATGTGGGTAATTTCTCTCTATATTGTAAAGAAAAGTTTAAAACAGAGGCAAGAATTATGCGATTTGAAGAGAACTGTTCATCCAGGTGAACTGGTTTTCTAGAATAAAATACTGCATATTGTTTAATATTTTGATCAGTGGTTCCAGCACGTTTGTTGTATTCTCATAAGTTTTGCTTGTTTAAAACAACTACTGCTATTGGAGCAGTTTCTTTCAATTTCAGCAAATCTGAGGCATTTAACAACTACACACGCCTTTCCATCGTTATCCCTTACACAGCACACATCAGGGCTATACTTAAGCAGCAGGGAAAATCTCGTCTACGATAAGTTTTATTTAAACTGAAAACATGCACAGCCTCCTGCGCCTTCGTAACTCAAGACTCTGCAACTCTAAGCAAAACCAAAATATACAACTGAGGGGGTTTTTTGGTTCTTATTTTGAAAACTGATAGTGTTTATTGGTGCAGCTGCATCATCATCTCATGTTACTGTACTCAGCTCTCCACAGAGAGCATTTGCTACGATCCCGTTAACATTCTTTTAAACGGTAAGCAGCCACTGAACAGCAGGCACCTATGAGCGAACAACAGTTTGTACCCATCTTCTCAGGGACTGCAAAAATTGGCCAGAAACATTAGTTGCTTCTGTTTACATTGAAACTTTGAAATGAATAAAGCATGTGTGAAAATGCATTTTTATAGAAAAGAGGGTTGTATCGTTGACATTAGGGATACGTTTTCAAAAGAGAAGTGTGGCTGCAGCCCTTATAGTAATAGAAACAAAAATATTGTGGGTGGCACAGGCCAGCAAACGTGATCCTGTATGTCTAAGGATCCAACCAGTTTTGGTTGCTACAGCTTCGCTTCTATTGCTCTCTACGCAATACTCAAGATATTATTGAGCTACAAAACTCAAATACTTATTCTTGCATTTAGAACTAATACAAAATTCAATTGATTTCACTTCTACCTTTAAGTCATCTATTAGAAAGATGTTGGGTTGGGGTTTTTTTTTCTGTTTTGTGGCTTTTTTTAAAATCAGAAATTAACTCATAGGCCTGAAGTTCCTTGGAAAGACCCTTCACTTCTAAGGTTCGCAGACTGCCTGGACCAATAAGTCACTTCTGGATCTCAAACTTAGGTACAACTATCAAAACAGTAAACATGAATGGATGCGTGTTCTGTACTTACACACAAATAACTCACTACATAAATGCAGGTTAACAAACAGACGGCTAAGCAGGCCGTTCTTGGGGGCAGGAGAGTGGTGCGCTTAGCAGGGGTCCCGAGCAGAACAGGAGTCAAGAGTGACAAGCCAGGAAGTACACAGGGATTTGGTCATGCAAAAAAAGAACACGTGAAAAGAATCAATCTGTTTTTCACGCTCATTGCGGAGGAGTAAGAGGTAGCAAGGCTTGGTATTAGTGTAGAACACATCCCAGGAGTGTACTTTCCATTATTGGATGTCTTTAAGAACAGGCTGGACAAACACTTGTCAGGGATACTACGAAAAAAGTCAGTCTTACCTCACAGCATGAGGAAGAGCTAAATTAGTTCTTTTGGTCCATTCCAACTGCATTTTGCCAAGATTCTGTGACTTCTGAAATCATCGATGTATTTATATATTCTCCTTTTTCATTTTTTCCTCATAGTTAAACAATATTAACACTTTGACTGGTATCAACACTAAGATTTTCAGTGCTAATCCTGAAATATAATAAATTTGAATTTCCAACATATAACAAAAAATATCCAAATAAAACCCCTCGAGGCACTATAAAGAACGATTTTAATTTAAGAATAAAAGCAAGACTTTCTAGACCTTGTGGGAAAGGATTATGTATAAAGATTTTCTACAGGCTATACAAACTCGTACTGCCTTTGAAAGAATGCATGATATGGGAGGGACACAGAGGTTTTACTAGCATGAGAAACAGTTATAAATACATACAGATTTTATTGGCATCTGTATTACTGTGATTAACACTAGGATGATTCTTCACAAAGTGCAGCTTCTCGGAGTTGTGACCTTCAGAAGCACAAATAATGCTGAACAAGCAACTACGAGATGCGACAGAGCAAGCTACTTCATGAGGTCTCAAGGGGGCCCCCGTGTCTAGTAGGAATCCACCTGCACAAAGGTAGCTGCTGATGAGCGACTCAAGAGATTCTCAGATCAGCAAAGAACCACAAAAAGCTAGGAAAAAAGCTTCATAGGTAGAAGAATTTCAGGCATTACCGTTCTTATTTGCACAAAGCCATCTGACAAAAGACAATCAAAGGGTGGCAGTGGGCATTACTGACTCTGGTCCCTAGGGCACAAAAAAAAAGTAAATATATTCTGGCAAAATTAGGCATAAAGTAGACCACGCTCATGAAAACAGTGCATGAAATTTTCTTTTAGTTGATTATACTGAAAAGGACAAACTGAGCAGTTCAGATTGAAGAAAAAGCAAACAAAACTAAAATCCTGGAGCTCATTCAACAAGGCTAACACTATCATGGAAAAATATTTTTCTAATTAAGAAAATGAGAAGTAGCTGGTCAATGCCAGAAAACAAAATGCAGCTTTTTGGCAACACAATTTAGGCCTAATCAGATGCAAATACTTTTATCATACTATATATGTAATGTTAAGCCGATTTAATTTATAGATTCTTTCTGAAAACACTAAGAGCCTGATGACTCAAAGACCAAGTAAGCAGGTGAATAACATCATACAATAAATTACACATTTAAGTTTTCTTCAGATGAGATCCCACTTGCTAATTAATAGTTACTGGATTACTCCTTTTATTTTCTATTTACTGCACTATCCTTTTCGTTAGACTTTTTTTGTATTGTGGTAGTGCATCGAACATCTCATTCCACATACTGAAGAAAACATTTGATTTTTGCAAATTTTGATTTTGTGCAAATCTTGATTTTGTGCAAATCCCAAAGATTTAATCTAATCAAATCTTTGATTATCTGAGCCTTAATGTCAAGCGTACATAAAATTGGATAACTGTATTAATAAGAAGTTATAGAAATGCTTTTTTCTGTGATTAAGCCAAATCTTATTTGCTAAAACTCCCCTGCCTGTAACTGCATATTTTTTGGTATCATTCAGGTAGTCAGATTTTCTTAATTACAGAAGTATTTCACCACAATGAAGTTTTGCCTTCAGAATTTGTGCCAATTTTTCTCTTAGTGTCACTTAATTCTCTCTTGCTCTTCTGGGTAAAAGCAACTCCATGAAAGTTTCATTGAACTGCTTTGTGAAACAAGTTTACTAGCACAAATGGAAGATACACCCAGAAGCCAATCTGCAAATTACTTCTCAGTAAGAACATCTGAGCCTATTATAGATGTACATATTAAAGACTCTTCATTCTATGGGGAATAACAAAGTTCCTGCCTTTTGTAGTTTCTTACTTTACATCTAAGTGGCAAAAGCAATGAGAGGGTGGGGACAGAAATCAGAGAGCTGGCTAAAATGTTGGCAGCAGCTTCCAAATCTGCGCTCTTACTAAGATCTGAAGAGTCATCAAATCTGAAATGCAACCCATTAATTAACATAAAAGCATGAAAACCAAGTTCCGGAATTATGATCCAGACTAAGCCCCACATTTTCAGGTACCGAGTCTTGGAGTTTTAGCTCTCCATTGGTAAAGAGGGTCAATACATAAGCCAAACCCTAGCATAAATTCTCTTCCACGCACTCTTTAGACCACTGTGACTGCTGTGAGCTTGTTCCTCGCTCTGCTGTAACGCTTAATAATCTGACTAGAGAAATCACTTACATCTGTTGGCTGCAACAGCCATCCCAAAGATCCTAAAATCACAAGACACACCCTGGAATCATGGAACTGGCTAAAAGCTCAACATATTTTCAAAACAATAAACAAAATACAAACAGGATTTTTTATCTGCCACTGTTCTTAACACATACTGCAGAAAAGAAAACTAGAATAAAATCAACCATTCAAAATGTGATTTTGACTATGAAAATGGATGACATGGAGATCAAAAAAAATCCCCTTTTCTTTTTCTAGGGGATTTGTCAATCTCACAGTGATTTTCATAGGCTCCTTAAGTAACTGTCACTTTCAGATGTCATTTGCAGCTAAAGACAACTGATGTGACCTTCTTCAGGTCCTTTTTAATTAGTTAGAAATACTGATTTATCAATAAATTGCATGTTTCCCTTCTTTTTCTTGGGCTCTAAGCTGTTTTTAGCACATGCACAGTCATCCGGGGTGAAAAGCGTGAGACAGGATCACCAAGGAA
Source organism: Burhinus bistriatus (assembly GCA_013397275.1). Lineage (NCBI taxonomy): Eukaryota > Metazoa > Chordata > Aves > Charadriiformes > Burhinidae > Burhinus > Burhinus bistriatus. The sequence goes on along the minus strand of VYXH01007725.1, from coordinate 2,621,716 downwards.
TACCTACCATAAACAGTCACACGTGTAGAATTAAACAAGGAAGAAACAGTTCTGAAGTCAAGCCAGTACCTGTGAAAATGGCGTGACAAAACTTAACGTGTCAGGTTTTTAATAGCCAGGGATATACGCCATGTATTCAGAAGCAGGATTTATCCACTGTTGAGAGGGGATAAAAGCATTAGTCCTCTGCTAGCAGTAAACCACTAGTAGCAAGTATCCACTCAAGAGAGGTCAACAGCAACTGAAATACAAATAAATTTTGAAAGCATAACTAACTCAAGCAGGTATTCTCTTCTATTGGTTTTACAGAGACAGAAGAGTAGGTTTTATACCTATATATTTCCATTTTCATTTATTCCGCAAGGCTGATACAGAATATTTACCTGAAAAATAAGAGTATTGTTTCACACGCGTTGTACTGCTGCTTCCAGGTCAGGACATGGTCACAGTTGTACAAGGCACTGGCTACACACGTACCTAGAAGACAGCACCTAGCCTGTAAGCAAAGCACTTGAAGAGCTCTTGCTAAAGGAGGCAACTGAAGTAACTGAAAGGAGTAATAAAACACATAATAGAAAAATACTTGCAAACTGCAACACAGGATACGTTACATGCCTAAATCATATTTATCCTTTACATGTTACTAAAAGTCCCTGCCGTTTACTGATGTAACGCCTGATCTGGAAAAATGCAAGGTATTCCCCTACAAGAAAGTGGCAAAACATTACCTGACAAGTAACCTTGAAGTTGCAGGGTGTTAAGGTAGATTTTTTCAGGCAGCTTCCATTTAAAACACAGAAGTTCTAGCAAAGTCAACTAACCTGTGCACAATGAAGATCAGCGATGGGACAAAGTCGGTTATTTTCTGTTGGGTCTATTTCTTCCCTTTAAAGCTTTGTGCTACGGACTCCTGCCAGCAGTACCTAAAGTGCTCTCCAGCAGAGCGGAGCTGCGTGATCAGCCTCCCTCACATGTGGGTACAGGGAGTTCTTCCAGCCGGTTGGATACCAAGCTGGTCCTAAGTCAATGTGGTGGAGAACCATCTAGTCAAGTTCTCAGTTGCCAGGAGAGTTTTGGCATTTCACCTCCCTCTCCAGTCTGCACCTTCCTTTCCCCCTACTGCTTTCTTCTCTTTGGTTTCATATCTAACAGCAACTTCCATTAAGTATAATTGCTAATAATTAGTTACGTTTTGGAATGTTGCATTAATCATTACCACATTATTGGCATACGAGCATTTTCCTAAGATGCTAAAAGAAAATTGGTTCTGTTTTACCTCAAACCAGGATAGTTCTCTAGTCATAATTTACATCTGCCTTGACCTATTCTCCATACCTTCTCTGGTGGCCCAGTTTCTGTGCATGCTTTTCAAGTCCCCTCACATTCCTTCTCACAGGTTCCACCCTTTACAACAGAGGTGTCGTCTCACTGTCCAACATTTTGCTTGTTGCTTTGTCTTAGCGACAGCCTAGGCTATGCTTCCGAAGATGCCACGTTGGTTTTGTGCCGCACAGCCCAGGCTTCTCCCGTGCCATAGCTGCCGTTAGTTCCACAAGTAGTACATCAGCTAGGGATTTGCCTGTGTAGAGAGTCAGAATTGCATATTCCAAGCTCTGAACAAGGGAGCTCGGAGCTGGACAGCACGGATGCAGTTTATCACCTAAGAAACACGTAGAGTGCATTTGAGGAACGTGAAGGATAGCATAACTAGAGAAAACTGTCACAGAGCAGTTCTTCCAGCCATCCTAATTTCAAATCTGAAGGTCTGAGTGGAGGAACATCTTCCTCCCTTATTTACGTCTCTCTGCCGCAAAACAGGAACTGTAATGCTCAGGACTCAGATCCTTCAAGCTTTCTGTTCATTTCGCTGTTCATACTGTAACTTGACTACAAGATCAAACCATGGATTACATGACACAGCGCTGCGCTAGATGTGGCTACCGCATATTGCTCATCAGATTTTTGTTTTGCAAGATTAGGTGATCAGCACTTAACGCACTTTTTTTCACCCCCAGGTAAAATTATACTTTAATTCAATGTCAATTATCAAGATCTTGACTGGGTCCATATAGCAAGCTCTGATTCTTACATTTTTTTTTTAACCTAAACTTGCTGAAGAGTAGGAAAAAAAATGATGAAGTACACGATGGCAGCGCCTAAGCTTTGCTATGCTAACAGCACTAGGATGACAAAAATCCTCCTGTAATTCACTGTCGCGGTCTATTTCACACTCTTAGTGGATTTAACTTAAAGAAAAAAATTACCCTATGAAAAGTCCAATTATATTTATCTTATTTTGCAATAAATAGAAGTATCATACAAAAAATTAACTCTTACCTGCTGGTTACAAAAATTGATATTTTTTTTTTTAATCAACTAGCATCTGCTACCGCACAGGCACGATGGCCATTTCTTACTAGGAATAAGCCTGAAGTGCTGGCGTCGGCTCCTTCCCGAGCACACGACTCTCGGGCAGCCCCAGGAGGGGTCCGGCCGCCTCCCACGCTCCCACCGAGCCACGCCGCTGGACGGGCGCTGCGCCCCACCGCGTGGCTGGAACTGGTACCACAACAGCGGTTCCCCCTGCTGCCGCCCGTCGGGAAAGAGTTTCCTTCAAGCCTGGAACTACTCCGTCTTCTGGGATGCTACACAGCCTGCTTGCTAGCGAGAGAAAGGAGTTATGCGGGGACCGCTCGAGCTCCATCACAAAGGGGGTTTTAAGGCACCTCGGACTCGTTTAGGTGGGGAGCCGAGAATCGCTCGCTTTCATCTGGTTTAAGCCTCACGTACCTGGCAACAACTTCTGCACCTCTGACCGGCAGATGATGTGTCCGGAACAGCTCCTTTAGACATAATCTTTGAAGAATTACTGTACTCATCTGCTATAGTCTGAAATAAGTTTCAACACTACACATCAATTTAGGTAGTCAGGTAAAACAACACATCCAGACAAAAATAGGAAGTAGAAATACTAGATCCAGAATCAAAAGTTAATGAAAATGCCAGAAAATGCAGACAGAAATTTGTTTATTACGACCCACCTTTTTATTTCTAAACGGAACAAACCTCTTTGGCTTGAGCTACTTCCCTAAATACTTGCCCTGTGAACCCAACCTGAGATTTGGAAATTTTAACACTTTTTTTTTTTAATGTGTAATCCACCAAAAAAGCTTGAAAGGAAAGTTAACTTTCTTTTATACTCTCAGTATATGTAAAACATTACTTCCCTCCAGCACGATTTTCAAAAGCCATCAAGATACAAGAAAGTCATCAGCAAGTTACCGCTGGTTTTGTGTAGTGAAAAGCTTCTCAAATAGCAGCAACAGCAGTCAGTGCTACAGCTGGGAAATCAGGCTGCCCTAGCGGCTCACAGAAGCTAGCTCTCACCTGAAAAAAGTTCAAAGCAAACAAGAACCATTTCTATTAGTCACTTGATTTGCTATCTTCAGCTTAACGCTTTGCATAGAAGACTTAAGGAGCTAGATCAAGAAAGATCCTGATGCTTAGGATCAGCATAATCAGTATAATTACAACTTTTGGTAATGTTATATAAGACATGACATTACATTTATAACATTTTTTTGGGGAAATTTGTNTCACCCCCCCCCCCCCCCCAAGCAAGTAGTAGAAATACGGGAATCCGGTTCTTTTAACCCCAAAATTCCAGGATCACAGCGAGACAAGACATCAACTACAACTACCCCAAAAAAAAAAAGTCAAACACCTTATACTGAACTAGTGCCCTAGTCTGAACATTGGCCCATTTCAGTGATGCAGCTTGTAGCACCCTAGAATTTTGGGGAAGTGTCATTCACTCATTGAACAACCTGTTCACTTTGGGAACTAGAAGAGAGTTACCCACACAACCCGATTAGAAGTATTTGCCTTGCACACAGAAATCTGTAACCTAAGAAGATTGAGGCTCTGTGCTGGAGCATTGGTATAAATAACGTGCCTTATGTTTCAACATTCCTACAACTATTCAATAACTAGACCTCTAAAGAAGCTATGGTTTGGCTCATCAGCGCGTCCCACAAAGTCTGTTAAACGGGTTATCATATTAAGGCTTCCTTTCAAGTACAAAACTCTTCCAAGTTTAATATTACATTATTTGTCAGGCAGCTGAGCAGGCTCTAACCCAGAATGAGTCTTTTTTTGCCCTCTTTGCTGGAAAAGACAATAGCTTGTACCACAAGGACAGTTGCACACAAGCCAGAGGGCAACGAAGACTCAGAATCACCACAGCCATTTCCAGCGTTATGACCCGTGTGTTGTCTGGAAGAGCTACTGGCCCAGGACAGCATAGTCACTCATACTCTCCCAATGCAAGTGCCCAGCTGAAAACGTTTCCCGATTCTGGCCACTGGCAGAGACGATCAGAAGCATTACAGGTCACGTACAAGGAAGAACTCCTTCATGGGATGCTCACGTGGCAGCTTGTGCCAGGAAAAAGAAGATTCTTAAAGGCAAACTTCAGCTCAGCACAAAAATCAACACATACGCATACAAAACCAGCCTATAAATTAATGCACCCAAGTGAAAACAAACTGACCAAAGCAGCGGAAGATTTAGCTTTTCAGTTACTTGTAAGACATTGCTATCAATCCTGGTTTAAGAGGGCCCGATTGTTGCCAAAACTCGTGAGAAAGTGACCAGTACTACCAATCCAGGTCAGGAAAACAACTGGATTCAATCAAATCATCTTTTTGCATTTCAGGAAGGTGAAGGCAGAAGAACAGTTTGCCTCAGCACTGTTTTCCCCCCTAGGTCAGACTAAAACTGTATTAGCAACACAACAGAACCATTTCTACAATTTTGTAGTACTGTAACTTGCAGGCATAAAAGGGGCAGATTTCAAACATCTTACAGATTTCGAGTTGCTGCAGACAAGTGTTCTCCAGTGTTTGTAAACCAGATTCTCTGTTGAAAGCCTGAGAGGTCCAAGAGCAACCCCAGCTTTCCTAAGGAGGCCTTTAACACCCGTCATTTCAAGGTTCAGTGAGAAGTATCAAAACATTTCCCCTGCCAGTTTCTTGACTAATGCTTTTGCCTTTCTTATTTCGCACATGCACTGGTTCTCCAACGACTCTTCCAACACAACTCTCTGGGCTTAAGACACTGAAAAACTCACAGCTTTATCAAGGACCTAGCACCAGTAAATGGCCCAGCACCTTGTCCTGCTTTTGAAACTTTAAGCAGAGCACAGTCAGTAATGACAAGTTACTAAAAATTAATCCGAAACCAGAGACCTTAGTGTGGGAAAACTCAAAACTGTGCAGGGAACACAGAACTCCTACAATTAATCTAACCATACAGCAGTCAAGCAAGTAGAACCGAGTGTTTTCCAACAAAGGTTTTCAGTCTCATCAGTTCAGTCCTGATAATGGTAGAGCTCTAATACAGACTGATGCGACTATTTAGTACAGAGGTTCTTAGAACGCAAGATTTTCCTCATTAGTTGACTTAGATAAAATTATTTTGCCTAAACCCAACTAGTGAAAAACTTCTTAGAAGTGTTATAGTTCAGCAACTTCAGCTGAGGAAACTGCACACACATACTAAGGCTACGTGCACTATTTATAATCAAAACTTAACAGGAACTAAATGTGACAAACCAAGTATGATGCTGCAACAAGCAGACTTAATTCTGCTCCCCAAACATTTCAAATTGAAGAGATTGTGTTACAGGGGGACTAGTATTACTGCCTACTTCAGAGATGAGTTTTTTCTGGACTTGGAAGTAACACTGAAGATTAAAAGCAAAGTTCATAGTAGTTACACTAGTCTTTAAACAGCTATTTCACTTTCCATAATCTTTTCAGCTGTTTTGTAGGAATTCCTACTAAGCCTAGTACCTCTGCACAGCAGACAAGTTGTAAAGTTGACACCATACACACACTATGGAACAACACAAATATAACCAGTGCTGCTGGTTTGCCTTCTTAAGGCGTACCAATACTGCAGAACTATTGAAGTTTTCTAAATCTATTTTAAATAGTACATTTTCAGAAGTGAGACAGCTTCAAGACAAAAAAAAGCTACCACACCTAGCAAAGCAGCAGCAGATAATCAAGCTAGCAGTATTAACCAACATATGCACAGGTAAATTAGTAAACACTACAGGCAAGAACCTACAATGTGAAGTTAAAGCAAGACGATGCAGCAAGAAGGTTTAATGGAATGTTAAGTGGGAGTTTGCCTTTTTATAAACTAAGCGTATGACCTCCCTTATTTTCATTAAGAAGTTTCAGGCCTTAAATTCTACAACGCAGCTTTTCATTGACTAGCTACAAAAAAGGGAAAAACCCCACCCCCCCTAAACTCCAACTCACATTAACTCAAAAATGATTCCTTTTCAACAGCATTGCAAAATAATCATAGTCCACGCTTTTTGCTACCACGTACCAGAACAGTTGAATAGTTAACTATTTAAGTAGGAGTTATATACACAAACATGCAAGTTAAAAGGAATAAATGAAATGCTCCACTTTATTAAGAAACCAAAAATACAAAACTGAAGAGTTCAAGGCTTCATGTTCTCAAACACTACTGAAAAATGGTATCTTAAACTTAGTTTTGTTTACTAGCAGTACTAATATTGACCAAGATTAATCTCTACAAGATAGTGTTAAAAGTTGACATTTTCCACCATTTGTGCTGTAATAAGCTAGAGTTTCAAATTAAGAACTTGTGCAGTTACAATAAAGTCTAGATATTTGTAAGTGTGGTTTTAGTTAATATGCCATTTTGTAGCCAAGAGCTTTTTAGCTCAGACTACAGCTGTTTTCTAGTTAGTGAATTTTAAGATGCTTCGAGAGTTTGTTTAATCAGCTATAGCTCTACTGAATGATGTTCCATGCAAAGGTACAGCTTTAGAGTCACCTAACAGACCTAGATGCCATTTGTTTCTGGCTACTAAAAACGCAGAGCTCTGTGAAGGCGTATTGTACTAAAAGTTAAAGAGTTGAGAGACTGTATCTAATGGTAGCATACTCAAGCTGAACTACACACTTTTCTCTCAAGACACTCTGCAGAGCAGAAGCATTCCCATTTGCACAGGAATGCTGATCCAGTCACACTTACCAGTGAAGTATTCACTGCTTTAGTTTTACCTGGCAGTTAGTTCAGCTTTCCTCAGGCGCTTTAGTTATATGCTTCAGGAAATCAAGGGAAGGTTAACTGTTAGCTCTTATTTAGCAAGAGGAGCATAACAGGAGAAGCAGGAGGGAAAAGGAGAACAGAGAATGAAAAATGCAGTAGACAACCAAGTATTAGCCTCAACTGAAGAACAGAAGACACTGAAGAGTTTTCCTAACAATGCATGAAAGTTCACTTGCTTAGAGATACTTGAAATACAACTTTATTATCTAAACAAAAAAGAATGAGAATGACAGAAACAAGATTTACCACTTAACACTCTGATGTGACTGCAGCAGTCTTATATTTGAAACTCAAAAGGGGAAGTAATTGCAGTCCAAAAAACAGCTAAATATGCAGGTCCAAAATACGAAGTTTTTTGTTTTGGTTTTTTTTCATTTTGTTTTGTTTTTGTGTTTTTTTTTTTTTAAACTGCCACATTCACTCCGAAGCCCATTCATCTCTTTCAGCATCCCAAAGATTAAGCACATGTTCTGCTCAGCTAGATAATAAAGTGGCAAACACGCTGCACCACTGACATCACAGGACAGTTGCCTATAAAACTAGACTTCTGACGCTGGGCTCCAGCTTCATCCCTCACAGGTCATCATCTTCATCTGGCAGTGCAGTGGTTTGAGCAATCTGGAACAAAAAAAAGTTACGCTTAAGAACTGTTCTTCAGTTATTTGCCCCAGGAGTCCAAACAGTAGTTACTAGCCAACCATTTGACCTTTGTGCCCTTTCTCACTTACCTGTAAGTCTTGCTCATACTGTGCTGCCAGTGCTGGGTCCATAACAACTTCAGGTGGTGCAAGGGCAGGCATGGCAACAAACTCCAAGTTAGGATCTCCAATTAGCTTTCTAGCAAGCCAGAGGAAAGGCTTCTCGAAGTTGTAGTTACTCTTAGCTGAAATGTCATAATACTGCAAAAAAACAAGTACATACTATACATTATAAAAAAGACACACCTCTAACTGGTATTTAGGGCATACAAAGATCAATGTGCACATTATCAGCTCCACTTTTACCTTTGTGTTCTTTTTGACCATATGGCTTCTGTTTATATTCTCAGAAACAGTTATGATCTAAGTGTCTAGAAATACACAGTTTCAGGCAGATAGGCAAAAAATGATAATTGAAAAGTAAGGTATCCAATCTGATCAAAGGCATAACTTTCAGGAGGCAGTTGTGCATCTACCTTTTTCCTGTGACTTGATCTACTTTAGTCTCACTTCTGAGTCATCTGATGAGATCCTGAGCAGTGAAAGCCAAACGCACACAAGCGCTTTAAAAGCTTATCATAGCTTCTGCTCAAGACCAGTGATGATCCTCTTTAACATCATCACTTTCCCCTTCCCTGAAGTTAGGTTCAGGCAGCCAACAGGATGTAAAGTTGCAATATTATAGCCTGTACTGACAAAGGCAGAACACTTGATTACTGCATAGAATCCAACTGCAGTCAACAGACCCAACAAATTTGATTCCTACAAACTCATGCCAACATACCTGGAGATTCTTCTTCCTGTGGAAGACAATGGATTTTGCCTTGACTTTTCTGTCCTTAATATCCACTTTGTTGCCACACAACACTATAGGGATGTTTTCACATACTCGTACCAGATCTCTGTGCCAATTAGGTACATTCTTGTAAGTAACTCTCGATGTTACATCAAACATTATGATGGCACACTGAGCTGCAAGAAGAGAATAGTCGAGAGTTACATCAGGAGAGTAAGCACTTGCTTAGAAGATAGGAAGAGAGAAGAGGCACCAAAAGAAATCCTGCATTAGGGTCAAGCATCTGCATTAACTTTTTCCTCTCAGCTTCACAGTTCTGGGATCCCACGTTCTGTTAACAAGTTCAACGCACGAGTCCACAGAACTCAGCCCATGGCAACGTCATCTCACACCTTCAGTGCCCAATCTTAAACACCAGCTAGTTTTATCAACGCAACTGTCCTACTAAGTAACATGGTGTTGCATGGTATGAGAATACACAAGGATAACAGAAGTCAACTTTAATTTACAGAAATATTTGACAGAAATTGCTAACACCTATTTAACTAGTATCAGCCACCCTATTGAGGCTTTCAAATAGGGTGAGAGCTTGCAGTCCACATCTCAGGATGCCCTTGGCCAGAAGTTTTTTCAAAGAACACAGGGGCTTGACTTGATCCTGATACTTCTAAAGGGAAAGCAATAATGTCAAAATCTAATAATCCCATCCAAAATTTTAAAGATATGCAGGTGACTGAAATACACACTGAACATAGCTTGGCCAAGCAGAAGTTAAGGGACATTATCAATACTTCTTTAGAAAGACAACTAGACTCTAGCACGTAGATGTGCTACTTCATCATCGTATCTAAAGTTTCAGAGTTTGTGTGCTCCAAGGCCTTGCCTCAGCACAGTACATTAATACAGACACAGATCTGTACTAACCAAAGCACATACTTTCACGTCTTCAACACTGAATTTCAGCAGCAATATCTTGTCATTTAAGGTGCACCATTACTCTTTATTAATACCAAAGCCTGCAATAGCATGCTGAAACACAATCTCAAAATATTCCTACATCAGCGTAAATTGCCTAGCAAAGGAAATTATCATGTCTACATCAAGAGTTTGAAGACCCAGAAACCAGCTCATCACTGCACACAACACTGACAGCTATCAGAGTGGCCAATGTGAACAGAATGAAGGACTGAACTGTAAGAAGTACAGAATATTCCCACATATGCACACATCTTACCTTGGATGTAATAGCCATCTCGCAGGCCACCAAATTTCTCTTGGCCAGCTGTGTCCCATACGTTAAATTTAATAGGGCCTCTGTTAGTATGGAACACCAGAGGATGAACTTCAACACCCAGCGTCGCTATAGTAATAAGAAAAAGCAGCGTACTTAGCAAGTCATGAATTGCACTTCCAATTGTTATGTATTAGATCTCAAATGTTTCTTCAGACATACCTACATACTTCTTTTCAAATTCACCAGTCAAATGACGTTTTACAAATGTTGTTTTACCAGTGCCACCATCACCAACCAGGACAAGCTGTTGATAGATAAAGACAAAAGAGTCAGAGCAATATACTTTAGAGACGTTTATTGGTCATTTTAGTTTAAACACTAATTATTACTACAAAGTCCTTAGTCCTACAAGATGCTGTAAATAAAAGACTGAACTCCCCACAAAGTGATTCACTGTACTGGTACCCAATTTGTTAAGCCTACCATACTGAATCTCTAGTCAGACTTACCTAGTTCCTGTAGCTGAAGACTACAATGCCCCATGAATATGGTTCTACTAAACCACAAGTGACTGAATTAAGAATATTTGGGGGTTTCAACCTGAATATGACCATATTTAGAAAGGAACTCATCTAAGCATGCAAACTGGAGAAACCCATGATAATCTTACAACTAAAAAAACAAACAAAAAACTCCAAACAACTGCACTACTAGCAACTGGAATACTCTAGCCAAGTATTGTAAGAAACACCAGGAACCGTCTTTCATGAAGTAGTCTTAAGGACTTCTGGTTGTTAGGAAAACAAAACAAAACCCAACACAACACAAAACACCAGAAAAATCTGCCCAGAAACATTTTAGGTTTTTTCTCCCGGAACAATCAATACACAACAGAAAACAGACTACTCTAATTCACTCTAAGCACTTCCTGCTGTGAAGTTCACTTCTGAAATTTAAAAATCATTCTACAGGCAAAGCATCACTAAAATTTATTACACAAAGCTAGAAATAGCATCAGACTGACACAGTGCAACAGAACCTTTTTGTGCAAGCTATAGGCAATAATACTACAATACACTAAGTGCACCATTAAGGAAAGACAAGCACTGCAAAACCCAAACCTACCATCCACGTTGGCACTCGAACCGCTCGTGCTACAATTCTACTTAAAGAAAAAAAAAAAAACCACCCACAAAACAAAAAAACCCAACCACTCCCTTACCTTAAACTGCACTTGGGGCTCTCCTTGGGCGGCCATGCTGGGTCTGCAGGGGAAATGGAAGCATGTGAGCTCACAACAGGCGAGCTGATTCAAGGCCCAGCCGGAAGGGGCCGGGAGCCCTTTCCCGTTCCCAAACGCCTCCCAAGGCGCGTGCTCGGAGCGCCCGCGGCCCGGCCCGCCCGCTCCCCCCCGC
>VYXH01007725.1:2530201-2606266 GCA_013397275.1 Burhinus bistriatus | reverse complement strand
CGCGGGCCGTTATCGCCGCCGGAGGTAACGGTCGGCGGCGGGAAGGATCGGCCGGGCCGGGGCCTCAGCCGGCTCCCCGGGGGAGGGGGGGCTCCGGCCGCCGCAGGCCGTGTTCCAGCCCCTTCTGGAGGAGGGGGGCGGCTTCCTCCCGGGAGCCGGGGAGCTGGCAGCAGAGCTCAAGGCACTCCGGTTTTTATAGATCACCTTCCCCCGCTTCCTCCTGACCTCCGGCGGCTTCAGAACGTTAACGTTCTGAATGGCAGATAAACTGGAGAATAAATTTGTTTTCGAGCTGGTGGCCGTGGTGTAGTTGGGTAGATTTCTCTGCTGAGGAACTGTTTAACCAGTAATGCGTCAATAAAGCTATCTGCAGATTTTATTTCTCCGCGTGTTTACAAAATGGTAGCTGGTTACGTTTATACGCTCCTTTCCTTTCCCTTATTTGTGCTTTGAAAACAGTATCCTAAAAAAAGAAGGGAGAGTTGCAGGGGAGGTACCATCCTGTCTGTCTCCAACAGGATATGGCTTGGTTAAAAGGAAAGGGGTTCCTGTGATAGTTCAGGGACTCCGCGTGTGTGCAGAAGTTGGTCTGTGCTGAGCTGCATGCAGGTTTGGGGCTCGTTTGTCTTAAAATTAAGTTCATATCTTGTGGATCACAGAATACGTTTTGGAAGCTCCATCTCTAAGTGATGGAATTATCAGTCTCTTCGTCTTTCTCTCCAAAAGGATGAATCAAGATTTGAAAAGTTTTCACGTTGTTAGATTACAGTATCTTTACCAGGAAAGACGTTTCAGAGTTGTGCCAAAGAAACGTATGTTTTCTTTCAGGTATACTTCTTCCCTTTTCCTATTTCTAAACATGTCCAGGTTGTGGGAACGCATGCCGAATTTCAGTGATGGTGCACGCTTCCCAGAAAGAGGAAGCAGCAAATGGTGATCTGAATTTGCTTTTTTAATTTATAATCCTAAACACTTAGACTTCATTCTGACCGAGGGGAAGCACCGGTGGTCTGTTGCATGGTTTTTTTAAATTTAAAAATAAAACAACCCCCAAACCCTAGCGCACACCCCTCCTTAGATATTATTAGAAGTTTTTAAAGCACTGTACAGAGGGGGATTTAAGCCAGCCTTAGTATTTGACATCTGAAAACATTACAGTACTGCAGCAAGCTGCTACTTTAACTGAAATATTACTGCAGCAAGCTACTACTTTAAACATGATGGTCAGTATTGCTGAAGTGCTTCATATGTTCATCAACATAATTTTCACTGCCTGTAGAATTAACAAATAGCTTGGAGACTTAAAATTGAAGTTTCCTTCTAACTGGAAGAAAATATTTAAACATCAAATGGAGGTAGAAGTTATTGAAGATCCAGCCTACATTTTATCACTTAAAAATGTGTAGTTGACACACAGTTTTGCAAAGTCATATACCCGAGGCAGATGGCTTTTGTAATACTTGATTTCCACAGGGAACTCGTGGAAGTAGCAACTTCCATCTTACATCTTTATCTGAAATATCAAAAAAGATCGTGTTTTTGTGAAGTGATTTTCCCTTACCAATGTAAATGCAGGTGATAACAGTGATCCTTGATCACATGTAGATAAGATTGCTTTGAAAAGGAATACATAATCTGAAGAAATAATGTATTCACATTTATTTGCCTGTTTTTCAAACTGTTGCAGTTTGATTAGTGTAGTTCCATTGTATTTTATTTGGCTAAATCGTTAAGTGAAGGGTAGAGCATATACATTGTGGTTTTGAAACAGGCCTGGGCCTGCAGAATCTTCAGGAATAACTGTGCTTTGCCTCTTTCCCTTAATACAAGAATGTCATTGTGTATTATTTTGATTGTACCTGACACGTAAGTTCCATCCACCCTGTTTCCCCCAAAGACCCAGTGTGATACACAAGTAGTTTAAGAGATCTCAGTCCTTTAGCCAGTCTACACTGACTCGTTTTAACTAAATACGGTACTCCTTTTAGCAGAAATATAAATTTAAGTTTACATGTCCTCATTTATGTGTTCCTGAATTTTTATTTGACAGCAAGCAAACTATTTTGTCATTAAAAGTTGTAACGTTTTCCTAGTTTTCTCTTTATAAAGAAGACGGAGAAATGTTACTTATCGCTGTTTGTGGTCCATTAACATCAAATTATCATAAGTTTTTCGTACGTTTGTTAATGCGCTGTATTAAGGCAGTTAAACAGTGCTAAAACAGTTGCTGTAGAAATTGTGGAAGACATGCAGATTATATAGCCTTCAGATAATGTTGCTTCCTCTTATTTTCTCACTAGAAAAAGTCTTGTAAAGTACATGCTTTTTCAGAAGATAGCAACTGTAATCGTATTTGTCCACTTCTAGGGGATTATTTTAATGTCATTTCTAAACTGTTCCAAGCAGGCTAAAATTCTTCTAGCTGTTTGAATTGTCCTTTAATACAATTAATTGAAAAATTGATCAAATCCTAGACTGGTTTTAGTTATTTTGAGCATAAATGAGTGTAAGATTAAAAGAAAAAGAGAAGATTCTCTCTGATCCGGTACACTGTTTTGAGCAGCGGTTGATAGCAGGTATTCAGGGAAGAAAAAACAACAGGGCAAGTACATAGCAGTGATTGTGCAAAATACTCTCCCAGCCTTCAATGGTTTGCTGTTCACGGATGCATCCGTGCATCCATCTTAAAATGACTTTAGAAGAGCTGTAGGATCTGTGTTCGGACACTCAGTTCAGCACATTCAGCCAATGTCAGATATTAAAAACAGATGTCCTATTAAAGGTCTGTTAATAAAACTCATTCAAACTTTTTTTTGTTATTGTTGTTAAATCATTAAAAAAGAGGTAGGATGTAAACCTTCTCTGCTTAAGTGTGATGTTTTAGATCTGAAGTTTGGTGTGTGCTGTTTGTACGGCTCAAAAACTACCATCTTGTAATATGCTGAAATGGATGCAGAGCTATCTATTTAAATCCATTTTTCTTGCTTGGTCAGGGAATTATTTTAAATACATGCTTTTTATATTTCTTTACTCTTGAGTGTTACTGAGGATATCTTAGACATATCCTTTGAAAAATACATTTATATTTGATTATAGCTCTTTTTGTGTGGTGTTTGGGTTTTGTTTTTCTCTTTTTTTTTAAACAAGCGACTGTAATTGAACAGAACTGCATGGTTTGTTTTTTTTGTAAACTATTTCTTGGGTGTTCACTTAGTGCCCCTAAAACTGTTTAGGAATGAGTGAAGAACCACAAAGTCACAAAAGCTAAAATTGGCAGAATTGGGAGGTATGGAAAAAATGCAAAAGGAACCTTTTCAGAAGGAGGAAAACACTACTGAGTTCTTTTTTCCCCTGAGTTAATCTCTTATATTAGTCTTTGTTCAAACATGGAATTTTCTGAAGATGAGCTGTATGTTTTCCGTGTCATAACAGCGTGAAGTAATTTCTTGTAGAACGTTACCATATGATGTTTTTCTGGTTGTACAGTAATGCTACGAAATGCATGTTAATGATTGACCTGCCAAAGCTGCCAGACAGATCTCCTTGGCCCTCTCTAAGCCCTCCTTGGCTACTCTGATCTAAAAGAATTTCTTGAAACACTGATGCTATAAGGAGAAACTCTTAACACTCTTCAAGTCGCTCTTTGTGTCTGATTCATTGGGATGATGGTGGTCAGTTGTTATCCTTGCAGCCCACCAGAGAAATATACGTGACCTGGACTGAGAAAAAACTAACCTTGATTGGAATTTCAAGGGCAAGTAATAGTTCTTAGGTCAAAAGCAGTTTTCAATTTCAGAGTTCAGTAATTAATTCGGTAAGACATCTCAAGCTAGCCGTATTTCTGCAATTCTGTGAAGTATGGGAAATGTCAGAAATTTCATAAACCATCAGGATGCCTCCTACTTGAAGCTGAGAAATTATACTGTCTGAATAGCTGGATTCTGTCATGTAAACCAAATTTTTAGGGAACTTGATATATTTTATAAGTCTATGAATGTTTATGGAGTCGTATGGCCCAGACTTTCAGTCCGAAGGTCAAGCTATGAGCTGCAAACAGACTTCATTAGATTGCTCTTGGTGTTGACATGAAACTTTTTATCAGTTTTTTTTGTGATACTGCCTATACTCAGGAGGTAACATCTAGGAGAAACAATATGTTTCTGCTAAACTTGATGACAAAAGTGAGTTCTTGGTTGAATTGTGTGCTTGTCAAAAGAAGTTTGACATCACTTTGTTGAAGAGAGATAGCAAATAAGCTGTATTTTATGAAAGTTGTGATTTAAGAATGTAGAGAATAAAGGTTGACAAGTCATTAGGTCTCTCAAGTGCCGATGTTCAAGATAGGCTGTCCGTAAATCCTTCCAACAAATTGTAGACAGCAAATTGGTCTGTCAATGGTGTCATTGCAACCAAATGTGAAAGTAAATTGAATGTGGAACTGACTGCAGGGTGGGGAATCATGATTGCGTCCTTCCAGTCTAGCATCCACAAACAGGACTTCTGAGTAAGATTTTTGTATGTTTCATTTGTTTAAGATTGACTCAAGTGATTAATGTTTTACTAAAGTTTTCTAACCAAACTAAAAGCTGATGTGTTGAATCTCTTAGCTGATACTATATTCATTATTTTTAGTTCAATTAATTAAATACAGGATGTGGTTATAAACAGTTAGACTATTCTTTACTAAGTAAATGTAAGCAGAAGGTGTTCTTGTACATAGATAATAAAATTAAATGTCTTTAAAGTGTAGCTCATTCTTTAATATTAACTTAAAACTGGTAGCTTTGTCAGTCTCTGGTATGAGTAAAAGTTGTGTAACTTCATTTGGGCACAGTCTTCCTTGCTTATTTGTATTAAGCAAGACTGTTAATTGAGTACAGTCCCTAAGGACAGATTCTTTAATACTGAGTTCTAGCAATCATCTTCCCAAAATGAGTAACTGCAGAAAGTCTTTAATGACACACAGCTTTATGAGTGACTGGAGGGTGGTCCAGGAGAGCAATAGCATCCAAATTTATTTCAGTTGAGGCATCGTGGTTCTCCTGAGCATAAAACCCAGATGATTTCTTAGAAAAATACTGTCATAGAACTTTATGCACTCCCTGAATTTGCAGGAAAGGAGCTGTCACAAAGTATAAGTAATAACTTTCCTTGAAGATTTGGGGCAGTCTTAGTAGATTTTGATGCGTAGGTCATCATTGAGTATAACCTTTATTGGATAATAGCAATGTTTGACATTGGATTAAATTATGGACTTGTCATGTAAATAATACACATTTCACCTAATTTAATAAAACCAGAAACAAAGGGCTTATTGGGTAATAGGATCAGGGTTTAGGAGCAGAAAGTGGGTGTTAGAAGGCCAAAGGCAGAGGGGCTTTTAAGAAAAAAGGAGTTTTGAACATGAAATTCCCATAACGTTACTGATCTTGTAGTTTTGTTTTTTTTTCTAATGGATAACCCATTGATTTTATGGTAGAGTAATACTTTGTTCTAATTTTGGTTCAATGCAGTTCACATAGAGGGAACTAGAGAATATGGAAGCTGGAAGTCTTTGCCTTTATACGATGCGTGTTAATTCTCTCTGAGCAAATTTGAATCTTAGTTACTGTCAAGATCTATATATTCTGCTGGGCTGGCTCAAGGGTTAGGGAAGTGTGACTCGGGGAACGCATTGGACTGCGTGCCCTGCAGATGTGTGAGAGCCTGTCAGTGTGAGCTTCTGCCTCCTTGGCTGCTATTCTAAGGGCTTATCAGTGATGTAATGCATGTGTAGTTTACTGTAGCATAATTATGTCTAAATTGGTGTGGGATGGCAGCCTTGAAAACACCCAAGGGCAAAACTAGTAAGCAGATGTTGATAGCTCTTTGTTCTAGCTTTCATTAGACGTTTAGCATATTACATCACAAGTCAGTCATCAGCACCCCTCTTAGCATTTCTTTGAGAGGTTTGATTTACTGTCTCAGTAAACAGAATATTGTTTTCAGTGCATGTGAGGCTCGCCATGGAAGTATCCTTATGCTGTGAGAGAACATTTATATGCAAAATTGTATTTTACTAATTTTTGACAGGTAATGAAAATTGTGACATTGCTTACAGACTGGTTCTGTCCTGAAGTTGTTCGCAGAGGAGTACATGGCTTAGCATTCACAACTTTGTGGTAGTCAGGTGACTTTGACTCATTTTTAGGTTACAGTCCTCAGAAGAGGAAAACTTACTTTTTTTGACTTTGCAAACTATTGACAAACGTGTACGCAGTAGCAATGCAGAAGTTGTTGTTTCAGAGCAGTATCCTGAGTTTTATTTCATAGATTTGTTTTGTTTTTTACAGTGTAAAGGAAATGAAGATGGGGAGACAGTTATTGTTGAAAAAGACCATTTTATGGATGACTTTTTCCAACAGGTAAAGTTACAGTTTTCACCATGCATTGAAGACTTAGTTTCTTCTCTGTGCCTTTATTTCTGTAACTAGGTTTCACGGTTCATCTGCATGCACCCCCAATATGCTTTGTAATGGTATGCCAAATCAAATGTTGGTAACAGTTTTGCTTGTTTATTTCAGGGTATTTTCCGTCTTTACTGCATAGAAGTGTTTTTAACTCCCTGTCAACAAAGAATTTGCATCTAGAATATGTTGCAATTAAATACTTTACGATTTCTATTACCAAGGATTATTTTTTTTTTTAATCTTTACCTGGAATTATTTTAATATTTTCTTTCCCATATTTCTGCTCCTCTAGGTTGAGGAACTTAGAAATAATATAGCAAAAATAGCACAAAATGTGGAAGAAGTGAAGAAGCAGCACAGCATTATCCTGTCAGCACCAAATCCTGAAGGAAGTGAGTATCACTTTTTTTAGATTTCAGATATGTGTGGCTAGATATTCTGAAATAATTTTTGTTTGTTTTAGTTATCTATAGGAGTAGAACTTCAGCTGTTCAGAATGTGAAATGTAACGCAGTTTATTTATTTAAATATTTCCGTATTTAGTATCATATTAATAATTTCACTTGGTTATTTTTACCTTTTTTAAATCTCACTTGAATAAATAAATTTTCAGAATATTTGTTGCATCATCCAAACCTGTGCTAGACCAAAACTCAGTTTAGTATGGTATCTTGAAATCGATTGTGTCTTCAGAAACTTGGGAGCTACTTGCATTTCTTTTAATTAAGTGAAAATGTTGAAGTTGTCAACTGAAACTCATGCGGTAGAGCCATTCTCTTCTATTTAGTAGGGGCAGGACCCTGTCTAACACTGACACTACAGCCAGCTGCTTCAGTGGTAGTAGGAGTTCCATGCTGGAGCCCTATTTTTAGAGGCTGTAACCCCAAAGCTGGAAGCGAAGATGTGCTTTCTGAACAGAGAACTTGAAAGGTTACAGAACTTACCCAGAAACATGGAACCTTCTCTGTTCTCAACACTGCTTAATTCAATACATGCCTGGGTTTGTGGGCAGGGTTTAAAGAAAAGGGAAGAAAAGATGCTGAGAGATTTTTGTGGAATTTTGCAACCCTAGCTTAACATTTACCTTCTTGTTGATGAAAACTGAACTTTGGATGTTAGTTTTTCTTTTCCCCCTATTTTTCTTTGTGGATGGGCATATGTTTGTATTCTTACAAATGATTTTGCAGACTGCTTTTTGTCTTAACAATTGTATACAGTCAATGGATGTCAGGTTTAATAAGGGTTCAGCTGAATGTTTAAAATTGTGGTCTCAGCTTGTTTATCAGCTTGTGTTTGCGCTAAAAATTGTGCTCGTTAATCCATCTGAACTGTGTAGGAACATGGCACTGCTTGTAAGGTATGCTCTTGTGAATCTAGTGTCTTCAGTAAACCCAATAACAGATCTAGCTAAGTTCTGCATACTCTGTAGTATTCAAAAAATACAGGTAGCACATGGTGCAGTTATGTTAATAAGAGTAAAGGCAATGAGTCCATCATAAATGACAGAATTAAAAAAGATGTGAGATGAACCTGTATTTTCACTTGGTAGCCTTCAGTGAACTTTCATTTTGACCAGCAAATGAGTATTACCCTGAAAGTGTTACATTAAGAAAAAACGTGGTATATTTTATCACCTGGGTTAGTCGGTGATTTGGCAATAACATCTCCCAAGTGTCAGGGCCTGTCATCAGAAGCAGGAATCTGATAGTATGCTGTTATAAAAATTGTATTTAAAATACTTAGAAGTAGAATAAACTTCTTTTCTGCATGGTTGTGCTAAATACCATTATGAGATTGCAAGGTAGAGTTGTAGATGGTGGCTGGCTTACTGTTATCAATCATTAACAGTTCTAAATTAACAAAAAAATTTTTTTTTTTTTTAAAGGAACAAAGGAAGAACTTGAAGAATTAAATGAGGAAATAAAGAAGATTGCTAATAAAATCCGAGCCAGGTTAAAGGGTAAGTTGTGAGGAGAAATAAAACTACTGTCGCTTGTAATGATTCAGGATGTTACAAACTTAATGCATTGCAGCTGAACTTCTAAACTTTAAAAGCTCCATTATGTATGCATAAACTGTATTGTACAGCTCTTTAAGGGGCGGGGGGAAGAGAGAACCATCTCCGTGCCAACTAGTGTACAGCCCATGTCAGTAACAGTATCGTCCTCTACTTTATTCCTCCTTGGCAGGCTTCGCTGATGATAAATACCAGGTCTCAGCACAGCCTAGTTTGTCCAACAGGGCAAAGAGCTTGCTTGGTTTCAGAAATGATCTTGAAAATTACAATGCAAAGTAATTCCTCTGTGTAGAAATGTATTGTGCAACTGAAATGCTGTTTTTTGGTCATGATGTTTTGGAAGAAGATCAACTTTAACTGCAAAAAAACCAGTCTCCATGGCATAAATGGCTACACAGGGAATTGCTGTAGTGCACTTACTGTATTTTAAATTCAGACTAGCTAATTTTGCTGTGACTTTCCTCTGTCAGTATGTCTTAATTGTTTAGCATAGGTTTTGAAATATATTGAGTGTTTTAATGTTACTATATTACAATTACTGTATGCTTTTGTCCTTCCATGAACACTAGGGTATGGTATTTATTGTTTAAACTGTAAGAGCAGCCTGTTTTGTTATATCTTTTGAAATTTTTCCAGAGTAATAGACAGTATTGTGATTCTGTTAAGAGTATTGAAGTAGTTATTGTGTTTTAAGATATGTACAAATTATGGAAATTATTAAATTTTTATAAATGTTTTTATATATATATTTATATATAAATATATATATCACTGCAGCCCCTCTCCTCCCCCTGAAATATTAAATATGTCTATGGGGATCTTGTACATGAAAAAAGTAATGTTTACAAAGTAAGTGAGCTAGTCTATTAAATAATTATACCGAATGTTGATTTATAATATTCTTGTGTTGTTCTTAGCTATTGAACAAAGTTTTGATCAGGGTGAAAATGCTAATCGGACATCAGTGGACCTCAGGATAAGAAAAACACAGGTATGATCACTTAATAAGTTTAAAGAAAATAAAAGGATTCTAGTAAATTGGAGAATGAGTTTCACTTTTCTGAAATAGTTTCAGAACTTCGTGTTCTGTTTTGTTGGAACGTAAATACCACTTTTGGTTGTTGTGCAGTAGTATTTGCTGTATCAAAAAAAAAATAAACATTTTTGTTCCACATTTTTAAATCCTCAAAAACCAGCACTCTGTATTAGCTCACAAGTTTGTGGAGGTCATGACGGAATACAACGAGACCCAAACTCTTTTTCGAGAACGCAGCAAAGGTCGGATACAGAGACAATTAGAGATAAGTAAGTGACCTGAATACACTTTTTTAAAAAAGATTCATTGTATTGTTAGTACCTCCCTTGTTTCTTATTACTTAAAGATAGTACAAAGCATCATACATCTTGGACAGCTTCTTGAAGCGTGTGAGGGAAATGAAACAATTTTATCATATGGCATAAACTCTTTGATACTACTGTTCAGAACAGCTGTAAAGAAAATAGAGAAAACTCACTGAATTGTTTCTTTTATGTTGAAAATTATTACAGAAAATATCTTTTTTCCTTGCTTTCATTTATTTCCAATGTTGCAACTTTCAATGAAACATTGAGAAAAGCTGTGTTCTGAAGATAGCAAGCGTTAGTAAAAGCCATTCCAAAATGAACATGCTAAACAGGACAGCATCTCTTTTTATGCTGTGCTATTTTTGCCAATAGGAACATCTGTTAAATACAGCTGACATAAAATCAGTGTTGCCATTAGATGTACTCTAAACATTTGTTGACCGATTCACATTTGACGTACTTCATCATTGGTTATTACAAGGAGTATTCAGAAAAGTACCTGACTCTACTCTGAACTACAGCATCTACCTCAGAAGGTGTCATAAAAAAATCCGTAACATCTTGTACCTGAAATTAGCCTTTTGGAGTATCTCCTGTAAAAGCAAATACATATATTGCTGAAACAGGAAATGCAAACAGAAAAGTTGGCAAATTATAAGAAGACTTTGCTTTCACTTGCTTCTCAAATTTGTCCTTAGCCTCTCATGCTAATGGTTCAATTCAGCATTTCAGTGAAGTTTATCAGGCAAGTTAAATTCTTTACCTGTATGTTTGAGGGGAGGGACCCTTATACCTCAGGGCATGGTTCTTTTAAGTTAACGTTGTTATGACTCAATTAGAGCCTTCAGCTTTTCCTCAGCACTAAAAATTCTACAGTAGGTTTTGCAGCATTCTTGGGTATTAAGATCAGAAAGTAATATTTAAACTGTAACTTTCATCAGATAGGACAGAATTATATAAGTTATTACAGATACTCAACTTATTTTACATGGGAAGAACAGGGATTTTATATTTAATTTTTAAAACTGTACAATACAAACCACTTGAATGTGTTGTGTAACTCATAACAGTTGCATCTGTCATACCAGTGTGATCAACAGGATTCAGTTTGCTTAATGATGCAATAATAACCTACATAAATTGTTTAGATGTATTATGAGAAGTAGAAGTGAAGCTGTTCAATGGGTAATCATCTTCTGTATGTGGAATATGAATGTAATCCTGCGTTGGTAAAATCAATTTACGTAAAGACTTTATTGCCCACACAGTGGTGGGGAGTGAGTAAATTAGGTGCCAGTGTGCCATGATTGAATAGGTAAATACTGAATGTCATGTAAATACGCTGTATCTCAAGTTCTTCCTTCTGAAGAACACTCCACTTAACATTAAGTTCCTATGTACATTGTAAATGTTTCTGATCAAACTTCAATTTGACCAAAAATCCCCAAACCCAAACAACAACAAAAAAAACCCCCTACCAACCAGGAATTCTTCATCGAAGCTGTGAATCTACATTTGTTTTCTGACGATTACTTGGTATTTTCTGTTTTTTCATATGCAAAATGACACTTGGTAATGGCTAAACACTACACTGTTTTATCCTGAAAAATGCTCAATACAAGAATTTTCTTTGAATTGTCATCCTTCTGGTATGGTAAAATTTTATGTTCAGTAATGGGTAAGTGATATTATTTGACGTACTGGTTTTTTTATCTTAGCTGGAAAGACCACCACTGATGAGGAACTGGAAGAAATGTTAGAGAGTGGTAATCCTTCAATTTTCACTTCTGATGTATGTATTTCTGGTCCAGTTATGTCTCTCTCCTATTCTGCTGTTTCTGCTATTTAGAAGTGTGTCAGCACATACTTACGTCCGTATCTTTTTTCATTCTCCTGAAGATTATATCAGACTCTCAAATAACTAGGCAAGCTCTGAATGAAATTGAGTCACGTCACAAGGATATTATGAAACTGGAATCTAGCATACGGGAACTACATGAAATGTTTATGGACATGGCAATGTTTGTTGAGACTCAGGTAAATGAACCAATTCAAACACATTTACGTAAGCGGGATTTTTTTCCCCCAGTCTTCCTCTCTGAAATAAGCAGAAACAATTGCTTATATTCAGATAATACAGACTTACAGTGGTTTTTGACTGTGATTAGAATATATGAAAGTTAATTACTAAAGGTTTGTTGGTTTGTTTTAGACGAATGTGCAGTCTAGACGTGCTTATAGTATATGCTATGATTAGCTAAGCGTAGACTTTCTTTTCAGTTGATATACTTAATATTTTCCTCAACGTGCTTATATTGCAATATGCTTGAACATTTTGTGCATGTAAGTAAGAACAACGCTCTCCTGGAGTGTTGGCTAATATCTTGGGAATTTAGGATTCTCACAGACATGGTAAAGGGTTACTGTGGTAGAATAAAATGTGCCTTAGCAAGGATGTATGCAATTAGCACATAATACGAAGGTACGATTGCCCTTATAACTAACATGAATGTAAAGGGATTGATAAGTCATTCAAGTCATCTCTTATATTCATAAGCTTTGTCTTGACATGTACGTAAATTGGTTCTATTTGTAGTCTTTATATACCAGTTATCTAACAAAAATATTTTTAACTGCTGTTCTTAAAATCCGTTGATTTATGCAGGAAAGTGAAAAGAGAATAATGTTCAGGAGAGAAACTTTCCTGAAAAGGACTGTTTTTTGAATTGAGTATTGTTCTACAAGTCCTGTGTTGCTTTGATATTAAATATATAGCCAAGGCAAATTGGTAGCAGTTTTCTTTTGAATTAGAAATTAACAAAAGTTACTTGTGCATCATTCTTCAATGCTTTGCTGTTTACTGCTGCTGATTATTTCTTCTGATGGACAGAAACACAGGTAACAGACTTCCTGTAATTTTTCACCAGTCCTCCATTTCATTACCAAATTTCATTCATCCTAATTAATTTAAATTTGTTATGTATTGACATTCTAAACCCTCAATTCTGAGGAACTTTTGAAGTTACTACAATATGTGTGTGTTTTCTTAAATAACTGTTGAACCTTGTGTCAAAGTAGTCGATATCCTTTCCCACTTCTAGGCACATCAGGAATTTCTGATCTCTTTAGATGTCAGTTTTAGTTTTGGCTGTTAAAACATACCTCGTGTTGAAAGGTATGTTTTCAGGTGTTCGGTATTTGTTCCTGCAAAGGGGAGAAATATGCCTTCCCTGCCCATGAATGTTCCTTGTTTGGTTAGAACTTTGAGCCCTTGCTTCTCATTCCCTTTTTTCCTTTACTCATCTAAGCAGAAAAAATGTCAGCCGCTAATATGTACATTATTTACTTGTTTAAAATAATCGTTGATGTTCTCTATAGCCTTTCTTCTCTTAGGTTCATTAAACAAGGATCCATGGATTCCAGTAATAATTTTTTTTTTTCTTTAAAACTTCATTTTAAGGGTGAAATGGTCAACAACATAGAAAAGAATGTGATGAATGCATCAGATTACGTGGAACATGCAAAAGAAGAGACAAAAAAGGCAGTTAAATATCAAAGTAAAGCACGAAGGGTATGCTATCTATCTGTAATTGTGCTAGTCAGTATATTAACTTAGCACAGTATGAAGTGACCTTCAATTTTGATTGGTTTTGTTGTTATAGTATTTATCCTTCAAGCTAGAATTAATATATGCATTTTACTTTTTTGTAGTTAGTTGTGATATTTAAAATTGGCTTAGAAAAAGTTGTTATAAATTAGGATATGACAGGAAAATTTACCAAAGGATTTCACAAACAAACAACCCCCCCCCATAATCCAGAAATAATATTTCCAATGTGAATTAATTTGTTATAATTAATATTAAAAATTTATATTACCACTAGAGAGTAGAAACTTCCTGTACTACAAAAATGGGTAAGGAATTCATGCACAGCTAAGGCTATGTTCACAATTTTCCATTGAAAAACCTGTTGTTACAGAGTGTAAAAGCCCCAAAAGAAGAATTAATGTATTATTCTAGAAGATAAATTCATAGGTGGTTCTTATCAGCTACCATGATACCTCAAATTATTCAGACTCTAAATAAGCTTAAAAGTTTTTGGATCTCCTCACTGGTAAACTTACGTGGATTTGTAGCTGTCAAGTCACCATGTTTGCAGGAAAAATAAAATTCTTGGTTTTGCTGAAGCGTGCTTACTTTTTTAGAATTCCATCTGTAATTCTTATTTTTACAGATAGCTACTTTTGTAGTCTTGTGATCTGGAAGGGTGTTAAACCACAGTACTCCATCTTGTGGAGGAATTGAGTTCAAAGTGATGTTCACACATTTTCCATTGGCATGGAAACTTCTTTTGTGTTTCAGTATCTTTCTTCCCATCAGAAAGCCAAATAATGTATTCTGCAATCAAACCACTACGTAATTTGTTTTTATATTTTATATCTGTATGCTTGCAGAGTGAATGAAGTGTTCCTCTGACATTGTAATTCCCCTTTTTGAGATGCTGTGCAATTTTGTGAGGCTTTTTGTGGCAAGTTGTATTTGAGGGAATAATATATCTTTATATATAGGTAGACAGATATCTACATACAGATAATAAGCCTCTTACAATTTAAAAAAATTACTTAAGTGTCAAAGGAGCCCACTTTTGTATTGGTAAATGGTAGTTTTCTCATCTTTGATAATTATATAGGTATTAATCGCATTAGTTTACCTGTAAACACTTAAAATGTTTCTTCTTATGCATGCAAGAGTATACAGAAAAATTTCTCAATTTGAGAATACTGTAGGCTTTAATAAAAATGAGTGTGGATCTAAAAACTGACTATTTTAAAAATTGAAATTAAATGCAAGTCTTAATATGCTTAATATTAAAATAATACCTTATTTTTTGACAGAAAATGTGGATAATTATCATTGTGTCATTGGTGTCGATTGCCATAATTGGTCTAATTATTGGTTTGTCTGTTGGTGTTCGGTGATGTTTGGATAACCTCAGCATGCATGACTTCCTGCCACTCTGGCAGTAAGTAGCTAATCAACTAATTTTGCTCCTGTTTTACTCTGGTAACTTGCATTGTTCTACTAACCCTTAATAGGTGTACAGCTAGTATTGGGGGGGTAGGCTTGAGATGGATCTTCTCTACCTCTGCATGCTATAAACGCTGCTGTGCATGTGAATGTTGAAAAGTGACATCTAGTGGTAAGCTGCTAAATTTACAGAATGCAATCACTACGTTAGACTCGTAAACACAGAAGGAAATGAGACCAAAAAATCCAATTATTGTCTCGCAGTCCTTTGATTTTTTTTTTTGATACTGGAAGTTCATATCAGCAAACAATTTGCACTAAGATATGGAATACTAGTTACACTTGGAACTTTATCAAATGGCATTTTCCATGGTTTTAAGTAGAGCTTTCATAAAAGTAGATGTCTACAACCATGAAGTTGGCTATTATGCCTTGCAGAACATCCTAAGATTTCTTACTTGGAAGCTGTTTATTAATACTAGACTAAATGAAACAGTGGGAAATAACACTATATTTGTAAAAGGAAGTCTACAAAGATTACAACTGGAATTTTAGGACATAAATTTGAGAATTCTTTTGCTCTTTGTGGTTTTTGTTATACTAATCTACAATTTCTTGTCAAAATAACACCTAGCCAGGCTAAGTGGAAAATAGCAGTTAACTCTTCTGAGTCCAATAGAAACTCAACTTTTTACATGTAGTATCTTTAAGCTATATATGAAGCGCTATGAGTAGGATGTCATTTCAGACAGCTGATTTTCTGTACTAATGCTCTTTTAATATCGAAGTTTTTAGTTTTGATGTTACAGTTTCTTGTCAGCTTTGGTTTATGGGCAGGTAACAGGATTTGCTGTATCATTGCTTATAGTTCAAAAAACCTGACCTAATGTCAGACTTTGCATTTACGTAGAACCCATCTTTTTTTTTTTTTTTTTCCCACCCCTTGCAACTATTCCGAGCTATTACCCACACAATGTTTTTACTGACGTTTTATTGAATTCCACTAAGTGTGCAGTTGTAAAAGTTTGAGCAGGCTACAAATATTTATCCAAGGAGGGTGGCAGTAAGCAATGTTACTGTACTTAGACTTCACCTTGGTAAGTAAATGTTCACTATTGCATCTGTTCCTATACGTAGTGGTATTTACAGAAGTTGGATATGAGTAATAACAATTACTCTGTGAAGCAAAATACAGAAATGTTACACAGATAACTCTATCTTTTAACTATGGTTACATGTATGTTAGAAAAGAAAGACTAACAACAGGAAATCATAGCACTAAGTATTCTTTAGAAAGAAAATGCAAACACTCAGATTAGGTATCAGTACTACTACTTTTCTGTGGCTGTGCGTGTATTTAAACAGTTCTGTATCTGATACGGTATTTCAATCTCAACTCTTCTCTCTTTTTTGCAGAAATTGATGTTCATAATTATATGTGTAACTGTATTGCTTCTGATACTTGGAATTATCCTAGCAACAACACTATCATAGCAAGCACATTCCAAGAGTTATGAACCTTCAGAAACTCCGAAATACATCTTCAGTAAAACCAAACCTTTTTTCATAAATGATGCCTTACACTGTTCCATGATGATGACCTATCACTAATGGTTAAAAATGAAAACAAAATCACTCTTAATGTTTACTCATAAAGGAAGATCAGAACGTATTAGGATATGTATGGATTTTCATCATAAACTATACATTTGTAAGACTGAAACTTGCTCTTAATTGTTTTGAACTAAAGTAACAGGATTTTTTTCATATCAGTGTTACAAACAATTTAAATAGGGAGTTCAGAGACTATTGAGCTTTGACTGTTTGGCTTTTTTTTCCTATTGCTGATATAATTCTAATAATGAATTTTAGTACATTACCAGTGCTGCTTTTGTTAGCACTCTTGTGAACATTTTTATGAGATGTAGCCTTGTCTTTTAAGTGTATTAATTATTTAGTCACCTTAACCTATCTAAGCTTCATACTTAAAAATTTTTTCTCCAACAAGTGCTAAAATATTTTATCCTGAAAAGACTACTTATTTATCTGTCTGCCTATTGCATTACACTTGAGAAGAAAAAAAAAAAAAAACCAAAACTTTTTTACACTTTCCATGTTTTTTATTTTTTTTTTCTTTCAATGTGACTAAGGTTAATTGCTTTACGTATTTCCTTGCCTTTATAATAAAAAGTTAGTTGCAACACTTCTGGTAAAAGAATGCAGTAATGAAACCCACCGAATTTCAACTTGAGCAGATAATTTTACAAATAATCCTTGTGCAAAGGAAACTGATGGATCAGTTTAGCCTTATTGTTCATATGAATGTGACAAAAATCGCACTCTGTCTATAAAGCCAAGTCAAGATTTCTTATTCAGAAGCTTGCTAATGTTGATGTGTGAATATAGCACATAGGGATAAACTCCCTCAGAAAAGTCTGAGGCGTAATACAAACTAAGACACTGATTTGTTATGAAATTTGTGTTATATGACATATATGAAGTGTTTTAGTTTATACATATCTGTTGTAATGCTAGCTTGCAAGACTTGAAAGCCTTCCAATGTAACCAAATAACTGCATTTAATGTTACAGGTTACTTTTGTATTTTGTGTGTAAAATATTTGTAACTTGAATTTTTGACTTCTCATTGTTTAAGGATTTCCATGTAGATATGTAGATACAATTACACTGTAAGAGAATTAGAGGAAAGTATGTGTGCCTTTTTAAACACAGTCAGTGTTTCCAAATATTCAACTATAATGTTAACTGCAATAACTCGGTCCTAAGGCATTAGAATCCTTAAACTTACGTTTTGTTGAAAGTGTCTGAGATCAAAGTTACTCAGTAAACTATAATTCAGTCTGTTGACTTAATGAAATTCAGCAAAGTTTACAATATATGTTGTATGTATGAATATTCCTGCTTTGCTGTCCAGATACACTGTGAATGTGCTGGAGCTATTCAGATGTCAAACATGTTTAGAAAAGAAAAAAATACTATTATCGGTCTTTTTGCAAGTCAGCCATAAAGAAGTCACTTGAAAAATTTCGGCTTCGTTAATGAACAAATTTATTTACCTCCAAGTCCAGAGCACTCACCGATGTTTGTGAGGAAGTTTACATGCAAAGTAAGGAAAGATTGATTGCCTTAGTACTCATTCTAGGTAAAATGTATTTTTATTCTATAGTTTTCTAGATTTTTATCAGTAAATATTATTTATACAGATACAAAAATTACATTGGGGGGGGAAATCAGTTCGACTGTTTAACAGCTGGTTACCTAAAATGACCCCCAAAATCCCGTCATGTTGAACTTTTTTATTTATAATGCAGTAATTTGCCCATCAAGACCAGAAATTTGAATAGGCCACTCCATACTTTTTACTTGTTATATAGCTGCCTCAATGAGTTTGTTTTAAAACAAAACTTGTTTTTCACGTGAACCTCTTTGCTCTGTTAATATTGAAGGGGAGTAAATCTCTAACCTATGCACTAATAAATTTATTGAAGCAAGTATCTTCTGGCTATTTTTATATTTATGATGTTATTGTGACCTTTGTGAATATTTCCAGTAAGTGTTTGAATAAGGCTGGTATGTTTTTGCAAGGACATATGTCAAACAACCAATACCTAGGTCTCAAAGGTGTTAATAGTGTATTTCCTGAAACTTTTTACCAAAAAAGGTGTAGAGATGATCAAAGCAGATGTAGAAATAATCATGAAGACGTTAATGGGATTTATTAATATAAACTATGCCCATGGAATTTTGCTTTAATATTAAACTTGAAAAATATGGGAATTGTTTATTTGAATAATAAACATAACAAATAGAGTAATAAACATGATAAATATTTGTCGGCTCTTGAGCAGGAGCCTGCTGGGAGCCGACCCGAGCCTTTGACGTGGGCAGTGCTCTAGCAAATGCAGTATCGGTGTCAGCATGGTGCCGTACAAGGGGAAAGGTGGGTTGTGCTGCTTTTGTTGGGGGGGACTTTTTTGGAGGAATTTTGAGGAAAGAATGCCCAAGGTTTCATTTGCTTTCATTTGACTCACTGCTGTCAGAAATAAACTGTCATCATAACTTCTGTAACAGTAACACCAGTGAGGGTATGCATGCAGAGCTAATACCAAAGCACTTAGGAGTTGGGAACTGGCCAACATATGACTAACTGTAAGATAATTCAGCAGTTATGCTTATGGAATCATAGAATGGTTTGGGTTGGAAGGGACCTTAAAGATCATCCAGTTCCAACCCCCTGCCCTGGGCAGGGACACCTCCCACTAGACCAGGTTACTCAAAGCCCCATCCAGCCTGGCCTTGAACACCTCCAGGGATGGGGCAGCCACAGCTTCTCTGAGCAACCTGGGCCAGGGTCTCACCACACTCACAGTCAAGAATTTCTTCCTAATATCTAACCTAAATCTACCCTCTTCTCGGGTAGAGGTTCAATATTTCTTTGTGGTATTGGAAAATTGGACAGGAGTGGAAGTGTTGAACTTACCCATTAATAAGACAAACTTGTCCATAAAGGCAAACCAAGAAAGTAAAATCTTAGCACAGGGAAAATGTTAAATGGCAGTTCTTCCAAAGAGCTGTACAACCAAACTGCTCAGATTATTTGTAAGTGTGGGTATCTGCCACCTCTCACAGTCGTGCCATACCATCTGTAGAAGAAACACCAAATTTGAACATACGTGAATTCAGTAGAATGAATTGAAGCTGTCTTTATTCTGCTTCTCTCTGCTTTGCAGTGTAAAACACAGAGCAGACATTTCTATGCAATGCGAGATTCGTTTAGCATAGCGCCATGTGACTTTTGATGAATACAAGCCCAATAAATAAAATTTAGAAGACCAAGGGAAATGAGGGAACTGCTGCCTATGAGGAAGGATGTTTTTCTGTATAAAAATGGTATTATTTAAATAAAAAAACCACCACACTTTTCAGACAGTTGTGCTTAACGTGGTTTTGAGAGAACAGCTTGGATGTGGGGTTGTTTTTTTCTTTGGGGTGGGGGATGGGGAGTGGGTGTGAATGGGGGCTTAAAGACTGCTGTTACCTAATGTTAAATTTGATTTGCTGCGTTCATGCGGCTTGTATGCAACTCCTGAAAATAACCATGGCATTCGTCCTGGCACCGCAGTCAGCGGGACAGCCTTTGCACCTGTGAGCCGGCTCAGCCTTCTCCGTCACGTACAGTAACTGGCTCCTCTGTTACGTTGTGCCGTTTGCAGCCGCTCTCAGCCCCCGCTGCCAGTAGCGGGGCACTTACAAATGAGCATTTTGGAATAAAAAAGAGAGCACTTGTAACTAGGTTCTTAAGAACAAAAGTACTTCTGGAATAAAGGTTTTTACAAAGGGAAATATATAGAAATGGTAAGTAATTACAAAATAATTGTGTTTATGTGTTGTAAAGAATGATTGCTTTTATTGGCTGCATTTGAATCCATTGTACTGCAAAGAGGGGGAAAGAAGGATTTTGACGTTGGAGAGTAAATAGTTCTTAGAAAATAGCTAAGTGATGATACAAATAGCTAACAGCATATAGCAGACTTTGTGGGTTGGGAAGAAAACAAAGTTTATTTTGCACAGAAACTTCTATTTCCTATATCCATACTTTAGAGAGACCTTGAGACTACTGGGTCAGCCCGTGCTGGTTACTGTCCATTGAAAGCCAGCTGCGCTGGACAGCCTTAAAGTAACGGAGAGTGCAGCTCGGGTTAGAGAATATGCGAGAATGGGTATGGACTCACCAGAGGTGAGAGCAAGAGCTCGCGTTATAGTCTTTTTATGTGAGAGGCAAATTCAATACATATTTGACAAAGTTATTTGGTAGTATTGCACAGAACGGTGAACTTTCTCTGGTTACAAGGTTTTTAGTTCTTTGAGTCTGCTATTAGGTAATCATCAATGTTTGGAACATTGGGTAAGTTGCTTAATTTCTGAAATGAGATGTGGAGGCTTGTCGGTGAGAAGGCACAAAAGAATTAATGTATGTATAGTAATACTGACAGCTTGTAAAGAAAACTTTGGCTTCTTTTTTAAGCTTTCTCCTTTCCTGAATCATGGTGAACTCCATATATCATGGGATCAGAGAATTCCTGGGGTTGGAAGTGATGTCTGCAGGTCATCTCATGCAGCCTCCTCCTCAAAGCAGTGTCATCAGGGAGATCAGACCAGGTTCTCATACTGTTCTATATGATGGAATGAAGCACCTTTGATTTTCATTAACTGAATCTTACAAGCATTAATTTATTTTTTAAAAAAAACCAAACTTCTGTCATGACTTGATACAGTAGAATGGGATCTCTTAATATTCTATGGATTAATGGAATTGTTTTTCTATAGGAAGACCATCAAACAAAACAACATTTTGCTGGTCTAAAAACTCCTAAGAAGAGAATCTGGCCTTGAGAAGAGTTTCTTCCTTGGCTTGCTTGTGGAGGAATTTTCTGTTAACTGAAGGATCTAAATGGTTATTTTGAAGGGCATGCTCTAGACTAAATGTAAACTATATGAGCTTTAGACAAGGGGTGGGGGAAACTGTCTGTGATACTTCCCAACAAACATAACCAGACCGTGAACCTACCTGAAACGCGTCTTTGTCCAGTCGGATATTGCTCAGTGTAAGTAGAGGGATAGCAACTATGTGAAAGTCTGTTCAAGGCTTTGCTTGGCTCCCGTTTCTAGGTCGCTGTAGCATCAGAGGCTCACCAGAGCTCGTACAGAGCTGTTCGGCTTGTGCGTGGAGCTGGAAGATGAAGCCCTAGTTTGTCCGAGTCACTGACGTGACTTGTCGGAGCTCGGGTGGGCCCAGCATGGCAGAACACAGTGTTTGTACTCTGGTGCCCCATTCCAGCCTACAAGACTGTCTTTGCCTTTGGCGTGGGCATGAAAGAGTATTAGAAACACTCCTAAGAGGCTTCCGAGGAGTGCATGCTAGGTGTTTACTGTTACTGTAAAAAAAATGTAAATGGTATTTATGTTCTGTCATCTTTCTAGACAGCAAAGCTTCATAACCTTTTTTATTTGAAAGAGGCATCTGTATTATTGAGATTATTTTAGCCAGAGGAAGGAAATTACCTGCAAGATTTTGTAAGACTGGGGAATAACTGCTACGACTGTGAATTTTTTTTATTTTTTAAGAGCTATCTGGCAGTGTTGGATTGCCCAGTTCTTATCTAGAGCAGGGTTAAGTAGTGGATGTCCAAATTGTTGAAGACAGCTTTAAAATCGCAGGTTTCAAAGCGCTTTAGAGAAATTCACAACACTATTGCGGAAAACATTGTTTGCACTTTATAGATGTGGGAAATGATTCAGGGGAGAAAGTTGAACTGAAAGAACTGGTATTGACACCTCAATTTTCTGCACATTTTCTTCTTTCAACATGAAAACTTTGGACCATGTATAACCCTTGGCGGTCATGAGTTACATCCGCTGCTGTAAATTAAGCCTAAACTTGGTTCCTCATTAAAAGCGGCAAAGGATTTCTACAGCAGAAGAGAAGCTGCCATTGCAGCCATGCGCTCCGGCATTTGAAGTAGCTTGGGATTAAGAGATGCCCTGTCCTGTGGGAACACAGGGATGCGGGAGGGAGTCTTTTCTCTCAGTAGCAGTAATCCCGCATCAATGGTGAGTGCAAAAGTGAGAAAACCCTTTACTTGTTCGACCCATTCATTCAGTGGTCTGGAAGGATGCTATTTCACTTCATAGTTCATCTTCTAAACAATTTTATGCCGTTGGTTTAATCTTCTTAATCAGCATTTCTCTCTGCAGAGCTTTTCACGAGGGTTTTCCAGTAGTACGCTTCACACGCACCTCCAGGAATTTGGCCACGGTGTAGATGCTGTGCGTTGGCTAGAATATCGACTGACTTGGCAGGTTGACTTGTCTTCTGTCCCTGTTCCAAAACGGCAGGCTCCTGGTCGTGAAAGGTGCTGTCTTTTAAAAGTATGACTAAACCCTGTTTTGTTTTTAATTTATTGCTCAGTTTTATATTGGGAAAGCGGAAAGCAAATCCTTTGAACGCCGACAATGGGGTAGACAAAACCATTTGATTTCAAGCTCCCTCGCAACCTTGTATATTTAATGCTGTAAATTTCAGCTGGATAGAAATGCTCTCAGAAAAGACAATTAACTCCAGGTTTATTCTTTCAGGCCATCCCCTGGGGTTTCTGATTTAAGCACAGCTAGCAATCTGGACCTGAGTCTAGGGAAAAGATCTGAAACCTGGAATCTGTGTAGCGTGAACAATTTGGCTGCGCTGCCCTCTGCAAAATCGTCTTGAAGCTTGGGGGGGGGAAAAACAAAACAAAACAAAAACCAACAAAAAATCCCAACCAACATTCCCAGCAGCTGCCGTGGCAGAAGCAGGTCTCCTGCCTCATTGCTTTGACTTATCTGAGAGCTTTATGTCAAAGGATAAACTCCGGACGAGTAGGGGAGCAGTTTGGAGAATGGTACCTGGGAAGTACGTTGGGTACCACGGCAGCCCTGCTTGAGTTGATGCCTGCTCTGCATCTGACTTCTCCAGCTACCCTTCCTGCTCACGTGGCACAGGCAGCGGCACCGGTACATCCCTGAAATGTCCCTGCTGCAGCCCTGGGTGTGAGCGGTCGGTTGACAGATCTTGCGGATCTGCATTGGTGAGAAGAACTGGAAGTGTTAAGGGAGAAGAGTTTAAACCTAAGGAGAAAACCCTGTATCTTCTACATTTACAGCAAATACCGTAGGACCTTCGATATCTACTGAAGCAAAACATGACTTTACTACTGTAGTCATTTTATTAAAAACAAAACAACAACAACAAAACAAACAAAACCCACCCAAACACAAAAACCCCCAAACCTTTGTACAAGGGGTTGGTTTTTTTCCCTCATTAATTCTGAATGAAAAGTTTAGTCACTGAAAAATGAATGGGAAAGATCAACAAGAACCAGATACAAACCGAGGAAAGCAGTATTAGTCAGCAATGATGATGGTTTATTTTAATTAAGTTTACTAATGTGAACTACCTAGGTCAGATCTTCAGAAAATGAGCAAATTAAGTCATCTGCGTAGGTGTGGGATGCCAGGAAACATTTTCAGGGTTTAAATCCGTATATACTGGATAAGGTTAATTCTCTTTAGCCCATTTTGTAATGGGCTGATGCCTCCTATTGGCAAGGAAATTAATTGGGTTGCTTATGTTTAAAAGAAAGGACCAATTTGCACACAGGTGAGTAAAAATTCAAAACAATTTGAACAGAGTATTTATTATATGTGCACCTTTTTTCCCGTGGTAGTCTGACTTGCTTAGAAACGTAGTTTCTTGTTGCTGTAAATCTAGTGAAGCTCAAGCTCTCAGACTGAAGCGTTCAAGTTTTGTGATTAGCTAAACACGCGGGGGAAATAGCGGTTAATCGTCCTGCTGTGTTACGCTTCAAGCTGGGAGGTACGGACAGCTGAAGGTACCACGTGAAGGTGCATCTGCAGGTAGAGAACTTTGTGTGAAGTAGTTTTACTTCACAAACAGGGAAGCCAGTGGGGAGTCGGGAGTCAAATCATCTTGTTCTAACTGCAAGAGCGTTATGTGTTTAGCTTTAAACTGTCATCATTAGGGTATGGTTTAACAAAGGCTATTAAGACAACATTGGTGTCGTATGCGTTCACCGCAGGAGTACCGTAGGCTATTATCAGGCGGTCGATAGCACAATAAGGGAAGACAACTGGAAATTGCAGGAAAACATGTCAACGTTTACCAGCCTCCCATGGCGATGGACTCTGGCAGGGTTACTGTTCAATCCGGAATTCGCCACCGGGTGGGAACTGCTTGTAAATGCTGACATGGCAGAAAAAGTGGGTAGTGTAGAAGAATGCATCATTGGATTTGAGTGTGTGGGTTTTTTTGAGTAGCCTAACTAGCAGCACTCAGCTTCTGATCGTGACTGAAAGACTGGAGAAAGAAGAACGAACCCTTTCCCCTGTACTAGTCCCTTCCCCTGCCCCCCCCCCCCCCCCCCCCCCAAAAAAAAAAACCCCAAAATTACCAATTTCTGGGGGGCATTTTTTCTAGTCTTTTTGGTGGTTGATTGATTTATGCCTAGCAACATCTTTAGGGTAACCTTCTGAATTTCGCAATAATACAATCTATTTAGTGCTTATGACTTCAATCTTTATACACCGCAGCATCGTATCAGGGCACGTAGCAGTCTGGTCATGCACGTTTACCTAACGTGAGCTTTCCACCCTACATAATGTCTATTAACTTAAACAACTTCAGTATCTCCAGGTTGCCTCTTTGAAGAGGAACTTGCTTCATTCTTCTAACACCAGCAAGAGTTGATTTTTTTTATTTTTTTATTTTTTTTAAAAAAAGAAAAGGTATGCAGCTATGCATCTCTGCAAAACATATCTCGGTTCTCTCTAGGCTTTTTAGTTGCTGCCAATCTCCTTTTTCAAAATTTCAGTAATCGCCTTTGTGACAATTTATTCTGTTTTCTCAGTTTAAAACGTTGCTGCTTTGTCTGCTGTGCCCCTTCGAACTAAAGGATTGGATGATTGCTAACAAGCTCTGCAGACTTACCCTTTTCCTCTTGCTACTTAATTTCTTTAATGGACATTTGGCAAAGGCCTTTTAAAGTACCCTGACTTGTATCCGCCTTCTGCAGTGCTGCAGAGTGACTTGGGACCTGACCAGGGAAATATTTGCCACTTTTTCATGCCATTGCTTTAATTGCGGGCAGTACTTACAGAATGCTGTTGAAAAATACTTTCCAAATGCAGACTTTCTTAGCTCTTGAGCCATCTGATCGCAGGTCTTAACGTTTTCTGCCCGTTTCTTCTCTGGCTTTCCTTTTGTTTAGGTGGTTGCTCTTAGAGGCGTA
The DNA here is from genome assembly GCA_013397275.1 of Burhinus bistriatus. Taxonomy (NCBI): domain Eukaryota; kingdom Metazoa; phylum Chordata; class Aves; order Charadriiformes; family Burhinidae; genus Burhinus; species Burhinus bistriatus. The sequence continues at coordinate 2,580,563 of VYXH01007725.1, read as the reverse complement.
CTCTCTTCTATCATTGAATCTACCTCGTGGTATTTGTAGTGAAGAAAAATGGCAATATGTATGTTTAGTTAAGAAGGAGAGTCACCCATGATATAGTCTAATCTTGGTTTGACCCACACTGCTGTCAGTCTTTAACTGGATAAATACAGCTGCTAGCAAATGAACCGAACTGCATCGGAAAGTCATCTGGGGAAAAAAAAAGTTAAAAAAACAAACAAACAACACCCCCACCCCCAACTACATTTAACCTTGTGAAAATTTGCAAAAAGCATTTCAAAACATCCTGGGTGCAAATCGGTACACATTGCATTTCCAGCTCACGTGCTTGCTCTGCTTTGGATTTTCCCTTTTGGCAATTTATTCAGAGTAGAGTTAGTGGATGGAATCTCAGAGGAGAATAAAAGCCAGTGTTTTGAGAACTAATGAAGTAATTATCTAAAGCATTATTTACAATGATTACTTAGAAGATAATGAGACCCTTTAATTATGTTTGTTCTGCATAGCTAGCCTTTCAATAATTCAGGGTATTGCCATACAATTTCCTCTATATTGCACATTTTTGTTTAGAAAAATGTCGCAGCTGTCTGTAATGCACAAATATGGGCCCTCGTTCCGGATATCGTCTGTCCCACGAGAATCCCCTGCTCACTGCGGCTGGAGTAGGAGGCTTTTAGGTTCAGGCTTCTTCAATGTGATGTGGAACAAAATACATTATGGGTAAAATAAAGCTGAGCCTGTTAAAGGCTTTTACGGCTGTATCGGAGTACTACTATAGTATTAACGTAGGCATTAGGCTAGTAATGTTTCTGTTAGTATTTAACTTACTGGAGGTGAAGTTTGACTCGCAGTTTATTTTAGTTTTGGGAGTCATGATAGTTTTGTTTCAAATGTAAGAGCTGTACTCGTTTGCGTCTAAGAAATTCAGAGCATCATTAGCATTTTAGTAGCTACTAAAAATTTCACCAGTATTTTCATACGCACTTCTGCATTTGCTACTAAGATAGACAATTCTGTTTGAGCACATCGTTAGCAGTGCCTAAATATTATACAGTCCCGGAGGAGATGCATCTTTTGTCAGAGACTAGATCTTCATTCGGTACCCCAATGAAGCATTGCTTCACTGACTGCAGTGATGCTACTGCAGGTTAGGATGGCTGATGACGTAGTCCTTGACAATTAGAAATCGATAAGAAAAACTTTAACCTCAGAGAGGGTACAAAGGCTTGGAGTTTCTGTTCCAGTATGGCTGGCTGCTTATCTAGAATCCAATCAAATCAACTCCTATAGGAATCTTTCCACTGACTTCAAGAGATGCTGCAAAAGGCGGCTGATCTTCTCCCTACCTTCTCTTCCTTTGAGGCAAGCAGACAGCATGAGCAGGAGTATATTTTAATTTTACTGGAGTATGTTTAAGATATATAATGCAGGACCATTCTAGAATATGGTAGAAGTTAAAAATTCAACAGGCTTATTAAGCAATATAATCTTGGATTTCACATGGTTGCTATGAAATAAGATCTAAAAATTTAGGGAAAGACTACAAGTAATTATGAATAAAGAGACAGCTAAGTGAGCTTCTGAAACACCTGTACATGTACAAACGAGCTCCTTCAATCTAGTTTCTCTGCTGGACTATTTGTCTGCTGAAGGAGGGACTTCTACAGCCTCTCTTATTGAAATTTGCAGCAATACTCCTGTTGGCTTCAAAGGTACTTGGTTCAGGCCTATGCGCAAAGTAGACTTAAACCTGTGGTTCCCGAGATGAATAACTTGTGCATTAATCTATTGGGCCAGTGAGCACAATTGTAATTTAAATCTGCTAATTCCCCCGAACATCTTCTGCTACAAGTACAGACTGCAGATGAATGCCAGTAAGGATGTTCACACCATCTTAAACAAGCAATAGAAGCATTAATGAACTCGCATCTTCAGTCTGAATCTTTTAATCTGTATCCTGCAGACACCAGCTTTTCAGCCCCAGCTGGGCAACCCCGAATCCATGAGATGGAAAGCTCTGTGTGGTGGTCAGGAGGAGCAGTCGCGTTTCTGATTGTTTTCCCTCTTCAGCTGAGGCAGGAAGCTTAGACTGAATTCCTCTCTACAAACATTGCAAGAATAACTTCTCTTAACGTGGGTTTTAGCCGTTACTTAAACATAAGGGTCATAACTAGACATATATGGCTCAGTGGCTTGGTGCCTGACCCATTGTTTTAGATAAGGGAAGTGATTTTTCTTTTGGAACTGAATCGTTGATTCTGTACTGAATGGCAGGAATGTATGGCCGTTTTTTTCAACCTTCAATTTTCCCATGCACTTTCCATTTTATTTTTGGATATGTTTTCACAATACAAGAACACTGAATTTCAAAACTCCATGGGTTTTGTATGCTTTGCATGTAGTTTGTAGATATACTTTCCTTTCAATTGCTTTTTGATGGATTTTTAAATAGACTTTTGCAAAATGCTGTTGAAACTAAGCAGTCAATAGATTCACTGCAGTGAAAGCTAAATACTAGCTTCTCAGTATATAAACGCATCTTAGCTGACTGGGAGCTACATATTGTACTCTTTTCACTCTGGAGCTCTTTCTTAATCGAGAACAAACGTGATGCTCTGTCTGTACAGAGATTTCTCCTGAAATCTGTTCTAGGCTTTTTCATCTCAAACTGGGGCACTGTGCCTGCGGTTCAGAACAAAACAGAAAGGTAGGTGGAAAGCACCAGCTCCTTTGAAGGGCAAAACTTGCAGCCATCGGACTGCCCCATTCTGAAGCTGTTTGAAATTTCAAGTGTATGTTTTCAGTAGAAATTTACCTTTAATTTTTAAATAGGATTAAAGAAAACTCCAGAATATGTTGCTAGCTGTTGATGCACAGCAATTTGTTTCATCTGATACCAATCTTTTAGATTGCTGGCCGAAGAAAACATTATTTCCCTCTGTCCCAATTCTGGATGGGAGGAAAATTACTCCCTTTCTAAAACACAGAATCACAGAATGGTTTAGGTTGGAAGGGACCTTAAAGACGATCTAGTTCCAACCCCCCTGCCATGGGCAAGGACACCTCCTGCTAGACCAGGTTGCTCAAAGTCTTACTGAAACTGTAAGATTCACTCTATCTCTGACTGCCTTTATCTGGCACACGCTGCCTTGTTGTACGGCCATTATACTCAGCTGTTATAAATAGCAAAGTAAGAACAATCTGTGATTACTGGCTATAAAACGCTTCACGGTTCCCATTGGGTGGAGAACCTCCGAGTGCTGACAGGAAGCCACTTGCTCTCCAGAAGGACAGGCACAGTGCTGCTGCTTCTAAGGAGTTTGACCTATTGTCTCACAATACCTTCCAAACATTTGGGAGGCTGTCTTACTAAAAATCCTGGCTTCCAAGGTTCGAAAGCACTTTGGCTGCTCATCTGCAATAAAACTCCTTAGAGGAAAAGGGAAACTTTGAGCCACGCTTATTTCTCCTGCAACTAAATGTCTTGGTTGTCTTTAGAAAAGTCTAGGGAGGAGAAAGGGAAAGGCAGTTTTCTTTACAGGCATGTCAGAATACCTGTCCAGCGTCTCCAAAGCTTGAATTAAAGATGCAAGACAGGCCATGAATGTTTTGGAAGGGAAGGAGGAGACAAAGGCACATAGAAAGGAAAGAAAAAATACCCGAGTAATATGTCTGTTACCTTGAAGCTGTAACTAGTGAAATGGTGCTGGCTGACTTTTAATGAAGTCAGAAGTCCTGTAAGCCAATTTAGGCTTCTCTCTAGAGAGATGAAATGCTCTCAGCCACTTTTCCCTCTATTACAGAAGTCTATCAGTCACATTCGGGATCATGGCTATTCTGTACTGGATTCCCCCAAGGCGAATCAGTCCTTTTCAAAAGTGGATAAGCCCTTGACTGAAGAACAAGAGGAAGACAAAGTGGTGAGTAACCATTTCCAATACAGGACATGCCAGAATCTGTCTGAAAACTTGCCTGGGTTGGTTTTTTTTGAAGGGTGGGGTTATAAGCAAGTGTTTAAAACAAGCAATTTTTTTAAAATCTTGCCATACAGAGGAACTATGTAAAGCCTTGTTAATAAAAAGCTTTATACTGTAGGATATGCCTCTAGTATGCAAAATAATTAATTAAAGAACAAAAATCCTACTATTTGGTAGACAGCTTAGAAAGTGGAGATGCTTTTTTAAGCAGAAAGTGTGTAGACGACAAGCACAACCAGAATGCAGGTTCTTTGTGAGCTCTAAGGTCACAACATTTACACACCTCCTTTGGCTACGAAGATGGGGTATTTTGGTTATGCTGTGGCTGTAATCGTGACGCCAATTCTATCACAGAAGAGCTGCTCTAGAGCGAAGTGAGTTGTAGATCCAGGTTTTGAAAACCAAGCTCATAGCCCCAAAAGGCCATGACCGCTCTTTCAATCTGTCCCTATTTCTTGCACTTCTGTTGAGGAAATATTTTTATCCCCACAACGAATAATTCACATTAAGAACTGTAGTTTAGTATTTCTAAACTAGTCATCTAGTCTAAACCCAGCCTAAACTATGGCTAAGTCCAGTACTCTCCTGGATTTGCCATGAGGCATCATAATAATGGTTTATACAAAATGATCGCCTGGTCTGTCTTCAACTGTGTTACCCACGTGTGATATCGCCATTCACAGTGAACTAATGTTATTGTCCCCGATGCATACGTTTTTAGGCATTAATTGTTAAAATAATTGTATCTCCCTTTCATGTTCACCACATAAAAAAGTCTCTGCTTCCTAAGCTGCCTAGCAAGTGGTACATTTATTTTTAAATAAATTACTTTGCATGTGTAAAAGAGTACATTCAGTCTACTCCTACAATATAAAGCTATTTCTCACCACGTATTTACAGTTCCTCAATAGTTACTGATGGTAGGATTTTTTAAAAAAATCAACTAAAATTAGGTGCAGAACCATTATAAACACTATCACAAGTTTCTACAAAAGGCTTCCAAAGTGCTTAGCAGAATATTGTGTGATTGGCATTTCTGAAATGAAGCTGGATAGTTGACAGCCTATGTATGAATTTAGGAGGCTAATTTTAGGTTACAGTAATCTTGCCCTGTGTCTGAAGACTTGATCCACCCTGGAGAGTCACCCACTCTGTCTGCCAGGGCAAGCTGGGAGAAAAGCTCTGATGTTCTGCTCAGACCCAAATCACGACAGCTGGGCATACTTGTGCTTACTTGACTTTGAAGCTATTTATAAGGCTTTTGTCAGAGTTCCCATTTATACAGTTTCCCTTAGTGTATTTTTGGGTCTGATTTTCTTTCCAATATGAGGCAAATAAAACCATGGAACAAATCACTCTTAGAAAGAAAACACATAAAATCACGGGATGATAAAATTCAGCAAGTGTTGAAATGTATTTTTAATTACAGCTGATTTTTTTTTTTAATCCCTAGAACTAACAGAAATTACTGTAAAATTCAAGTGCGTTTGAAGAAAATAAACGCAAAGTCTCTATGTTTCCCTGTAATCCAACTGGATTCACATATCCACATAGAAGAGTTGTTTTTAGATGATATATTTGCTCTCTACGTTTTTTCTCATTTGAGTTGGTTCGTTGCTAAGCTATAGGCGAGCATGTGCTACACAGAATGACTCATAGGCTTGTAGGCCAGGATGCTTTTCTTGGTTTTCCATTGAGCATTCTTTTTATCCTACACAGATATAAATAAGTGCCCTTGTTGACTTCCCTATCATTTAGTACCAGGAAAGTAAATCTGAAATTATTTTAATTGCATTAAAATATGTTTTCTGTGATTAGAGGGGAACTGTTTCATTACCATCTGTTATAACCTTAGAAGTTCTGTTCTTACATACTGATATACGTAGGGCCACAACAGAATATAGTAACATACGGAAGAAAAATAAAAACTGAACTGAATTGCTGTAAAATAGTGGTTATTTAAAGAAAAAAATGAATATGTATGTAATGTTCTTACTAAAATGAATGATTCTATTGCCATTTGAGAGAAAGCTGACAGCTTTAGGAGGAGGCAGTGAGGTTTCACAGACTTCACTGGTTTGGAAATGAGAGCTTGGAAGGGAAAATGGTTTTCCCATTTTTTTCTTCTACTCTTGGGAGGTGAGACAGGCTATAGGAACAGAAAGGGGGAAAGGAGGTGTGAGCAAGGCCGGGAAATAGGAGGTCCCTTGCAGCAAATCTTCACTTGTGTTTTTCCTAGGGGTGGTGGTCTATGGTGTCAGTGCCAGCCGCTGCTGCTGTGAAGATTGCTCCTGTTAGCATTAGCGGTATCTCCCTTCTGCCCTCACCATCATCGGTCGCAATGAGCTGTGCCGACTTTATCCACACCTGGGGCCAGCTCAGGTTCCAGCCAAGAGCTCATTCAGTTTTATTTCTATTTTAATCTGGTTTTATTATCCAAGTACAGTGGTGAACTAGAGAAAAGGTATTCATATGTGTCTGCTGTACCAACTGGGCTTACACAGATGATCTTATTCAGGGTCCAGCAATGACAATTTTTTTTAAAATGTCTAATTGACATCAAAACACTTTGGATGAGTATTTAATGTGTAGTAAGTTTCTTTCTCCTGTGCTCTTCCCTCTTGAGTATGTTTGCGTTTGTTGTGTATATTTGCTACCCTTCCAGTTTCAGTGTCTTCTTAGATGTGGTGAGTTCCCATCAGTGGAACATCAGATGAAAACAGGAAAAATTCAGAGAATATTGGCGAGGGGACATTGTTTACTTTTTCAGAAAAGACTTCTGGATTCCTTGCAAGCATCGTGGCCTACAGCAGAAATCATCAAAGCTAAAACAGTGACAGATGGGTGGTGTTTGTAGTACGAGCAGTTCTAATGACCACCTTTGGTTTGCAGATAGTGACTGCAGAGCAGCTACAGGAAAGGTTTCTTTTCAATTCCAAGCAGCTATCTGCTTTGTTAGAACCAATTCACTTTTGCTTTCTCTTTGGTTTGTTTTGTTGCTTTTTCCTCCTACCATCTTCTGCTGGTGGGTAATTAGATTATTTTGAGGGCTAATTAGAGAAAAGAATAGACGCTAAACTTCCTTTTCCGAAAACAGCTTCTTGCTTGGTATTGCAAGGTTCAACTTTTCTCAAATATGAAATCCACACCTCAAATGGTACAAAATGCCAAGTCATGCTGGCCAAATAGAGACAGTCTGACTCACCATCAGCAGAGAAAGGATGAAACTAAGGGTAGCGGTGTTTGGAAAAACAGAGATCTCAGTCACTTTGTTTACTCTCTGGGAGCGGTCTTCCTTATCCAAGATTAAATGTTATGTAAAGAAAAAAAAAACAAAAAAACAAAACACCACAAAACCCAGCTGTTTTGCTGGTGCTTATAGACAGCACACAGAATGAGGGACAACAGGAAACTCCATTATAAAATTTCCCTTGAACATCAGAGAACAGAGAAAAGAGGGCTCAACCTTCCTAAGAGTACCAGGCTACCTTGAACTGAGCGATGTGGTATGAGGCCAATTCCCTAGCTGCTTTATGTGGTTTATTTAGGTTTTTAAGTTCTAGGAGACAAGACTGTCTTACATTAAATATAGCATACTGTAAAGTTGGCCTGTGATTTCAGCAATACCTTAAAATTTAAAAAAGGAATCAATGCTAAAATCTCTAGCACAGTTCAAATATTTATTCTGTAGCCTGTCATTCTGTGTTGGATAACAGCAGAAGGAACAAAGGTCCCTCTCTGTGTGCTTCTTTATCCCACTTAATTCAGGGATGTAGCAGAAACCACTCTCGTTTGACTGAGTAATCTGATGAAGCAGGGCCATTTACCATTTAACTACATGCCACTTACATCCCTGCTGTTTTACCCATCTTCCGCATAAACCCAATATGAGATTTCTTCCTGAGACTGACAAAGAGACAAAATGCCACGCAGTGAACAAATTGCTCCTAATAATATTACTGATGTGGATTGCAGTGCTATCTAGTCTCCCATTCTGCAGCGTTAGCACAGTCCACACCACGCCAAGCACTGCACAGACGCGGGACTAGTAACTGGGCTCTGCCCCAGAAACATTGTCCTCTGCTGTTGACGGAGTGCCACATCTAATTTGTTCCATTAGCTCTCTTGAGCTTCAAGTCTATACTTTGAAACTTGGGCTTTACCGTGCAAGAACAAATTGATTTAGGACCAACAGAATCACTGAGACATTTTAGATGTGTTGTAATATATTTTAATGAGCTATTGATGACTTTTGATCCACAGTCCAAAAAGGGCAACAGGAAAACAAAACAAACATCTGAAAAGCCTCCACACCGCAGAGCTGAGGGCAGAAGCAAACAGAAAAGTAGCTCAATAACGGTTAAGAAGAGCAAGGTGAGTGTTACACGCTCTAAAATCTTCCAGGGGCTTTACTGCCACCGGCTGAAGCAGCTGTCACTGCATTGACACGAATCAGAAGTGCCTACACGTTGGGTGAAACCACCATCTGCACCCTCCCTGGCACCTGACGCACTCAGATTTATCTCACGTTTTGCTTCCCTGATATGTATGATTTGGTTTTATGGTCCAGCACAAAGTACTTAACTCTCTGCAGTTTTAGGAGTTATGAATGTTAACCGGTTACAGGACTACACCTCTATGATTTATTTTTTTTTCTTTTTTTTTACTCTTCTAATTACAGTTACTTACTGTTTTCATGGCAAGATACCCAATTTAAAATTTTAGTCAATTTGAAGTAATCCCCCAATAAAAAACTACATGCTGATGTTAAATTCCTTTGTCATGAGTGCAGCATGTTAGTTTGCACACAAGGCTTGTGAAAAAGGGGGATTCACACCTTTCCAAAAAGCACTGCGTCTGAGATGGGCATAGAAAAAGGAAGCAGTGAGAATAGCCTGAGGATGCCGAGACAGAGCGCCCTGCCTGTCATCCCCAGGGAAATCGTTTTTCCAACGGCATTGGGGTGCATTAGCGAGCGGGAACTTTATCTGATGTTTACTCTGATTCATCTTTTCTATTCACTAATGGATTCACTCTCCAGAGCTTTCAGTGCTTCTTCCTTCAGTAGATACAAACACGATAAAAAATGCTTTAAAAAAAAAAATCAATAAACACTTAAGTGTTTGGCAACTCTCAGACTTTTTGCTGTATCATTTACTTAACAGTTTAATGCTTAATAGAAGGAACTTGCCTGTTAAATATTCATGTGCAGATTTAGCAGATATAACACAGCACACTTTGATTCATTTTTTCTACTTCTTTTCATTCATGACAAAATTAATTGTTTCAGAGCATGGAAATTGCGTTGGCTGGAGAGTTAACACCTGATTTCCTCATTTGAGGTCAGTGTCAGGATCTATGTGTGAGAATCTGCCGGTATTCCAGTTTGGGGCAGTAAGGTTTTCATCATTCAAAATTTGGCGCCTTTTTGGCACAGGGGGAGTCGCCATCCCTGGAGGTGCTTAAAGGAGACGAAGACGTGGTGCTGAGGGGAAGGGTTTAGTGGTGGACTGGGCAGTGTCAGGTTAACGGTTGGACTCGATCTTAAAGGTCTCTTCCAACCTAAACGACTCTATGAATCTATAAAAATGAAAAGTCAGTTCGAGTTGACCCAGTTGACACACCTGTATCTCGTTTATGTGATGCACTGCCCCCCTCACCCTGACAGACTGCTTGCTGTGCTGGGGACCTACTTTGATAAAGGAGATGAAGAATGCTGACTACTTCAGCGGAGGTTGTCCTCGGATGATTAGGCTGTTAGACTGTATTTTAAATGCACGCGCCAGCTGCCCGTGCCGGGCGCCGGCAGGGGCCGAGGCTGTGAGGAGAGGCCGGGGCTGCCCCGCTCCGGACACAGCCGGTTCCCGCCGCCTCAGCGCAGGGCACAGCCNACACAGCCGGTTCCGGCCGCCTCAGCGCAGGGCACAGCCGAGCCCCGCAGCCAGGCTGGTGGGGCCTCGGGGAAAACACAGCTAAGGAAGGGCAAAACCGGCACGGAGTGAGGGAAAAAAGTGTGAGAAAGAGCCCTGGGAGCACCCAGGTGAGAGCAGGGGGAGCGGGAGGAGGCGCTGGGGGCGCCGGGGCAGAGTCCCCTGCGGCCATGACGGAGAGAGCACGGGGGAGCAGACAGCCACGCTGCGGCCTGCGCCACGGCAGATTTTTCCTGAAGGGGAAGGTAGGGCAGTTGGGAATGAAGGTTTGAAGTTGAGTCTGCGTAAGATGGGGGAGAAGGTGTTGTTTTAATTTTTGTCTTTGTTTCTCACTCTGCAAACCTATTTTAATTGGCAATAAAATAAATTAATTTTCCCCAATTCGAGTCTGTTTTGCCTGTGACGGTAAATGGTAAGTGATCGCCCTGTCTTATCTCAAGCCACGAGCTTTCTCATCGTATTTTCTTCTCCCCAACCTGCTGAGGAGGGAGGGCGAAAGAGCAGCTGGGTGGGCATCTGACAGCCAGCCAAGGTAAACACATTGCCCTGCAGTAGAAAGAATTAATATAAATGTTTGAACAATCCAACTTAAAATATGTAATTTGACAGCTTTAGCAGTATTTCAGGTTGCTGCTAAAATATTAATTTCTGCTGATATGATTCACTTGGGGACATATTTACATTTTTATGAAATACATGTAACATATCTTTGTTTGTTTAATATTTGAGAAATTGTGTTTTCTTCCCCCCCCCTTAAAATACGGTGTCCCACTGCTTCTGTAAATGTTAGTCTTCCATGTCCTGACGTACAAGAGCTGTTGGGAGAGACTTTAAAATTGGGGAATTTCTGATCAAATTTTGATCCTGCTAAACTAATCCAAAGTTCATGGATTTTTTTGTTCAGTATATTACAGATATAAATAATATTAAAAATTAATATTCTTTTTTTTTCTTGAGTATTCACCAAGTTTGGGTATGTTTGTATTACTGATGTGTGTCTGGCAAAGTTACGTTTACAAGGTTCACATTAAGAAGTGACCTGAAATCTGGACTTCACACCTCTCTTATTTTTCCTACTTCCAATTAAAAAAAAAAAAAAAAAAAAAAAAAAAAAAAAAAAAAAAAAAAAAAAAAAAAAAGATGGTACAATAATGTTAGTAGATACAGCTGTTCTTTGGTAATACTGCCTCAGACAGATCTCATCTTACAGGTTTCCAATGGTTATTACTTCAAAATTAAGAGAATCCTTGGGGTTTTTTTTAATTATTTGAATAGAAGTGTTTGCCATTTTACATGTAAAATATGGCTTTTAATATTTACTGTAGTTTAATGACTTTGATTACTCAGGTTTCTAAACCTCTTTATCACACCAACGTGCAATGATGCCCCAGCTATGCCCTTGGAGGGTCTCTCCTGGTCCCCTTGAGGGAGTTGGCAGGGCTGGGTTTTTGGGTGAGCTTTGTCGAGCTTCAACACTGAGAGAAAGGGAGCTCCTCACTGCGGAACTGTAGTTCAGATCAGTTGAAAGTTTCATTCTGTTTTTTCACCTGGGATCAGTGTCTGGGCCTTTAGCAAAATGTGGGTTTGAGAAATATGACACTGAGTGTGTTTGTTTCTGTAGCCCAGATGGGGGCAGGGAGGAGGAACAGGCAAACCTTGCATAAGAAAAATAAAACATACTTTATAGACTTTGGGGATTGCACATCACAGAATAAAGAACTGAGAATTTAGTTGTCTTCTCTAAAAGTAAGTGTGAAATACAAGAACAAAATTTAAGCAGTGATAACCAAAAGAATGTTTAACTCTGCTGTAAGTAAAACCCTCCACAATCTTAAATTACAATGTCAGTTTTCGACTACATTAGTATTCTTAGCTGAATATGACACAAATTGGGGCAAGCTATTATTTCTGTATTAAAGCTACACCAAGTCAGTTTTACAAGTAGATTGTGTTGAAAAATTAGTAACTTGTTCAAATGATGTACTGGTTGTAGGTGGCAATACCAGGCTGGAAGTGGTATTCTTACAAGCACATTATAAGAAGTTACCTTTTCTGTCTCCTGACCTAGTTTGAGCTTAATTGTAAAATGAAAGAGCTTTAAATGGGTCTGTATATTAATTGTTGAGTGCATAGAATTAACATATACAACACCATGTTTTTTGAGAGGTTTTACTTAGTGATAATGGATTTTGAGAAAGGTGGCTAAATGTTACAAAACCCAGGATCTGGATAGCTGATGGGGGTGCCAAACAGCTTAATTTCCTGCACAGAATAATACTTTTAATGCATTTTCTATATATGGTGATATCTAGACTATTTGGTTTTAAAAAGCCAGAAGAAACAGATTCAGTGAAGGGAAATTTCTGTTACAATCATGCTGAGTTCCAGGAATGCCTTTTGTTTTCGCAAAATGGCCGTGTATTCAGCAGCAGAACTTCTGTGAAAGCTGGAGGACTGTGAGCCTCTTACACTGAAGCACCTGATATCTGTTTGTTTTAACAGTACTGATGGACCCTCCTAATCAAAACTAAATTTATTACATGTCATAGAATTGTTTAGGTTGGAAAAGACCTTTTAGATCATCTAGTCCAACCATTGACCCTAATCTACCAGGTCTGCCACTAAAGCATGTCTCTAAGCACCACATCTACACGACTTTTAAACGCATCTAGGGATGGCGACTCAACCACGTCCCTGGGCAGCCTGTTCCAATGTTTAACTCTTTCCGTGAAAAATTTTTTCCTAATGTCTAGCCTAAACCTCCCCTGGCGCAACTTGAACCTGTTTCCTCTTGTCCTCTTGTCGCTGAGCATCATCTTGCCAAATCAACCTGTGTCACTGGGCTAGGTTCTCATGCTGTTGCTGAAGTGGTATACTATCTTACTGCACAAGAGAGCCCATTGGGACAAGTCAAGGATTAAGGTAGTTACTGGGTGCAAAGCAAGAAGACTGGGGACATCAGGAGCTGTGAACTGCCTGGTCTCAGATGGGAGTTTCCAATTCTTCCACCATTCTCATACAGTAAGTTTGACTGCGTGACAGCTGATTCCCAGTGAAGGGTTTGCAGCGTGGTCAAACATGCCCTTTGGAATACAGCATCTCAGATGTCACTGGAGCACAGCTTCCAAGTGAGGTGCATGTTCAGCAGCAAGGGTAACTTCTTAATTAGCTGTGTGATACAATGCTAAGTGAAGGACCAAAAGCAGTGGGTGAGCAGCAGCACTATGTTGCCATCAAGTGGCACATACGTTGATATCTATATAGTCAGAGTGATCATGGCTGGCTGACTGGCATCCGCTGAATGAAGAAAAAGAAATATATGAAAAGAAATTGTCTGCTTTTCATTTCTTTGTGTTATCCCTATCTCTTTACTGGTGATTGATCAAATGAGTTTGTCTCTTGCTCACTTACTGTTTGAATGAAAGATCTGAAGAAGAAAATTTTCAAATAATGCACTTATGGTATGACTTTTGAAAGAATTTGAATTATACTCTTTCCCTCAGACACAGCTTTAACAAAAATGACATGAAAAATGTATTTTCTCTTTACCAGGATGTCAGCCCTTCAACTTCATTGACATTGTCATCCAATAACGCTGCTGTCATCACAAAAACTATTACCAGAACACTTCCTCTAAAGCAGAAAATGCACTTTGTCAATGTTAAGGCCCGGCATCTGCAAAATATCAACAAACAATCCAAAAGTATAAAAGATACGGAGATCCAACTGCTGCAATTGGAGTGTGAAGAACTTAAAAATCAGCTAGGATGCCTGAGGGTAGGTAGAAATCCAGTTCTGTTCTTAATATCTAACTGTTGCTGGTAAACAGTTACATTGAAAATAGTTTATTCATAGAGGTGTTAAAACCAAGTAGAAAAAAAAAAAATTGTTTTTCTTCTCAGTTTTCATCCAAACAGATAGCTTATTGATATTAAATATTTTATAAATTATCATGCGTAAAAGAGAGTTTGGGTCTGAATTCACAATACTTCTGTTTTAGCCTCAAGTTAAGACTTTCACTAAGGATATAAACTTATACTTGTATTACTGAGTGGCATTGTTGCATTGGCCCATTGTTACAGCAACGTATCACGTAAGAGGAACTTCTTCCAGTTCCCAAAGGTTAGAATTGCCCGTGATGTTTCCTACCTCAATGTAACCTGGCTTGATTAATAGCCAGAGGAAGTTTACTAAGCATGAAGTATTAGGGTACTCAGTGTAGGATGTTGTGCTGCTGATGCTGCAAAGAGACATCTCGCTTTTAAGTGGCAGAGGATTATTAAATTAAGCAGAAAAAGTCACATGCATAAATAGAGATATGTTGCTATAGCAGATGTTCTTGTTTAGCTAGAAATTCAGCTGTGACAAATCATATATTACTATCACTGTATATCTGAGAAAACAGAAAGTTAAAATTTCCTGTCATGCAGGAAGGGCTGATGGGGCAGAAGCCAGGCGACATGGAGGAGTTACTGAAACAATCTCAGAAAGAGCTGTTGTGGCTTCAGAGACAGCTGTCCTTTATCTCCACAGGAGGCCCTGTGTGTGTTTTGGCAGCTAGCAAGGTGAGCTCCTTTATTATTTTTTCAGTCTACCTCAGTCTACAAAGTGGAATTAGGAAGGGAAGGGTTTATCATCATTTTGGCTCGTTTCATTGAAACAACACACTGCAAGATTTATTTTTCATACTAAGGGTGCTAAAAGGAAAATTCATCTTTTAGGATGTATTTTAAATAATTGTTTCATGCAATTCAGAAAGACCAGAAAGAACATGAAATTCATTATGGTCTGTGAAAGGTTACATAGTTAAAATGGCATTTCATAAAGCCCTATCGTATACAGAAAGATGTCTTACGTTCTATCTCTTTTTCTAAAGAAAACTGTCTATCAGAAGGTAGGATCATTATACTGGTATTGTTATTCTGGGGGGATTTCTTGGCCTGGCGTACAGAGCTGTAATTCCTTTTCTCAGCAGCACTGTTATATATGCAGTCCTAGTTACCAGCAGCCCATCATCAGCATAGCTGCGTTCAGCCCTGAACAGGCGAAAATTACTGTCAAGCTATATACTTGATGCTAATATTTGGCCATATAAACTACCAAATTAATAATAAACTGTTCATGTTAACGATGTCCTAACATCTTACAGTTCCAGTAAAATGTGAGTTCTCATCTGCTGTGGCATAACAAGTTGAAGATGTCAAGTTTTGATGACTCAAGTTTCTAAACGTTTACTTGAGACAAAGAATATGTTTTAAAATCTTCATAGCAGTGAATCTGTGCTGATAGTTTAAAAAAATTAGTTTCTATTTTATTTTCAGAGTGATTAATTTAGTCATAATTTTCCATATTTTTAAAACAAGATTTCTGGAAAGTTAATGATAATTTACATATTTTATACACATATATACCCACACACACCCCCACGTACAGATATACACGTTTTAAATCCACCTGTGAAAAGGAATGAAAAGGTTGGTTTGGTTCAGTGTAATGCATTAATAATGCCATTTTACAGTGATCTGACTTATTTTCAAGTATCAAGTTGGTTTAGCAAATTTTTGTTTTGTTTGTGGAAATGCACATAAAGCAATAGATATATTCATGTAGTCTCCAGCCTAGACAAGATAGGTTTCCAAAATGTGTCACCTGGAATCTTCTGGTATCACTTTGTGTCATACACTGCAGGTCTGTATTTGTTGCTGAAGCACAGTATGATAAATGCTGACATAGTCATAGTCAGAAGGAACGTTTGGATTTGAAGCTTGCATGTAGCTTGACTGAGGGGGGGAAAAAAAAAATCTAACTTGCCAAAATCAGACCTTTTTAAAAAAAAAACGAAAACAGTTTATGCCACAAACTGGTTATAAAAGTAAGAGTGCACTTGCCTGATGATTAAAGCCATAATCTAATCTGGGAAGGAACATATGATCCTGAGTAGAAGCAGCTTTTCTCTCCAAAAATACTAGAGTTTTGTTGTTCCTGCTACAGTCGTGAGTAATCTCAGGGAAGGTGATTTGGGGCTGAGATTTGCACAAAAGAGTGGTCTTGGATACCTTGTTTTTAGATGTTGGACTTTTCATGCAGAAAACTGCAGTCTTTCTAGAATGTGCCAAGGTAGACCTCCAGGGAAGAAAGCACACCTTGTCTATAACCTTTTTCTTTATTTTCTTTTTCTTTTTTTTTTTTTTTCCCCAATATCATAGAACCAAGGATCAGAATTTTAGCTGTTTCATTCGTAGAATGAGGGCCAGATTTTTCAGAAGCGGTTACTCTGAAGATCACACTCTGATACTCTGCGCCATACTTTAATTCTAAGCCTCTGAAGAGAAATATTTTTCTTCGAAATGAGAGTGGTGGTATCGGTGTTTCTAGAAGCTTGGGGGGTAACAATAAGGTGCTCAAATAGATTGATGCTTGGGATCTGGAATATCTAGAAATATAGGCAATGCCATTTTGGGAGGATTCCTTAGCTGTTTAGTAAACATCATGGTTTGAGATTCAAATTTATCATGGACTGGAAATACGGATAAGACAAAACTTGAGAAAGAGATGATATGACAAGTCCCTCTTCCATGGCTTTTAATACCTTCCAGTGAAACACTTGATGCTGACAGTTCCTGGAGAACAGGGTACTCTCCATGCACTTCAGCTTCATCAAGAACTATTAGGCCTTGGGGGAAATCCGGCTCCTTTTGTTAATGCCAAACTTTTCATAAAATTCTCCTCCTCTTCCTCATTATGCCTGTTAGTAAAACTGTGGGGGGAAGACTGATATTTGAAAAGGAACTGTAAATTAAGGTAGGGAGATATTATTAAATGGAGAGATGTACTTCTGCAGATACTTTAACAGAATTCAATAAAATAGTGCCTTGAGAGTGCAATATTTCCTTCCCCTGTTAAATACTGAAAGGAAAATACAGAAGTTCCACTCAGTATAACTTCATATGTTTTCTTGATAATTCAGCTTTCATCAGCCTTGAGAATTCAGTTATGTTGTAGTGAATGCACTCCCAAAGCAGTCAGATTCTGTGAGACAGATCACCTTGCTGGGGAGGGAGAAAAAAGGAAAAAAAAAAAAAAGGACGGAAAAAAGATTAAAGCTAGATTTTTAAAAATGAATTTATTTAAAATCTTTCCCTGTATCTCCTTACAATGTCTCCCTCTAGCTGCTGGGGAGATGGTTGTTGCATACTTAAAAGTTTTGTGTGAATATATTGTATACAGTTTTCTTGAGAAGAGGAAAGACAGAATGGTTAGGATGCTCCAGGTAATCTGTCTTAATACCCTTCTGCATTTGAGTTTCTAAGCCTTCCATTGGGCAGGCTTGGGAGTGAAAAAAAAATTGCAGCTCACATTTACAGTTCATTGGTTCGTGCCAGTAGGCCACAGATGACCTACTGAGAAGATCCTGTGATAGCATTACTTGGAGGTAAAATAAAATCTCCCAACACCCGCCTCCCCCCCTGCCCCCCCTCACTGAAACACATCCTTGCTGCGATCCCACTTGCTGCTTGTCAGCTCCTGTCCGTGCTCCCCGCTGCTGTGTTGGGTTAATACTATGTGAAAGAGAAACTGGCAAATAGGGAAAGCCATCTTTGTGTGCGTATGTGTGTGCGAGCACTGCTGTTTCATAGGCTCTGGCAGCTGCTGCACGGCCGATGATGCTTGCTCTCTCTTTTTCACCCTGCCTCCCTGCAGACAACTAATGAATCATTTCTAGCCTGAATACTAGCCGTGCAAACACACCAATGCTGCTGCTGCCGACGCTGCCGCCTTTCTCTACAAGGTTGTAATTTGACACAGTAGACTGCAGCTCTCTCTCGGCAATGATCTTGCTGAACATCGGAAGCACTTGATTTGAAGGTATGCTGAGATTTCACCATTTCTAAAAATACCTATTTCTGCTAAATGCTTTTTGGGCAAAATGAGGGTGGGAGGGCTGAAGATGTAGGTGTGTGAGGGGGGAGAATCCTCTTTTTAGTTAGCAGTAATGCAGCAGTAACTCTTATCAGAGGCAGACAAACTTTATTATTCTGCTGCAATTTGATGATGCCCTTCACTAGATCTTTTCTTCTAGGTGCTGCTTAGAATAATAAAATGTGTTAGTATTGTGCACGAGCACTAGGTAAAGGGATTAAACTCTTGCTAGATTATTCTATCCTCCCTCCTATTGATGTTTAACCTGATGTCATTTTCCAGTCACTTTTAAGGTTTCCAATAAAAGAAATACTGTATTGACAGGTTTGGTGCTGCCATGTTTCTTTTCTATATTAGTGTCTGTGGGCAAAGTTAGTAATCATACTGGCTAGCAGCTCTCTTCCCCCTCACCCCCCATCAAGCCCCCAAGCACGGTGCATATTCACAGTATCTGTTTGCTTTGCAGATGTATATTGTCATGTCATGGCAAAGTAATCAATGTGACTACACTTCCATAGAGATATTATTAATGAAATTATATGTGGTATTTGTCTGGCATCTCATGCTAAATTAGGCCAATTGCAAGTAAATATCTCACCCTTTTTTGGTAGAAGAGAGAGATCTTCTGCAGCTATGTGGGTATATATATATGGACAAACTATACATAACAGTATTTGTGGGAAGTATGTATATGAATATGTAGAACAGAATAATAACATTTTATTACAGCATATGCATATAAATACCAGTTAATTAGTTAGTACATACCAGTATGCTGTGCTCAGTATTACAGGGGATACTGCAGGGGTTTTTTATTAACCTCTTTTCAGAATTGGCTATTGCCTAGAGTGTTGGGCACAGAAGGTATGACTTTCCAAGAGTGATGTGATGGTTGACATTACAGTTGTACATGGTCTTAGCAAAATTTTAACTGAGGACAATATCGGTGCCTATGAAAGCTTTGTTTTTTCCTTTTAGGCTACTGCTGTCTTTTAGTAGTAAAAAACTGACTGGGCTTTTTGTCCAGTGCAGGTAGTGATGCAGAGTTTATATATAAAATAACTCAGCAGAATAACTTATTAATGAGTCTTGTCACTGCATCTAGTAAGTACAGAGTCTGCTCCTTAAGTAATTGGATATATTTTGAAGAAATGCCTAAAATCAAAGCCATTGATCTTAACATCAAGAGTTGCACCAAGTATGCTGAGACAGGGAAAGAATACTATGATTGCCATCATCAAAACACAAATAAGGACTATTGCTTAGCAAGACAGAAGAACTGCCTTAAGAAAATAGCATGAAATATTAAAACACAGACCAAGTGGTAGGGTGAAAATTAAAGCATCTCCATAAATTCAGTACAACAAAAAACAGCAGTATACATGAACTGATATGAAAGTTACTATAGTCACTTTATATTTCAGCTTTTTTGATCAGTTACATTTTTATTAGAGGAGCCCTTTCAAGTCTACCCAGCTGACAAATGAGGAAGGCAATTCGGATCAAATCTTACAGATGTCAGCCAGGATTCACCACTGTAGAAATCCTTTGAAATCCATATGCATTACTTCTAGTACTTTAAAAGAGGGTGTTGGGTCTTTTTTAGGTGACTGTTATTTTTTGTTAAAAAGATCTGGTGGTCCTGAACAGTGGCTTTGTGCATACTACTTTCTTTTTAATAGGAAAAAGACCTACTCTAAATGAAACCAGTGAAGTGCTCTTGCTGCCTGCAGACTGGAGAGCAACCCTGATTTTTCATAGGTATATATCTGAGTGGGTTCCAGCCTGCTAACATGTAGCATGACTGTACACTAGAGACAGTGAACAGAGGTGCAGTGTTATATACAACTTTATATATTTGGGTGTACCTGGAGCACCTTTCTGAGAAATTTAATGTGTTTGAATTTTCTAGAATCATAACCAAAGTACAGCTTTAAAATGTCACATGGTTTTTAGAGGTAGGAAAAAATACGGGACAGTGCAGTGCCACAGATTTCTGCATGGAAATTATCTGAATTGCTGATACATGCTACTTTAGTTAACTGAAAATTACAAGCTCAGAAATTTTAAGCATCTCTATATGTGGCCAATCTCATACTGATACAAGCTAGGTATGTACTTTTGCATATATAAAAAATATGTATCTCTTTGAATGTCAACTCATTCTATTTTAGATAGGTGTTAGATGTGCATACTCATTGCAGTTTAGATAGGTGTGTGATACTGAGTTTGAAATGAACGTATAAGCACAACAGTGTTCATTCTGGTAATAGCTTATTACAGAACTCCAACCTTTTCTGAATTGCCTGGAGTAGAAATAAGATGCCTGCGATCACTGGATAATTAGTATCCTCTGGTGTAAGGGGTTTTTCTTGATGTGTGTCAAATGCCCCACCGTGTATCAAAATTAAATATCCAAAATCACACTGACTTTATTCTGAAATAAGAAAGTAGTTGGTCATGCATCACTGTCCTGTCCATTCAATATTTATGTTGAATGAAGTATGGTTTGAGTGTCAAGGGTATTTTTCATTTAATTGAAATTGTTATAGGCCCTTGTCACTACTACAAAATATGTCAGAGTAGCTGAAGTATCTGTTAGTTATGACTTTTTTCCTGGGACTTTTTTTTGTTTTAGTATTCAGCAAAAGCTTCTGACTTAAAGTGGAATTTTGTGTAAACCCTTTGTTTCCCCCTTCCGTGGCATTAGCTTCTCATGTCCAGTGAGCTCTTTGATAGAATAGCAAGCTATATAGATAACATTTCCCCTCTATAATTTCGAAAATCTTTCCATGCGTAGTACTAAGTAACTGAAATCTATTTAAGATTTTCTGGAAAACACCTGGTGCCAGCTTCTTCAGAGCAGCGTGTCATGAAACCAGTTTCTGTTCACCAGTGAAAAAGAGGGTTTTTGTCAGGCTTATCTGCACAGAGTGGGCTCTTGGGAAATGGCAGTGATAACATTGCCCTGGGAGAACAGGTAATGATCTTCTGGAGCAGCTGGTTGACACTGAACTTTGAATGTGGTCATTGAGGTTTTCTTTACTAACTAACCATCCTGTTAAATAATATGTTGGAGTCGTTCATTCTGTAGAGTATGAGTGTAAATCCACCTATGGTTCGCATTTTGGTGAGGAAATTAGAGTGGCTTATAGGCTTGTGGGTCAACACTTTGGATTGTGCTTGTGACGTGGCACTTGATAAGGAAATCAGAGTGTGACTTCCAGCTCTGCTGCAGATTCATGAATGGCGTTGGACAAAGCACTTAGTACCTCTTGGGCTCTGTTCTCTTTCTGTAATTGGGAATAATAATGAACCCTTTCCATGACGTTCTACTTATTTTATCTGTTTAGAAAATGAGATCTTCAGACCAAAGACTCTAGTCTCCATTGGGATACTAAATCCCAATGGAGACTTCTAGATGCTACCTATAAATCACTTGACAGTCTGCATTGTATGTTGTTGATCTATATTAAAATATTTCCAAGTGTCAGAAGCATCTGAACTGATTCCAAGCTTTTTGGAATAACATTTCATTTGCTAAACTTTCTATTGTGCTCATGAGTATGTTCAATTTGGAGTGAAGAGCCTAGTTTCCCTGATGGTGGCAACGGTTTGGTAGAAACATTTACATTGCAAAAGTCAGGACAGATGAAGCGGGACTGTAGGTCTGATTTTATTTTATTTTCTTAATTGTCATAAAGTTTTCTGTTTCCATGTTACAAACAGTATAATACTTGGTTTCTAAGGCAATAAGTATTGCTATGCCAAATGTTTGATGTTGATTAGCAAGCAGCAGCAGTGTACGATATTACCGTGAAGAATGAAGGGGAAGGCATTGCAAATATAATAGTATGGCACAGTCTCTCTTCTCTGTTCTCATCTAATGACAATTAGAAACTATCTTCCATTTTTTCTTTAAAGATCATCCTGTAGCAAGCTCTTCAGTGTGATGCCTTCCTTAAGGCCTGATCTGAGCCCAGTGGGCTGATGGGCAGTCCGCGTATGCGCCCCTTTCCTTCCATGCTCCGCCTCCACTGGGACTAGACTGATTTTTTTTATTTATTTATCTATTTATTTATTTATTTTGCTGAGGAGCATAAATAATTTTTATAGACAGCTTCAGTTAAGTTTTTATACTGGATGTATGGGGGAAAAATGACAATAATACTCCCTCTTTCCAATTTTGGAAGGAAAATAAGCCCTTTTTGGGCCAGGTTAACTTGTTTAGGGTTGGCTCAGAAAAATCCTAAATCTAGACTAAATTCCTCCAGAGTTAGGAGGGGTTTCACCATTTCAGCTACTGCTACATATTTCTGCACCTCCTTTTTATACAGTTGAAAAATGTTATTTGTTACTCTTGTATGGAATATAATGGTGCCTTTTCACCAACATGGAAAGTGCATCTTTAGTAAGTATATCATCCAACTTGCTTAAAAATATTCTCTGATATTAATCAGCAGGGACTTTAATAGATCTGTGCCAGTTTATACCAGGAGGGATAGTTCAGCACAGTATCTCTGAGAGTGTGCTAATGGGCTAAACTCTTACTGAAGACGAGTAGAGTTGAGGGTGCTTAGAATTCAGCTGGATGAAGCTCACAGTTGTCACTATAACAAGTGATACGTGATTGAATCTGTCCCCTGTTTACCGCACTTTCCCTCTTCTGTGACAGTCACAGTTTTATCTATTTGTTAAATCCTCCTTTCTCTTCTCCCCACTTCCCTGCCCCCAATTCTGCATGTAGTTTAGAACATTAAGAATATTCTCTGTTAGTTCCAGGAGCGTATGTCTTCCTTTCTCTCTTGTTTACTGCTTGCTAATTAAATTTTGTAGGTGGCAGTTTGAAATCTTAGTGGGACGTGTCACGTGACTGCTAATGCTCTGCAGATCTCTGTTACATAACCTTTAAGTCGTTTGGGAAAATGTGCTTGTGTCATACTGGGCCCGACATAAGGCTCTGTCTGAAGCCAACAGTCTGATCGGGTTTTTTATGTACAATGACTGTAGAAATCTTGTCGATGGTTTGTTCTGGCACAAGATTTGTGCCCTCAGTTGTCAGGCCAGTTGTCTTATTTCCCTGAAATGCTTTGCCGTCTGCACTGTCTGCCTTTCCTGCAGGGTAGGAGAGGGGAGGGGTTAGATTTAAACACTCTGACGTGCCAGGTAATGATCAAATGAATATTAAATGCAGTGTGCTAGGATCCCTTCCGTTTTCCTGATAGGTTTGTTCATTTTAGTTTTGAAGTGACCAGAGTAGAGAACAAACACAGAAAACCTCTCAGCGTGTCTGCCCCCCCCCGCCCCCCCGCCCTTCACCTCCTACGGATCTTAATTGGGCTTTGGTGCATTATGCAAAATGAAAACATGAATCAATACAGAAGTTTAAAAAAATGCTGTGTAGGGATGATCAATTTTTAATGCATGGTAATTCATTAGGTTGCTGGTTTGCAAAAGGAGCGCTTTTATAAATGACAGCAATGTATCCACTGACAGAATAATAGCTCCTCTCGCTTTTCCTGAACCAGCACCAACTTTTGGCCCTACTTCGCATATAGTTTCACATTTTTGTTGCCTAAAACCTATTTATACACTATCCAATGCAGTTTAAGCATTCCATTGTTGATGGACAAGCTCTGTGCCCTGAAGAAGGTGAGTCTCGTTTTGGTTTCCTGGCCAGCATATGGGCCTTGGAGGCTGGGTCTTGTTTGTGGCTCTGACATTTGACATGCTGCGTGTTCTTAAGTCAGTCGCAGGAGATCTTTCTGCCTCAGTTTGTTTATCTGCTGAGAAGGCTCAGTGGCAATGAGCTGCTGTAGCCTTGCAACAGAAGTTGCAGTTAGAAACTAGGAACAGCTAGATTAAATTTTGGGTGTTTGTTGTTTGGGGGTTTTTAAACGAAGTCAGATTTTCAAGTTTATAATTTTTTTTTTAAAATCTGTGATTGTGTGAACCTGCATTTTGTTCTAGAGTAGCCCTTAGTTTGTAATAGCAATTTTCAGTAAAATCTCACTACAAAATGCCTAAGAATGATGGTTACTATCATTCTGTCTATTTTGCAGATGAGAAATTTTCAATGTGCTTCAGGTTTATTTGCCCAAGATCATTCCGCAGGGTCAACGCAAACCTATGGATATTGTTTGCAGAGTCCTGCCCAACGTGTTATCCATTGTACTGCTTCTCCCAATTAAATGTCGTATAAGGAGGGAGGAGGGGGAAATATTCATCTTCTAAAAATAGGCTTTCTTTTGTTTCACTTTAACTGTTTGCCTATATGCTACTCATAGTAAAGAGTTTGTGAGTGTATTAATTTTCTTAAAAATTACTACTATCATAAATCATGGTGGCTATAGTCAGTTTGTTTATTCTCCTAATGGCTGCCTTCTTACCTACTGGGTATACTGAAACTACAAATGTTTCATTGCTGGAAGGGGTCTCTGTTGCTCAACAGTCTTAAATCATCTATACAAATGTATGTACCATACATTCCCTGCGATTTGGTAGCTTTGGCTTATTTGAAGATTAAGTGGGTGCAGTTAACACTGCTATGTTTTCATGGTTGTTGACTGCTGGATGAATTAGGATGAGAACAAAGAAGCAACAGTAAAGCAGTTTTGTGTTTGTGTGTATAGCTGTTGATGAGTACAGCTAATGCTTTTGTATTTTAAAGGAAACCTGTCATTAAGGCAGTTGTTTCTGTTAATAATGTGCACAGATGAGCTTTTCAGGATCTGGACTTCTTCCAGTTAATGTGCTTTGCAATGATAGAGCAAGAAGAGAGCTGTCACCCTGGCAAGCTCTGTCCTGAATTGTTTTAGGATGTAATGAGTGGCTGATTCCAACAAATGAAGGTATGAAACATGAAGACCTACAATAGAAGACGACCTTTCCTTGCACTATCAGCAATAATCCAATGTCTGTCTTATCTGAACTGCCTGTGCTCTGTGGTACCTTGCCATTGATAAGGGTTAGCAGCTGTGACAGTCTTTTCTTGAGGATTCCTACCAGGGAGGAAATACAAGCGTGGATTTTATAAACTTTAGAGTAACATCCTGTATAAACACTGTTGATAAGGGAGAGGGGATTTGGAAGGAAGGGTAGATCCTTCATGTCATACCAACTGTCATAGCTCTGATGGCTCAAATGGTCTTAAGCTTATTTCCTACAATGGTGGTAGGTCACCCCTTTTTTTCATAGTTCCAAAAGGTGAAGTATCTCATGCAGCCGGAGTAAAGCAACCCTGCTCAGTGACTTCTTCGTAGATATTGATCCTGGCTGTTAGATGCAAATGAGAGTTTTGCCAGCTTTGATATTGATCGGTACTAATTATCATGAACCGTAAACCTTATGCTTAGCTTGCAACCTTTCTAGCTTCCTTTTGGAAAATTTCTATTTAACTTCAGTAAATACTGTCAAAAGGAAATCAAGTATAAAGAGCTCCAAGTTGCTGATATTTCTATGATCTAATGATAGAAGTTTTGTAAATACATAATTTTTTCTTGATACATGGATTATGGAAATTGTCTTAAAGTAAGGCAGAACAATTTAGAAAACAGAACAAGACAGGAAGAAAAGCTGTCTATGATGATAGGAGCTAAAAGAAATAGTGAATGAGGTCGTTGTACTGCTGACACCAATGGTGTAACACACTTGCGTCTACGGGGCTCAGGTGGTTTTATTGATTCTTTGTGAAAAGCTGCCCTGAGCAGAGAGCAGTAACCATTGCTGTAAACATAATATTTGTGTACTGTAAATAAATAAATACATTTCATTAAACATAACTGTCAATGTTGATGCAACAAGTGTGTGACACTAAAAGTGACACTGAACAACTGGAGCATTTCCTATTTCTGATCTGCGGGAAGAGCTGCTGGCCAGGTTCTGAGTATCAGCCTCATTGGACAAGGCACTGGACACTTGTCAAAAGAGCTGTCAGTCCAAATATACAGTTGGACACATCAGAGTGATGCAGCATTTGAGGCAGCACAAAGGAGAAGCCTCCTTCTCCTTCCCCTTACCCCATTTTTTAGCCACTTTCTGATGTGTCTTCTTTCCCCTCTCTCCCCATATTCTGGTTTGTGTAACTAAAATTTAGTCTGTTAGGTAAAAAGTTAACAGCACATTTAGACAAACAATGTTGTTGATTTTTAGTATCATTTTATTTAATAGCATTTAAGAGACTGTGCTGCTATTGAACAGGATATTTTCTCAGCTCTGATTTCCTGTAACTAAGTAACAGGAAATGTTCCCAAACATGACTTGAGTTATATACTGTAATGTGTGGATGGAACTGGCCTGTAGTTGAATTGGAGTGGAAGTTAAGCCCTGTGTGCTTTGGTGTTTAGTTAGTATTTATCATATCTTGTTCTAGGCCTTGTAGGAGACTAGAGATTATACTATAGCAATTTACTGTGGTTTTCTTGTGCCTTATTCTTAAGCATCTGATAGCCAATTTTGCCTGGACTGCGTGGGTCTGGAATCTGATCTAGTGTAGCCATTTCTATCCCTTTTCCTTACAAGCCCAAAGGATGACTGTTAGAAAAGAATCTTACTGTACATTACTGTTTGAATAGGGTTTGTGGAGTTTTTTAAAAAAATGGGAGAAATTATTTAGCCAAAATAAGGGAAAACCAAAATTAGGGATTAATTTTTCAATTTACTTTCTTTCAGGAGCTGGAGGTAGTGGATTTGTGGTTCTGGGGAGGTTATAATGCCATGTTTAGTTTTTAGTCTCCTCACCTACAAGAAATTACTGTTTGAAAGATAAAATGTCATGCAACCCCTTAGGAGAAATTATTAACAACATATGCATTTTGTTCTGCAAATGTCTTTTGTACACAAGGAAAGGCATCTGGAGCAAAGCATTCACTTGCACTGGTGCTCTTTTTGGATTTGAACCAGCTTTGTTTGCCTGCTTTGTAGCTCTGTGTACTCGTTCTTTGTAGAAGTTAGATCAGATGCTGTAGGATTTCCCAGGCAATTGAAAGAGTAAAGAAGTGGAGAGGCTTAAAACAAAACAAAGAGAAGGCAGAGTGGAAAATGAAGGGAGTGAGGTAAATAAGAAATCTTGATGATAAACCTACAGAATTAAAAGGTAACATCCGTTTATTTTCTATATGTATGAAGAGGTTCTCCTGGTGTTTGCCCAGACTTGCATAATTTAATCATTTTCTGTATGTGATAGCTTGGTCAATTAAATACTGAGTTCAGAAATGCTCTTTAGTAAGAACTGATGAATGACAGTGTCCTCCTTAATTCCTTGTCATTGGTCCTGTCTTTGTCCTCAGTAATATACTACAGTTTAGCTTTTTGTAAGCTTGTAATTTGTGGACTACTGCCCCTTCAAAACTAAAATTCACAAGTAAACAAAATGGGACTGTCCTTGACATCAAATCTGCGTTGAGGATAAAAATGATCTTTTCTTTGTGGTGTTTAATAATTGCCAAGAGGACAGAATTTTCATAGCAATCATGACTCATAGAAAAATACAGATTTGAGGCATGTAGCACTGTGTAATTTGTTTTTATTATTTGCAACATTCATTAAAATATAATTGCTGGCATTAAGTATGAAGAATAATGCATGCG
Source organism: Burhinus bistriatus (assembly GCA_013397275.1). NCBI lineage: Eukaryota > Metazoa > Chordata > Aves > Charadriiformes > Burhinidae > Burhinus > Burhinus bistriatus. The sequence continues at coordinate 2,553,152 of VYXH01007725.1, read as the reverse complement.
TGTGAGCTGCAGTGCTTTAAAAGGTCCACGTTGTTGCTATTAACAGAATTTCTTCATTTGTTGGAATAACTTCAGGGCTGAAGATGTTTTCTTCCATAATGGGTTGGTGCAGTATATCTTTTTCAGATAAGTGGTAAATCTTTTCTCACGTGCATGAATCCCACTGTTGTAATCCAGTACAAGTGTGCATGGGAAGAAATACATTTGGATTTTTATAGTCCCATCAAACCTACTTTATGGAAGAAGGCCTGTCAAGTCCCAGAGGAACACTTAACTATTACTATCCATCATTATTGGATTGGTAGTAGACTACTATTACATAAATAACACAATCACCAAGTAAATACTTCAGGGGAATTATCACAACATTCTACTCTGTGTTGCATGTCTCTTAAAATTACCATACATATTCAAAAGTGAAGTAGAGAAATGTAAGAAACGAGCCACAGTATTTCCATCATGAATAACTGAAACAATTTATGTATACTGTGAAATACCTAAAGTGCATTTTAAAGCTCTGTCTTTTTGTGTCAGTGTAGGGTATATGTTCAAGAAAGATGAACTGGAACAAACAAAAAGAAAGGGCCACATGAGTAAACCAGGAATTTGGACAGCTTATGCTATGAAAGAACACTAAAAGAGTTTATTCTTTGTTGTCTACTAGTGGCAAAACAACTAGGTAATAGTCTGATTTCATCACTACTTCTGCCCCTTACAATTTTTGAAGTGAAGGATATACTTAGCGCTTAGTGCTCCAATTCAAACACCAAAAGGTTGTCAAGATGATAGGAGTGTTCAAAAATGTTATAAAAGTGTTCATTTTTGTGTCATTTGTCAGTAGTGTCTGTCTATCTAAGGTTTAACCTAGCTTCTGTTTTTACTTTATCTAAGTGCTTCAAGGACTTGTTTGCTGTCTGAATTCAATAATTCTAATGAACCCTTTCTTCAAAGTGCTACATGAATGCTATTTATGTGAGGAAAACCCTTTTACTTTTGCAATCTTTATGTGGTGCCTGTGTTATTTTTCTCAATGTAGGTGACTGAATATTTTAAAATGCAAAGTTCTTAACTAAAAGATATGTCTGCTCTGGAAGCCCTAGGTTTCTCCTAATCTCTCACTGCCATAATATTTGCAGTATTGTGAATAGTTCTGCTGTTCATTTTTAGACTTTTCCCAAAGGTGTTTGTGGGAAAAGCAGATTCTTATTTCAAATTGTTATTCCTGTGGGGTCAAATATATTGGGTTATTATTTATACTGTATGAAGAATACCTGCTCAGGGTTTATGCCAAATAAAAGCCAAGCATGGGAGGGGAAGAAGTATCCAGGGAAATTTAACACCTTAATAGCAAACCCAGAGGGGAATATCTGTTACTAAGTTGAAGAGATGGGGAAGTGATTTAAAGAACATAACAGTTGATAGAACTCCTTAATAGCCATGTAAGGGTAATTTAAAACATGATGTGTCTTCATGCCAACATCTCTCCACGTGCCTTAAGCTCACACAGTTCCTTTTTCTGGAAGGCTAGCAGCAAGGGTAGTAGAGGTTGTGCTCTGACCTGTATGGCTTACATATAGGCTGTGTCTTAAATTCAGACCAGTTCCTGGAGGCCCACATAAGCAGAACTCCTGATGAATTAATGCATGAAGGTTTTTTGCCTCTGCTTTTTCATCGTTGTGGTGAATTGTGTCCAGCATGGGGCAGCCCTGACCTCTCCTCACAGTGGCCCCTGCAGCCCTGCTGCCAGCACTGGGGCACAGGCACCTAGTGCACGCGTTCCAAAAAGAGAAAACTCCTATGTACGTACGTACTTGTTAGCTTCTCATAATAACATGTGGCCTGATTTCCACTTCCTTGAAGAAACTTCAGGGTATTCCAAGGATGCTTTCAGGAAAGTCATCAGCTGGAGAGGTGGATGTTAATGGCAGTAGTGGTCTTGATCCTTTGATTTGAGTAAGCAAGAGTTAGGGGACCTTCTTTCAGTCAGTTGATACATGTGAATTCTCCTTTTTAGATGGGATCTAGGCATGATTCTGGAACAAAGAGATTGAAGAAACCTCCAGCACAAAATGCTCTTTAAGCTGAGTAGCATATAATGCCAACTTTCTTCAATTCAACTATGAAGAGAAAAGTGAAGTTACATCTCTAAACTTAGGAGCAAAACTTCATTAAAGTTAAAATAACAAACAAATAACATGTCTCAAAATAAACATACATGCCATAGTCACATGAAGGGAGGAGGGAGAGCAGGCAAAAAAATTGAAGACAATTTAGAGTGACAGTCTCTCATGCATCTGCTTCAAGTAGAATGAGTTATAAATAGATACTCAATTTTTCTTCGTAAAGACAGAAGAGAAGGTCATGGTAATAAATGGCTACATTTATGGTAAGCTTTCTCTGTTAAAGATAGTCTGCTTTTTGCCATTACTTTGTATTCTTTTAGATTTATGTTTGTTACCTGGACTGGACATCATGGATTATTGCTGCCCTTTCCATCTTTTCAGTCTTTACAAGGATTGCAGAACATTCTGCTGGAGCCCAACCTGAAGGCCAGGTTACAAGTGATTAAGCGTACAGAGAACAGGCTTATTTGTTTTCTTAGTCGTAGGGATGGTTTTTTTACATGACCTGCATGTTTGTCTCCAGGCAATTTTGTTTGATACTGGTAGTGTTTAAATAATTCTACCTCAGTGAGGTGAAGGAAGGTTTGAAGGCACAGAGTCCCTAGCTTTTATTGCCTTCTGGCTCTGTGTATGCAAGTCTGTTTAGAAAGGGATGGCAGTAGTTTTCCTTTTACAAGCACAGGATTAATGGTTAAGAAGTGTTAAATGCATTATTCCGTAGATATGTTATTGTACGTTTTATGGATTCATATGATGCACTTTGTCTTTCATTTTGGGATTTTGAAATACTTACAGACATTAATTAACAAAGTCTTACGGCACATCTGTTTGGTAAAAATGGTTATTATCCCCATTTTTTTTAGAAGGGCACATGATTTGCCCAAGTTACTGCAATGAGTCAGTGACAGAGCTGAGAATGAAGCCTGGATGTTCCACCCACACCATAGCCTGGCTCCACTGAGTAAATTTCCTGGTAGATGTTTAGATTTCTGAAAATATATATGAAATTTTTTCATTTTTCAGTCATTTGCTGGTGCAGAAATTAAAACAAACAAACCAAACAAAAACATACAGCGGTTGTATATTCCTGTATACAACTAGTAGTCAAGGAGGGTGAAGTGATGAAACAACACTTTGTGAAAAAGACACAGATACTTTTATTGACTGTTAAACAGGTGCTTGTAGTTCCCTACAGGAAGATAGCAACGATGTCAGACTCATTCTGCAAGTACTCCTTTTATCTCCTTTCTGGTTACAATGGAGGCAGAAGCTACTATTTAGGGCTAGCAGGGAGTTGTTCCTGTTGCAGAACAGTAAACTGCATTTATTACAGTTGCTGAAGGAGGTATTGTTGGTTCAGGGAGACTGGTGAGGCAATGTGGCTTTTAATACATTGTTTAGAATTCTCCCTCTGTGTTGCTAGCAAGCAATTTTGCCCGCTATGCAAATGTGAAGATATTCTTATGTGTTTGTTACATAACAGGATTCAATCGCTGCCCATCCTTATTTGATAATGTACTAACTTGTAAGATATACTTGGGGTTGTGTGCAACTCAGTCTGATCACTTAGGGGTTTGTTCATTTTGGAGGTGACCTGAAGATTTCTGGATTGACCTGTGATGAGTTAAATTTGTCTCTGAATACAAATCATTGCTGATGACCTGCTCTCTTCGCTTGCATAGTAAAGGTGTATGCTTTTGGCCTTAAAGTTCTCAAACTGCAATTTGTAGGGGTACTATGACTGGGATATGAATTATGCAGAGCTGTGATGTGTGATGGGTAGGAATGTTAGATCTGCTGCTACAACCTTAAAGAAAAAAAATTCTTTCTTTGACGGATATGGAATTCTCCTTGTCCTAAAAATCCTGCTGAGAATCAAGAGATTGCTGGAGGTTTCTAAAGAATGGTTCTTCCTGAGAAATTCAGGCCAGGACTTACCTTTTTATTTAGAATTTAGAAGAGAAAGTGTATTTAAAGACTTCCATTCTCTTCCTACATGAACAGTGGCTAGAGTTTAGCATGCTGTCTGCACTGGAAGTTTATTAATGTAATCACTCAAGCTGCAGATAGTTAAAACATTGAAGGAATCAGGCTGGCAGCGAGCCTAATCACTGTGCAAAACCAAGCCATACCACAGAATATTAACCTTTACCGTCTGGAGCATTCTTAGTTTCCCTCTAGTGTGCTTATCTAAGCTTGCCAGCGGAACATGCAAGGTAAAGACTTCAAGGAGATGTGGTGTGCATTTTTTGTTTGTTTATTTTTATTCATGTATTCCAATCTTTGCACTAATGGCTTTCCTGCAGAATTAAAATAGAATGTGCACTAATCTGCTCTGTGGAAGGTAAAGAGGTGGAAGGTCGGTGTAAAGATTGTGCTCCAATTCCTCTGGTTGTATTGTTCTCTTACTCCAGGAAGGAAATGGCAGTACAAGGCTTGGCAGCAAATCACGTAGAGGTAGCGTGGTGCTCCCTTTAACATACCAGAACTCTGTCCAAACAAGGGCTTCACAACCTATTTACAGACCTCTCAAATCTCACAATGGAAGTGAGACTTTCACAAGCTAACTCAACCTCGCCTATGGCAATTTCTCTGCTGTTTACAGCATGACATGGTGTGTTTCATTGATGTCATATGCTAAGTGCATCTTGTCAGCCTGACCTGCTTCTTACTTCCTGCAGTCATGAGTGTTTTGTGAATGGGACCATGGAGCAGAGGAGGGTCCGTGGGCAAAAAGGCAACTGGGAACATGCTAGCTAGGAAGGCCTTTTTCAGAGGAATTGCACAGATTGTACATCAGCCAGCAGCAGCGCTGGACTTTGGCCTTTCCTGTTACGTGCCTTGGTTGTCTTGCTCGTCACTAATTTTTGAGAGAAGAAGCATCTTTCTCCTTACGTACATGTGTACAGTCACGACATGATTGTGGATTCCATATTCTGGTAGAGAAAGGGTAGCGTTCTGAACTGCTTCAGTATTGACCTACTAGTTGAACCATTGACTTGATAAAGACTCCTGTTCAGACATTTTAGCACGTGTGAGGTCATAGTTGAAATGCTACCCCAGTCCTTGCACCAGTAGTCAGAAATACATGATGCTTGTATAAGAGACAGAGACAGCAAAAAACTTTTCTAGAAAAGTTTCTACACAAATTCAAGACAGAATTTAAATCTGTGGAGCTCAGTCAGTCTAGATTGCTTTAGACAGAAGATTTATATTAACAACTTATACTGGCAGTGATAAAGAAGTAAGATATCCAGGAGAAATAGAATCTGGTTATGAGGAAAAATACTGTAAGCTTCAAGGAGTCTTCAAAGTAACCGCATTCCTTAAACGATGGAAAGCAGAAAATTGGAATGAATCTCAATTTCATTAACTGGATCAAAGAGGAAGATAGATGTGACCTGCATATCATCAATTCTATCCTTTCGCTTACACAGGATGCAGATGGAGGCTGGAGAAAAGGAAAATCCTTCAACTAATCTTCATATAACTTAATAGGAAAGTCAAAGTAAATTGATTCCCACTTCCTGGGCTTAATTCTGGACCTGTGATAATTTACTTATTAAACTTGCATTTATTCAAAGAGCTCCCCTGAAAAAGGGCAAGTGTCAGCAGCTATTATAGGCACAGTTTCATGTGAAATGAAGGTGTAAGCACAGATGTATATGGGGTTCAGGTGATCTGTTAAATGACTCATAAGAAAAGCAAGTGGGAGGTCAAGGTAAATTTGCTGTAAGTCCAGGCAGTGAAAGGACCAGTTATAGCACCATCACAGAGGGACCATGACGAATGACTAGTGCTCGGGCAGTACTTTAGTAATAAGTTATAAAAATTAGATGGAGAAAGAAAGAGTTTTATTTTTAGTATCTGTCTTAGAGTGGAGATAAATTACATCTTAGAAGTGTCCATTTTTCCATTGACTGTAAGAGGGCTTAGACAACTAGCTCGAGTGTATGTGTTTATATATCTCTGATGAGAAATAAAATAATCCCATGAAGACTTACACATTCAATTTTGTATAAAAATGTGATTAATTTTCAATATTAAACACCTTTAATCTCTATAATTTGAATAAATTTTGAAAAACATTTGGTTCTAATCAACATTGATGCATGATTCATAATTTCTGTGTACATGATCCAAAATTCTTACTGTCTGAAACAACAGTTGTGTGTCTTATGCTAAGTGGTGACTGGGACCTGAAGGGTCGAGTCTGATGTTGACACATCTCACTCTCATTTTAGAGTAAAGCAGTCCCATTTTATACTCCCACAGGCTGAAAATCTCTTTTGATTAGCCTATTAGTGCATGGCCAGAATGACAGATTATTCACCTGTAGAGCTAAAGCTGTGGACTGCAGTGTTTTTGGAAGGCAGAGGGAAGCCCGCAGTGCTCAGGTGGCTGTGCTGTAGGGCTAGTCTGTTTGCTAATGTTTTTGGCTGCATATGTAGGCACAGATCCAGCAAGGCTTATGTCAAAGACTTGCATTGGAAAAAAAAAAGCTTTCTCTCTGCAGGTTCAATTTCTGTTTTGGCAGATACATTAAACTTGGTCATGACATCATTTATAATTATCAACAGAGCCCTGATACCAGGTGATCAGAGAATTAACAGTGGTACTGCTGTTTACCACATGAGTCATTGAAAGTATTACACATGAGAGAGGATAGAAGAATCATGGACTTTACAATACAGGTTCAAGACGCTGTTTGTCTATTGATGGGAGATTCTGTTTTTGCCAAAATAATACATTTGCTGTTGCCAAAATAGGGATGTCAAACTCAGATGGTTTGGCTATTGAAAGATACCAGCTGTTATCAGATGCCTTCTGGCTTTTGTTTGGGTTGCAGAGATGAAATAGAGATGAATCTTTAGTTCTTGTCCTATTGTTTATGTCAAAGGGAGTTAGATGTTTTCTGGACTGTCATTTTCTCATAAAAAGCCACCTCAAATCCTTTTTAAAGGATTTACATTTTATATTGATAATACTTAGAGCTTAAAGGGCTGATTCTCCTTAGGCTTCTGGTAGTATCACTCAGGGATAAGCCAGTAAGAAATATATTAGTTACATGAGTGCAAATGAAAGAAAAATTGGTCTGGCTGATGCATAACTCATTTAAATAAAAATCAATAGCCCCATGGAAAAGATAGATATCATTTTTGCCAGTGTGAGGTTTCTGCAGAATAATACAGTAGCTTGTTCATACAAGTTGCTAAAAATTGTGGTTTAAATGCCTTGCTGAATGGGGATATAGCTGTGACAGCTCTGATCTGTTGTTCATCTCTTGACATGTGGACCATGGAATCCTTTGGACTTTTATAAAACCTGAATGTGAAGTATGTATTAATACGTGATGTTGTGAATTTTCATATTAAAACATATTTTTGAAAATTTAACATTGATGGGTATCTGGTTTTCATAAAGGCTTTTTTTTTTCTTCTTAGTTAGTCAGGAGATTTATACAGGTTTGAATTGATAGCTAATGCAGAGCTTCCTTATAGTCTGTGAAAAATAGTTATGGGCACATTTAACACGAGTGATTTCTTATACTAGTTTTCCAGTGCACAAAGGTTGTCCATATTTGGAGCATGAATAAAATTGAGAAATCATCCAGCCTTATGCTAAATAAGCTTTTTCTAAGTTGTAAATTAGGTAAATTATTTGATTTTCATACTTGCATTAAAGAAATACGTGGTAATATAGAGATGTCACTTGTGTCTTTATCTTAGTTTATACTTGTGTTTAAAAAAAAAAAAAAAGGCCAAAATTTCATCTAGATAACCAGATTGGTATTTTTCCCAAGGATCACATTTCTTACTCTTGCCACAGTGTTTACTGATATGTTCTGTGATACTGTGATTTTTGAGACATATAGTTAGGAGTGCCTTTTTAAATGTAAGACACTAACAGTTGAATTACTTGCATCGGGACCTCATGTCCAGAACATACCAAAGGAAAGTGGTTTTAAATTTCTCATAAAAACTTCGACAGCAGACTCTTGCATTGAATTTAAGATAGATTTCTGCAGCTAGGTGTTTAACTAATTAAATTTGGAGCAATTTGGCACAGTAGCTAAAAATATGGGAACCCTCAAGAGTGCAGTGCTTTGGAGAACTGATGTCAGCTAAAGCAAGAGCCATTAAGAAAATTAGAGTGATTGAGAATGTTTTAAGCTGGAAGGGCAAACCACTGTAATACTGAATGCATAAAGAAGAGTAAAGTTAAGGCAAGGATATGAGAAATGATAAGAGGCTTTTGTAAATATTAATTTGCTCAGTGCAGCTCCCACCAGTGCTCGTTTTTGTGAAGAGTTATCAATTTGATGGAGGAAGTGTTTGTGTGCTAAGAAGGTTACGGAATATCTGCTTGGAAAAGGGAAGAGGGAGCACAAAGTGATGGTGATCACTGATAGAAAAAGGCATAGAAGAGTGGTCTGGAAATTGCATGAACATAGTTGTTGAAGACTTCACTGCTCATGCAGCAGTGACTTCATGTAATTTGTCAACTTCTTAGGGAAACAGTTGGCTTGTTTAAAATGGTCATTGCAATATAAACTCTTGGAAAGGCGGCCTGCATAGCAGTTGGGCTTGAGATGCACAGTGGACTGGGAAATAGTACCAAAGCCAAAGTGGAAGTGCGCAAAGACTTTTTGCATTCAGTGGTCCTGTTGAGAAAGCTGGGATGCACCATGTTCTAGGAAGAGTTTTTCAGGGAATATACAAACTTCAAAGGTCTTCGAGGATATGTGTTTCAAGTATCTAAGTGCCTACAGTTTGGCATTGCTTTCTTGTTCAGGAACCTAAATGAAAGCACTGACTTTAGTGTACTGGGCTTTCAGAAAATAGGGGCCACAAATAATTGTGGGCTTACGCTCTGGAGGGGAATATTACACGGGGGGAATATTTCAGCCCTTACAGGTACATATAGTCATCCCAGTCAAATGCAAGTCCCTGCTTATTGGCTGAGACAGTAAGATGCCAGTATTTTCCCCAGGGTTTTATAAAGCTGGAACGCTTCAGTGAGGGTAATATTGTACACTGAATGCACTGTCAGGGCTCTAAGTGGGAGGTGAACTAACTGGGTGGAAATGAAGACCAATTCCATATCATTGTATGTCCCACGCACCTTTCCTTGTAACAGCTGCATGTGCTGGAAAGCAAACATACTGTCTTAGCTGCCAAATGTCCTATTTAGTAGAGGAGGGTCAAGCTAGGTTTGTCACAAACATGACCAATATGTGATTGCATAGATCACTGTTACTTAACCACCATGTACCAGATAAATGGGATAAGAGTAACCCCATTGTTATAGATCCTATATTTATTGAGGGTTAAAATTCAGCTTTGGGGCTGGGATTCAACTTTTTGAAACAATCGAGTAGAAAAGAGATGTCACTTACCTGTGTTATAGGAAGAGTAAGTAAGTAAGTAAGGTAGGAATAGATCCTAGGGCTCCTCTAGTGCCATACCTGGTGTCCTAAACTATATTACCTCTCCTTTAAAGTTGTGTGGTAGCTGTAGGGTTTTATTTTTTTAATATTTATTATTCTTATTTTTTAAAAAAAGCAGCCCAAGCTTGAGCTAATTTTTCTTACATTCATTTGGAACTAGTTCACTTTGCCAAGTAGTTCAATTATCAAATCAAAATAAATAATAATTTTTTTCTACAGCTTTTCCCATTGGTTGGCGTGTGCATTCTATTGCTTGTGTTTTTCTTGTGTCAGTTGTCTGTTTTTATTTTATCATTCTGGTGATGTAGACTATGGGATGTTTCTGTTCCAGTGCTGTGATTGCATGCCTGGATAGCCTCCAGTACAGCCTATTGTTCTTTCTTACTTGGAGTTGCAAGTGACAAGTGAGCTCTAATTTATAAATTTATTCATTAAAAACTCTCAACAACAATCTTCCCATTCACAATCAAGATCAGCATTCATCCAAAGCTAGATCTGTATAATTACCCTCAAGCTAAAATTAGCATTTTCAGTAGTGTTTCCTATTTCCTGTCATAATAGGAATTGTTCAATCTGGCTAAGACTGGAAATATATTTTAACAGAGATACAAGGCATCAAGCACCATCAGTGAGTGGTTTTACAGATATGGACAACTAGGAATCACTTTTCCAACTTATGTATCGTGCATGGGTTCTTTTACCTACTGAGATACTTGTATAATCCATTATTGCTATGGTACTTCTGTGGTTCCATGTCAATGATATAGTTTATTCCCAAACTGCTTGGCTTGAACATTTTTTTTCCTCTTTACAAAGAGGCTGAATGAATTATCCAAGATCAGAGGCTGCGTCTTTGGAGCCAGGTAGTAGATCTGCATCCCCTGAAACCCATTCCTGTGCTCTGATGACAAACATTTCTTACTCCTTTATTCTTGATCCTATGAAAGAGGTGACAGAGAGTCACCAAAGTCCTTTTCATTAGCAGCCCAAACTAGTGGAGGAAGCAATATAATTAAAGGTCACGACCTTGTCACAGCTAGGCCAGAAAATGAGTCTGTGATCACATTTTAAGCTAGATTTTTTGCATATCACCAGAGCTCATTTTCAAAAGCAAGAAGTGTGGGGGTTTTTAGCTGAAATCAGCAGGGTCTTCATGTTTCAACTTCTTGAAAAATTCAGGTTACCTTATTGCCACCAGTTTGTTGTCACTCTACCATTTTGTGGTTGTTACTGTTTTGCACATCTTTATTGCATGACAAGCATAAAAATAAGATTCAAGAACACTACCTTGAAAATGAAAATCAAGAGCAGTAGAGTGGTGGCCAGTTGCCTGATGACCCAGAACAGTAGGGACTACAGACGTATGTCCCGTTCTTATCTCATCCAGAAGAGGGCAGTGGCAATACACCAGTCATTTCATATTATAATTACAAAAAAATGCATGAGGGTTTCCTTCAAGATGGTAGACCTTGTGGAAGACCTGTCTAAAATATGAAGTACTGCTATGGATTTTATAATCGAGTTAAAGCGTATTGATGGGAGGTGGGCTAGGTGTATTGTCACCAAAATCGGAGCCTATCAATAGCCCAGTAATTCATATGAAATGCAGATCCTACTCTATGGAACCTAACATTAAAACTTCTCTGGCACTAGCATCTGCCCAAGTAGAAAAAGAGTTCCCTATTGATATCATGTAATCAGAGCTAGATAAAATACTGCTTTTTTCCTTCAATCTCGTTAGTAGCCCATTCTCACTGCAAAAATGTTATTCACAAAAACTAATTTTGATAATCAGTTGCTTTGCTTCAGTAATGTTCTGAACTCCTTTTCGTTTGCTTTGAATGACTAATAACATAGGTCATGTTTTATAGAAAGAAATGCTGGTATAAAAGGAAGGGGTTTATATGTCTTTACATAAATATGCTTTGAGTGGATGTTCCAGCTAGGAATGTTGAAATGGCAAGCTTGAAATACTTTCATGCTTCACAAACCCCAAACTTGAAACACTGAATAGAATAATGAATGTTCAAGTAATCATGAGTTTTAAAGCTAACAAATGGTACGAGTGGTAATGATTGGAGTAGGAATATAAGGAACATGATATAACATAATTCAAAGAGCATAAAATTACTTCAGAGCAAAGGTCCACTTAGTTCGGTATACTTTCTTCAGCTGTGATCAACAGTCTGCTTGGACAAATGTAAGGGCAAGGCAGATGCATAGTTATATTTTGTGTGCATATATCTCCAACAATTTGCTGCTGAGGAGACTTTCTGAAGAAGAGGTGGTGTCCATACTAGCTCTTAGTGGATATTTTGCATAGCATGTGCTAAGTACCTTTGCACAGCAATCTTTTTCTTAAGCAGTCCTTTCATGCAAAAAGAAAAAAAATAATTGCTTATATAAAAAGATGTGAAGTCATTAATTGGGCTGCTATGAATATTTACCTCAATTTTCGTCCTGGCTGACACTCAAGATATTAGTGAAGTGCAAGATATTAGGACTTTTTGATGAGCTTGCTCATGGATGAGGTGTTTAAGATTATTTACAGTGGGTCAAGGACTTTGCTTGGTAATGATGCTTTGCATCTTCCTAACCATGTTCTAGATTTTAATTTATTCTTTTTTGCCACTATATCAAGAAGTGATGTTTGCGTGTTGGAATCCTATGGTACGCAAATGCTTTCCTTTGAAAGACCATGAATGCAAAATGGAATTAAAGATTTCATACTGAACTCAATGTGTAATGTGGATCCTCACACATGACCTGTTGTCTTAAATTGGTACCCTGGTTGCCTGTAGTCTGAAATGTATTTAGAAAGCTGCTAGAAATCACTATGCAACTCCACCAGGTGTCATCAGTGGAATATTTTGGGATGTTGGCTTGTTTAACCAATGAACATATTATATGCTCCAAAATGTTATTTAAGAAGAATTTGTGATTCTTTCTTTTGAAATCCATTATATGATTTTCAAAGACAGCTTGGTTTCAAAACTTCCAATATCAAGGAGATAATTAGTTAGAGACTATGCACGTAGCCATCCTTTCTAAAAACTGGTGGAATGAGGTGGACCAACAACAAAATACATTTGATCTCAGCCTGGTGCTCATGAAAGTACCTGTTTCTTAAGCCTAAGCTAAATACTCATTCTCTTCAGATGTTTAAGAAGTAATCCTATCAAGCTCACTGCACATGTTTTTGATAGAAACAGTTTATATATAATTTATCTTGCAATTACATCCATTTCAAGCATCCAGTTTATTGCAAGATAGTTTTTTAAGCATCTTTGTCTCAAAATATGTTCTCACCTGTATAAGCATTTGATATTCTGTCTTCTGGTTGCTGTGGTCTGCAGAACCTCTTTTTGGAGTAATTCTGGGGCTGGAGCTTCATGTGACTGGAAAGTAATTTGCTAAATGACCAAAATGGAAATACTCTCCATTGTGTGTTTAGAGCATATTTGGGCTTGTGAAAAGGAAGGGAGCACAGATAAAGGATGGCAGGGTGGACCATAGGTATAGTGCATCTTGCTGGTATGTTGTATGCTGGTCACCTTGATTCATATTATCTGGGGTTTTGTGTAGGAAGAATTGACTGTGAATTCCCTGAGCTTTCTTGTTTTTCTTATGGTGCCAAATCAAATAAATTGCTTGAAAAGAATTTTCAATAAAGTGGATTTCAAAGTAGAGGGACAAGTACAAATTTAGTTTAGTTAAAGGGATGAAAATCAGGCAGGAAGGGAGATTATCTAGCAAGAACCTTTAATCAGCTGGGAGATAGCTCTGTTGCTAGTAGGAAGCCCAATTAATAGATGCAGCAGGGTCTGGAATGTTTTTATTTGCTCTCTCAACTTTGTCATGTATGGAGCTGTTTCTCCTCCCATATTTTTTTTTCTTGATGTAATTAAAAAATATTCACAGAATGAAATATGGTTCCATCTAGGTCTGGTTGTGCTGTCATCATTTGAAACTATTTTTTTCACCAGTTTTCAGTGGCCAGTAAGAGTCTCAATTTCTCTTCTCATCTGTGTCTGCATCCCATCACAGACTCCAAAACTAACAGGTTTCAGGTCACCTTCTTACGTATCCTGATTCAGAAATGATTAAAATGCCACGATAGTACTCCTATCCTTCATCCAAATTTTCCTTTGCTGGAATATCTCCCATGTCATGAATATTTTCAGTTTCCTGTATTGTACATGCAGAGCTGTCTCACAGCTCTCAACCTGCAATTACAGCTCTCCCTTATAAATATTTAAATGGCAGTTCAGCTTTCAGACAGAGTACACCAGTGACAAAGATCAAGCTTTCTGACCTTTTGTTAATTTGCTGAGTGAAATAGGATTCACTTGGTCTCATTTTTTGTATTTAAGAGAAGAAATTTGCACGCAAAGAGGGGGTTGGCATTTCTCATTTTTGTTGCTAAGTTACTTTTGGTACACTTTAATAAATCTTAAAGAAAAAAGTCACTAGAAAGTTATATCAGTTATGCATAAGAATAGGAAAGATAGAATTTAAGTAAAATAACATTTAGGCTCTTTATCAAGTTATGACAAGAAATTTCTGTTATATCATGATGGAAAAAAAATTTCAGTAAACAAAGCAAAAGTGGAAATGGGTCTAGACCAATAGGAAAATTTGCTATTCCAAATTTATTCGGTGTTGTATAGCCCTTTGCATAGGGCTGTTTGGTGTTTCACATCAGAAAACTCCAATTTACAAGCAGAGAGTACAGTAACAATAGGTGCTTACTTCACAGATGGAAAAGGGCAACTTACGTGTTTGGGATGGCAAGAGTTTTGCCCTAATGAAGAAACAGTCTGGTGAGAGCCTGACAACAAGTTTTGGTAATCACAGAGATTTGGAGGGACAGGAGACAGGTTAAAAAAATGACTCAGTGTGTGTGATGTAAAGTAGAAAGAAATGGCAAAAATAGCTCCCAAGTTGTAGGGTCGAATGATTGGGAGGATATGGCTGTGCTATCTGCAACAGTGCAAAAAGGAAGGAACATAAATTAGCTTTTAGCTCTCTTCTTTGAGAGAGGAAAAAAAAAAAATTGGGTAGAGCTAGTCAAAGATAATGGAAGGACAGAGGCTATTCCGAGTCATTCTGATCTCCTCTTTCACTGAAGGTCACTGAAGGCCAGCACCTTTCCCTTATGCCCAGTTAAAGTGTCAGATACTTAAAAGTTCATCTTAGAAACTTCTTAGGAGGCAAAACTTCTCATGTCTCTGATCACATGGCCACCAAATAAGAAAGATTTTGCAGATTAATGGAGAATATTTTATTTTTTTCTTGAAATAATACCATTGTTGCAAAAGGATTATGAATCTTTTCTATTAAAATACAAAACAGTGAAAAATTACATTCTGTGATTGTTAATTATGGTATTAGATGTTGATATTAAGCAATTCTTTATTGTCACTCTTCTCTTTAGTTCCAATAAGTATTTCTCACCTTAAGAATGCTTATGTGTTAGTATATTTATGGAGTGAACATTTAGCTAGCAACTCCAGTGGTACTCTTTCAGAGACAATGCTTTTTCTTGAAAAGAACACTGATATTTTCTGCATATGTGCGGGAAGTGAGTTTGCAAGTATTAGCAGAGAGCTGTTTTTAAAAAAATTATATCTGATTTGAGAAGTGTGAGCAATGGTTTTGTTTGAATCGGAATACTGCCCTTTTTATTTGAGACAGTAATTTGTTAAAAAAGAATACATCTCCTTGTGTAGGTGTTGTAGAGATAGGAGGGTCTGCAAAAAATGAGATTAAATTTGGGCTTTCTTGGTCAGAGGATTGAGGTCAGCATTTATATACAGCAGCATGATATTCAGAGTGCATCTGTAATAGGTTTGAAATGCCAAAAACTTTAGGAATGGCAAATACTCTCTAAGCCAATATGTTTTGGAAACTTTAAGTGTTTAAGTCTTCACACCTCATGCAAACAAAGACATACACAATGCCAAATCAATCTGAACTTCAGGGAATGTTCAGAATCCTATACATTGGGATCTTTTCAACCTGACGGGATCAGTCAGTGGCTCAAACATTAACTCCTAAAAATTGGAATGGCATTTTACTGAAAACTGGGTAAAGGGAAAGTACATCTTTTAATTCATTAATGAAAAGCACTTAGAGATGTATCGGCACTTTAATGATTTAATAATATTAACAGAAAAAAAATTGCCAATACAAATATGTATGTGTATCTATATAGAATATGATAGTAAGTGGGGTGAATGAATCTGAGTAACTTCTACGTCTTCCCAGTACAGAATGGTTAAAAAGGGCACCCTTCAAAGAAAGCAATATATTAATTTCATGGCTAACATGCCGTAAATTGCAAAGCACTTTGCTCTGGGATGAACCACAAACTATTTGTGATAATAGTACAGCATGAAGTTGGAAAATCTCAATTATTGCTTTGGAAATGAAATAATCTATTCTGGAAAATATAGCATCTGCGTACCCTGAAAAGTTAATGTTTCAATTACAAAATAAAAAATTTGTGCAGAAATACAGGATGGATTTTCTCTACCCATTGAAACAAATCAGTGAAAATTCATACAAGTATTTGTATATGTGTATATGACACCCCTTTCAGTGAGAAACAGAGAGGCTTATGTAAATCTTTTTTGTATGGGAGTATAGGGAGACTTAGTATATCTGAACAGTTTACAACTGTGTTCTTTGCCAAACAGCCCCTACTGATTGTTTTGGATTCAGATGTAGTAGATCTGTACGAGTGAATTTGAACTTGGAAGTGAATTTGAACTTGGAGACATCCTGAAAATAGTTTTGCCAACCTAGCTACACTTCTCCGATCCGTTTACCTGAAACAGCTAAGGTTCCTGTAATATATTGTCTGTTCTGCCATTGATACTCCTTGTCTCAGTATTGATTCATGTTTTCCATGTCAGGACAGGATGTCTAAGCTTATGACAAAAGTGTAATGTAAAAATTACACCTGCCATCTCAACTTAGCTTTTGGAGTAATGAGAAAACTGTGACCAAGCTACAGATTCTTAAAGCTGACAGAAAACAAAACAATGAAGTACGTAAATAGAATCCCTAATTCAGTGGATTTTCAGGAACTGCAAAATCAAAGATTTATCAGTCGTGGTTTTGTAAAACCTAGCTAAAATTTTGGTTTTCTTTGTATTTTTTATGAGGTTTATTATGGCTATTTAAAAGGAAGGAATGCTTGCAATTCTTGGAGCAAGGTTAAGGCCAGCCAAATACTGTGAAAGCTCTGGTGCTGGCCTTCTAGTTTTGCAAGTTGCTCTTTGTTTCTTATTTTATATGCAGCCATAAATGAATGGACATAGCTATAAAGTTGATTAAAGAAGGGACTTAATTAAGGGTTGTAATTAAACTAGTGGAGGAAATTACAATGGAATTGAAAATTCAAAATGAGCCTGTGTGATGTAAAGGCTAATGGTGTTAAGGCAGTAATCTCTATGAAATAATTGATTCTGTAGCCATTAGTCTTTTCTAATGAGATTAAGGATGAGGTGGCACGATCTTGCTAATTAATTTGTTTTGTGACTTTGAAATATGAAGTAGTAGTACAAAACTGGAGATTGTTTAATACACTAGAAAGCTCTCAAATTGTAGGACAAATATCATCAAATTCCATATTCTCAGTCGTAATAAGGAAGGAGGATAATATTTGACTTAATACTAGAAAATTAAAACAAACATATATTGCATGGTTTAGCCTTACTGATGGACTGATACCAGGAGGTGGATTCTCCAGATGGCATTTGAGATGTTTTGTGAGGACTTTATACTAACCATTACTGGTGCCAAACCTGGTGTGTGTACCATTTCTGAGAATACTAGTGTAGCACCTTTCAAAATTTTATTTTCATATTAAATTGAGCCCTTGCCTGTTAGTTGAATATCACCTTTGANTTTGAAGTTAAAAAAAAAAAAAAAAAAAAAAAAGGAAAGAAATGCAAGATTATTTTCATTCCTTCTTAAAGAAACATCAGTTGTTACTATTACAGTGATGCAGAGGTTCTCTTATTTTAAGTCATTGCTTCCTCAGGCAAGACACGTCATATTTCTTTCCCCCATCTCAGATTTCTCCATGACAGCTCCATGTTTTCAGTGAACTTTATACTGACTCTGCTCACCTACTATTGGAGCACCTGTGTCATGTTTCCCCCCGATATTCTAGTCTGACAGAAAATATCCCCTCTTTTCTTGCAGTCAAATCCTGGTCTTAGAGTGCAAGATCAGGGGAGTAGAGCAACAGAAGAGCAAAATACATTGAGAGTAGTGAAGTTAGGTCTGCAGTTTTGTGGTTAACAAGTTCAAAAATTGTAGTTTAGGAATCATGAAATGCCATGTTGTTTTAGTTGTTGAGTCCTTCAGTTAACAGCGAGTGTCTTCCTGCAGGGGAGTAATAATTTTGCAAGTGATTATATGTTTTTTATTCTTCCTTGAACAGTAATTTTTATAATTCGTCAAGGCTTGCTTCTTAAGAGGTTCTACTGTTTTTAAAAGCTTTTTGGTGTTGTAGAAAGCTTGTTACCTCTTCTCCAATCTCTCCCCTATTCCTATATATTTAATTACCAGTTAACCTCAGCCATATTCCTGTGTCAGTGGCTGTGTAGATTGGATAGCTGATTTGGATAAGATTTGGTGGTAATACAGAATTGTAATTTTTTTTTTTTTTCTCAGTGAAAAAATGAAACATGAAGTAAGACTGCAAAGCACGTGAAGTGTTTTTTCTGCTGGCAAGGCTGTATGAAGAGTAAAGTGTGTGTTTATGTGTATCATTTGTAAAGGTGGTTGCCTGCAGCCAAATCACTGCACTGTGACCCTGTCCATTGTCACACACTATGCAAGGTCAGGCATGGGCCAAGGACATGGTCGGAAACTAAGGAACCATCCCTGGAAGCTGCAGGCAGTTGTGCTGAGAAAAAAATACAGCACTTTCTGTTTCCCTTGGGGTTTGATTTTTGGATCAGTTCTTTATTCTAGATCTTGGAGGAACTGTGGGGGGGTTCTGGAATTAGTGATGATGCTGTCTTTTAGATAAGGTGCAGTACCTCATCCTTTTTTTTTTTTTTTAATGATCATAAAGATCACATTAGTTTTGCATGTAATGTAGTGCTATTTCAATGTCACAATGGTTTCAGCTTTTCTTGTTGATGAAAATATGCAGGCAGATGTAAAATTTCATAATTTTTCATTTTTTAAAAAAGATGCCATATGTGAACTACTGTGGACAAATAGAGATTGTAAGCTTGTTGAGGCGTGCAATATTTTTCTGTGCTGTGGGTAGTACAGTGTGCCATGTCCCTTGACTGACGTTCTGCGATATTGTATTGCATTACCACAATAAGGATAATGAATTTGCTCCCTGTGGTACTTTTAATTTAAAAAATTAAGGGGCATTTCCACAGTGCTGCTAGTCCAGGGTTTGCCTTATTGTTACCTACTTAGATTTAATAGGACAGTAATAAAATGTAATAAATTAATTATAGACAGTAAATAAAATATATTGTCTTGCTTAGCATCTGTATAAAATATACCTTTCTCTGCACACATACACGTACCCACACAGAGTGTAGAGCTGCATAATGTTTATACATTGTAATACTATGGTTATTTCACTGATAGTGAATATTTCTTTGATAGAGGCAGAAGAAAAAGGGCATGTATGAAAAGCACAGGTAGGTCAGGGTAATCCTTTCCATTTAAGAGAAAAGATTGAAATCTGGTTTGTGAAGGATTTATTGAAGTGTCTTACATTACAAACACAACATTTAAGAACTGCTGTAGCAGACTGATAACTTTGTAATTGTTGACATTTTGCCTTCCATGTTGAATGTTGTCTTTCATGTAATTTGGCTACTGATACTTCAGTCACAGTGCATTTGTCATTTGCAATATAAGACCAAAGTCGATTGCTGAATTATTTTTAATGTATAGTTAGAGATTGTAAAATATATGACATGATGACAGCATCTTTCAAATTAGTTTCCAAAACACTGATTCACAGCCCATGTCAAGTAAGGAATATTGATGTAATTTGGTTTTGTGGCTATATTGTTTTATCTTCAAAGTTGGTAAAGTATTTATACCTTACCAATCAGGAAAGTTTAGCTGTTGTAGAATACATTGGATGTTGTAATCTGCATGAAATACTGTTCTAGACTTCGATGTGACTTAAAGTTTTAAGGAAATTTTAATGCAGGCATGACTTTATAGATGCTCATTACAATGTCAGTATTCAGATTTAGACCTCTACCTTTTATTGACATTTGTGTCTTGCTGATTTCAGCTTGAAAAGAAAAGAAATATATAAACTGATAAGGACTTAAATCTCCAGTGGACCATGATAAAAAGTCTTATTATGCTGCACCTTTATGTATCAATACTTTGTATCACCACATTATGAAATATCTTAAGTTTTAGCATTACTTAGTTATTATGCTATCCCAATGCCGTTTTGGGCACTTGCATATTGCTTTTGCCTCCTGTTTCTTTCTGGAGGTCAGTCACCCTAAAGTGTTACGGCTTCAGAACTGTTGCTTATGGTAATGTCTGCTTTTCAGTTGGTTTTAAATTAGAATGAAGATACCAAAATATCAAAGCCCCAAACCAGAGGATGAAACTTAAAAGCAGCCATTCTTCAGGGTTAAAAAAAAGCCCTGAGGGAATGTACACACCCCAACTCAGCACCTATGTTTTTATAGTTGACTCCTTGTCGTTTATACTCAGATAGCCCTTTGGAAAGACTAGAATTTCAGAGGAATGGTAAGCTCTGTTTGGAAAGCTGATTGCAAATCCTGTGTTTGAATACCAAGCCTTGAGCACTCAGAAACTACCCTGTTCCAGTCTTCCCGTAGCTGTGAGCTTGCATGTTCAAGGCCTGTGCTCATAAAACATCCTTCTGCCCATTGACGCAATCCTTGCAGCAAAATGTTACTGTTACAGGTGTGAATGTGCTTCACTTCATTTCTTTATGTTTTTAAGAAATAATGCTATCTCTGAAAAATGAACTTCGATAAGCTCATACTGCATGAAGTAACTTCTCAAAACATGTCTTCCCATAACAAAAGGCTTTGTTATTTTGAAACAGAGTTCTTTAGCAGACAGCTTGCACCTTAATGAGTCATTCAGGTAAACAGGTTCCAGCGAAGATTGAATTACGATCTATTCAGCTGACACAAAATAACCACTAGTTCTTCTCAGGAAACTCATGAATAAATAAAAGATCCTGTGCTCCCAGGCCCAAGCCTAACAGAAATGTAAGGATGCCTGCTTTTCAGTGTAATTTCCCATGTCCTGCAAGTACAGCCTTGATGTTGCCATCAGAATTAGATTGGTGCTGATGAAGACATCAAACATTATGTAAGTAAAGACACTTAAAAGTAGATGGAAATGTGGGGGTATGAGTGGAAGTATCTATCATTAACTCTGAACAATCTGTTAGACAATAACCTCTGATATTTAGCTTGTGCATATAGGATGCAGTTCGTATGCCTTGCCATTTTGTTTGTGGAGGGAGATGGTCCAAAGTTATTTTTAGAATTCCATTTTAGTGAAAAATCCAAGTTTTAAAGTCTTTGGAAGACCTTATTCATGCTCATCATCTACCGAGACCAATAAATATGTTAGCTCTTCTCTCTTGTTACGTTATGGTTTTTAGCATGAATTCAGACTCCAGAGAGTGTAAATACGTAAGTGTAACAACAACAGTGATTTCTCTGAGAAGTTCACAGTTTAGCAGGTGATGTAAGATTAATAAAACAGAAAAAGGGAGTGGGAGGAAGTCATGGAACACCACTGGTGAGGATGACAGTAACCTTGGTGTGTCACCTGGCAGAACATTACTTCGTTTTCATAGGTATGGAAGCAACTGAGAATTTTAAGGAGGACAGTTTGACCTTTGACAAATGCTCATAGGGAAGTTTTTCTTGGGCATAAGGAAGAAGCACAGAGATGCTTATGTGAAAATGTGGCTATTGAGGGATGAAAGGTGGAACTGTTGGCTGAACAGAGGTGGGAACTGGTATCTTGATAGTTTTTAATGGGATGTACGCAGGACAAGATCTAAGTGCAGTTTACTGGGTGGAAGGAAGCTATTGTCATGTTTACCCTGCTGACTGCATAGTGTAGTGTGCTGGATCCTGAGCACTGTGTGGGCTGCATTTTAGTGTTTCTGAAATTCTTTCCTACCCTGTTGCAGTGTAGCTGAAATGAAGCTCTCTCTGCAAAGACGGGGGCTCATTTGAATTTCATTTGCTGAGCTTAATCAGCAAATCTTTCTACTCAATTTTTTTTATTTTCTAGTTTTTGAAATACAACCCAAATCAAATATGATGGAAAGATGCCTCGCTACTTCACAGCTGTGGTTGCAACATCATTTATTTCTAAAACTGTTCTTTCAAGAGCTCTAACATATTTTCACACAGTTATTTTGACCTGAATATTGCAAAAAGAAGGATATGAAGATAAAGCATGTGGTTCAGAGTTGCGAAGACTTTGTGCAAAAGTGAGGTCACAGCAAAAGTTTTCACAGAAATTAACTGTAAAACACCCTCTGTTTTCTGCAGGAGTATGTCCATGTGGTGGGTTGACCCTGGCTGGGCGCCAGGTGCCCACCAAAGCTACTCTATCACTCCCCCTCCTAAGCTGGACAGAGGAGAGAAAGTATAACGAAAAGCTTGTGGGTCGAGATAAGGACTGGGAGAGGTCACTCACCAATTACCGTCATGGACAAAACAGACTCGACTCAGGGAAATTAATTTTTTACCAATCAAATCAGAGTAGGGTAATGAGAAAACAAAAACTAAATCTTAAAACACTTTCCCCTCACCCCTCCCTTCTTCCTGGGCTCAACTTTACTCCCAAATTCCCTATCTTCTCCCCCTGAGTGGCGCAGGGGGACGGGGAATGGGGGTTGCAGTCAGTTCATCACGCGTTGTCTCTGCTGCTCCTTCCTCCTCAGGGGGAGGACTCCTCACACTCTTTCCCTTTTCCAGCGTGGGGCCCCTCCCACGGGAGACAGTCCTCCATGAACTGCTCCAATGTGAGTCCTTCCTATGAGCAGCAGTTCTTCGTGTACTGTTCCAGCATGGGTCACAAGTCCTGCCAGCAAACCTGCGCCAACATGGGTTCCTCTCTCCACAGGTCCTGCCGGGAGCCTGCTCCAGCATGGGTTTACTATGGGGTCGCAGCCTCCTTTGGGCTCATCCACCTACTCCAGCATGGGGTCCTCCATGGGCTTCAGGTGGATATCCACACGACATCCTTGTCTCTAAATTGGCGAGACATGGATTTGACCAATGAGCCACTCAGTGGATAAGGAACTGGCTGGACGGTCGCACTCAAAGAGTTGCAGTCAACAGCTCCG
>VYXH01007725.1:2408235-2529465 GCA_013397275.1 Burhinus bistriatus | reverse complement strand
TATGTTATCCCAGGGGCACTACCACCATCACTGATGGGCTCGGCCTTGGCCAGTGATGGGTCTGTCTTGGAGCTGGCTGGCACTGGCTCTGTCACACATAGGGGAAGCTTCTAGCACCTGCTCACAGAAGCCACCCCTGTAGTCCCCCCGCTACCAAAACCTTGCCACGCAAACCCAATACAGTCTGATACTGTTTTCAGCTTACAGAGTCTTTGAAGTAGAAAAACACTAGAGGAAGATTAAATTACTTCCTATCAGATGTGCCATGGTAAAATTTATTAAAAAGATAGTTATGGAAATGTCAACAAGGGTGCTGAGGACCTCAGATTGGTAAATCTTTTCATTTGTGGGCAGAAAATAATCTAATGGATTAGAGAAATAAATCTCCATGAAACACATAATTTAAATAACATGACTCCCTTCAGAGGAAGTTAGAAAGTTTTCTGTTGAGAGTAATGTTTATATGATGAAATGAATAATCATAAACAGAATACTATTATTAAATACTTATGGGTGTGCTGTAGCTATACAATTTATTTTAGTTGTTTGTGCTATAGTCTTGCCTAGAAATCTCATTCAAAAATCAGGTGACAAGATACAGTACAAAAGCACAGACAAGTAAGTGAGCATCTCAGTATAATTTATCTTTTCTATTTAGTCTTAAAAGTGAGAAATTCTGAAAAAAAATTATCTTTGTGCTTGTATTTCTTCTGTTCTTTTAATCAATGCACATAATACTGTTGAATACTCAGCCTTTCCAATGTATGTATGTGATGAGTAATGCGCTGCATGTGTTTTAATTCAAGGGATGGCTTGTGACTAGGCATATAAATCTACTGGCCCCATGTACTTCTCAAATGCTTGATCTTGTGCATTGTGTTGAAGTTTTGAATTGGAGTTTTAGAGGGAATGTAACCATGCCAGCAGAAGTTTCTTTCTTGCACATATTTGCATGCTCTCCCTCCAGTCAATTCACTCTCTCACTTGAATTACAGCCATGTAAATTAAGTCTTGAAAATTGTAGTTTTTTTGACAGACCTACATCTGATCCTTACACAGTGGAAACAACCACCTGTTCATTACTGTCCATGAAGTGGACATAGGTATCTTTATATGTAATCATCTTAGTGATTTGCTAAGCTGCTTCTGGGAATAGGAAGAGCAAGCTAATTGTATTTCATGCCAGACTTTACATCAAACTTTGGTTCATTTAAATCTGTCACAATGCTGATGCTATGTTACATTATTTTTTAAATCCTTTTTTATTTTTAAAATTTTTTTTCACCATTTTTCATGAGGTATTAAAATTGATTGACTTAACGGTGTAAGGAAGGGAAACTAATTTTGCCTGAGGGGGAGAACTGCTTTATTGGATCTTTTCTTGGGTTATGAAGCTAAACTATAAACAATTAGGATCTTACCCAAAGATCAGTGGGATTTTTTCTATTGGTTTCAGTGGCTTTGGGTTGTGCCTGTCCCAATAATTTATGGTCTCTATTGAGTCATTTTGAAAATGTTTCTTTATGGTTGGCCAAAACAGAAAATGCTAAGCAAAAGATTAAGTAGTTTTAAACTATCCCAAATTCAGGATCTTTTAAGGTTTCTCATAAACATGTGCATTTCAAGTTATATTTACATGAAAATGTAGTGTATTTGAGGTAGTTGTTCCCAAACCTTCTTTAAAAAGTAATTTGTGAATGTTAACGTTGCTGACTCCATCCAAAAAAAATTTGAAATATCAAACCTAACGATCCCACTTAAGCTAGGGAGCACTGTGAGTTGTGTGGGTGAGTTGGCAAAAAAAACCCCCAAGATTTCTAGTGGTACTTTGTATAACCTTTGCTGGAACTTTGTTGTTAATATAAAGAGATATTCTGACAAACTTGCAGACTCTAATGATTTAGTCAAAATTTAGTCAAATATTAGTCAAAAATTTTCTGCTTAGTTCTATGTCCCTATATTTTATAGAGAAAATATTGAAACTGATTTTTTTCATTTACCTTCTGAAATAAATTTCCTGCAAGGGTCCAGTGACCATACTATTTAAGTCTTATTTTGGAGGTTTATGTTGGACTTCAGTCTTGTTGACTGCCGTGACAAAATGTTAATTCAGCAAGGCTGAATTTATTAGCTTAGACTGGCTTCTATTGTATGTAATGTATATTTAACCATCACTTTCAAGCAGCTTTTGGGTGCACATGCAATGAAAAACATGTTAATGAAACATGCGGTGTTGTAGGAAGAGCAAGTGCCAGTCAGCTAGTACAAATGCAGTTTTAACAAACTGGTCACTTGACTTGTTTTGTTTTATTCTGCAGTTTGGAAATGATCCATCATGTCTGCAGCCTGCAACAGCACAGAAAATATTTAATCAGACCCAGTTTTTAGAAGAGACCCAGATTTCTAACTCTCATGTCACCACCTTAAATCAAAAGCATCATCACTGGCAGTTTTTAGTAAGTCCTGTCTTTGTTTTTACTATTTTATGGCAACTGATGAATTTAAAGACAAGTCTAGTTTTGCAGTCCGTGCTGCTTCTTTTGTTTGTTTGTTTGGGTGGGTGGGTTTTTTTGTTTGCATGTGCACTAACATCAGAGGGTTGGGGTTTTCTGAGGGGGAGTGGTTGGGAGAAAGAAAGTTTCACTCTACGACCTCTATAGCAATACATTTTGGATTAAATTCTTAGAATCTTGTAGAATGGTAGTAATACTTTAATAGTATACATGCGTACCTGGGGCATAATTTAACCATGAAATGAGAGTTTAATAAACAAATTACTACCTAAATAGTAATTCCAGTGCTTTGT
This sequence comes from Burhinus bistriatus, assembly GCA_013397275.1. Classification (NCBI taxonomy): domain Eukaryota; kingdom Metazoa; phylum Chordata; class Aves; order Charadriiformes; family Burhinidae; genus Burhinus; species Burhinus bistriatus. Next base: position 2,526,659 of record VYXH01007725.1, on the reverse strand, counting down.
TCTGGATGCATGAATACAAAAGTACAGGATCCAGTGCTTAATGGTTATGATCAGCACATTCCAATCTGGTTTAGTGTATACATTCTGACACAATTCTGAATGTCAGCGGATTTTTTCTTGTTGGATTTGTATCTGTTTGCACGCGTTCTGATTTTCAGGCATCTTTTGCATTCAGAGAAGAACCTTTTAGAAGGGTTCTTTGTATATAAAAGCTGTAGGATGTTAGTGTACCTGAAGAGGAATATGTGTGTTGGTGAGGTGCCTTGACTTCTTCCTTTTAGATAAAATACTTTCACTTAAGTACAAAGACATTTGAGTGCATAAATGGACAAATTTCTGTTTCTTTTTGAAATCAGAGTTGCAGATGGACCACTACATTTTGTTTCCTGCAATTAATAGCTCTTTTGTCTGCTTTTGCTTTCATTACACCAAGGAATTTACTTCTTTTTGGACTGTGAAATTATAATGTGTGTCATTTATTTTCTTTTTTTTTTTTTTTACTCTAACTTGATAATGAAAACAAAACTATTGTGAAGGAAGAAGACAAGCTTTTGGAAGTTTTTGGAGAAACTAGGTTGAACTAGTCTTGAGTTGAGTTTTGAGTAAATTTTTCGTAGTAAATGCAGTTTGGTGAGTAGAGGAGATCTACTGCATACACGGTTATCCTCTAAAAACTTGCCAGTTGCCCGAGATAGCTAAGCCATAATTTCACGGTTGTCCTTCTCATAGAAGTGCCTGCTTAATCAAGCTACTTCTCCCCCTGCCTGCCCCAGCATTATTTTTAGCATAGATCAGTTCCTCACGCAGTTCCTTCTGCAGCTGCAGAAGCAGTTGTAAAGGCATGTTTGGGAAGCGTAGCTTGTCTGGGGGTAGTGAGCGAGGGGCAGGTGACTGGTCTCATGCTACTGCCAGCAGAAACAAATCCTGGCACTTAATAGTGCATAATAATACTGGGACATGAGAATTCTTGTATGAACTTCTAGAATTGCAGAAACCGTCTATGTTTTATCTATCATTTCAGAAACACTGAAAAAACCACAACTGACTGACTCAATGCAATAATGATAGTGAAGCAAATAATATTGATAAGTTTGGAACTCTACATTGCCTTTATTCATTGTTTATTACTTAGTCCTAGCAGAAGGAGAACAGTTGCTTCTGAATGTAAAGAAATGTTGAAACTTTGTGACTTGGCAAGGAAACGTCTGTCTATCATCTGTTCGCAGGTGTTTTTTTTCTAATAGCTGAACCAAATTGTGTTAAAAACTTGTTCTTTCTTTATCAAGAGTAAAGCATCTGAAATTGTGTTTAGACATACTAGTTCAAGATGAAGTAGCGTAAGCCGTTTCTGTTGTTTGAGTTCAGATTTACCTGAAACAGAGTAAACTATTAAGTTCCAGAGCTTCCATTTAGATATATAGTTCAGGCCTTTGTTTCTCAACCTAAAGGTGTTTTACAGAGAAATATTCTTTTCAGATGAGATAGAATAACATTACAGTGCTAAAACAATTATACTTTTTAAAATTCAGTTTACAAAGCAAAACCTCAAATTCGAAATGTGCTCCCTAGATCTCTTTGTGTCCCAACATTGGCAGCCATCTCTCTGAATTCTCCTTGCCAAAGATACAGATGATTTTACTAGTCTTGAGTTACTCTTTGTTTTAGCAAATATGTTCACTATGGTGGTACTTCTTTGAGTGATGTGTAAGTAATGATTGGCTTGGACATGTTCTGCACAAAAACAGGGGGCCATGTGTTCGGGGATGATATAGTGAGTTTATTACTCTTCAGAAAACATGTTTCCTAATGGGTGGCTATAGAGAAGATGAAGTCAAACTCTTTATGCAGATGCACAGCGAAAGCACAAGAGGTAATAGACACAGGCTCTAGCAAGGGAAATCCTAATTAGATTGAAGGGGAAAAAAAAAAAATCTTTAAAATTAGGGTGGTCACTTTGCAGAGAGGTTGTGTTGTCTCTTCCTTGGAGAGATGAAAACCTTAATTGGTGAAAGCCCTGAACAAACTGATCCATCTCTGAAGTTGGCCCTGCTTTGAGCAGGAAGTTAGACTGTGTGACCTCCAGAGTCTTCCAATCTACATTATCCTATGATTATATAAATATGAATGCTTACTTACATGCATAGATTTTCCTTATTTAAGATTATTGATTGTATATACCTGTCCTTACAAAATGGCCCCATTACATTTATAGTGAGTTCAAACAATAGATTCTTGAAAAGTATACAACAGGGAATACTGAAATAATGTTTGGTATTGTATGGTATCCTTCTGTAGACTATCTCAATGATTGTAGACAATATTCTTAAATTCTATAGAGAATGTACTGTATTACTTTTAATGTATAAGGGGCAGAGGAGTTGCTAGTAAAGGTTTATTCTCTAAGCATGCTGTATAGCTGTTACCACAATTTTTGCATTCTGCGTAGGGTTGATTGCAATTCATTGTTGCATAATTGAAGTGTCCTGGTTCCAGCGGGGATAGGGTTAACTTTTTGGCCCGGAACACAGGTATTCCATACCATGTGAGCCATGCCCAGTCTTAGGGGGGTGCTGGCTGGGGGACGGGGAGGAACTCACTGCTTGGGAGCGGGCTGGGGCTTCTCAGATCAGGTCAGTGAGCACTGGTACAGTAACTGTGTTTGTACATTCCTCCATAATTGTTATTGGTGGTGTTCTCCTCTCTCCTTTGCTGTTCTGTTAAACTGCCTTTATCTCAACTCACGAGTTTTGCCGTTCTCTTCCGATTCTCCCCCACCGCCATGGGCGGTTGAGTGAGCGGCCGTGTGGTTCTTCATTGCCAGCTGAGGCCAAACCATGACATGAAGTTACACCTGTATTTAAACAAGACCCGATCCTGTAACTGGACCTGCGTGTATGAATATTTGCTACTACTGTATACTCGCCCATTTTTAAAAATGAGCTATTGTGCCAGCCTAAAAGCATGTATGTCCATATCTGTGTGAAGAATATGTGCATACTGTAAGTTATTTAGACCCTTCAGGACTGGCACGTGTTGTGGAAAATAAGATACTATGATTTATTTTCCAATAGTACTGAGTTCTAAGGAGCATATATTTGGTCAGTTACTTGAACCACACCTCTTGGTGACTGAGTTATAACATGTAGTTCATATATCACCTTTGATCTTCAAAGCACTCCACAACCAATAAATAACAGAATAATTTAAAGAAAATTCATAAAAAGATACCATTTTTGAAATTAATGTTCACACAATTCTTACATTGTACCTCACTGAACTGAAAGTAAAGTCTTAAAGCTTTCATTTAAGAGCCTAATATTTGAAGCTTCAGGTTCTAAATTTGGTGCTGGATTTATCCATTTGAAGGGTATGAGTTTGATTGCATCAGAAGTAATTATATTTAATATGACAAGAGAAAAGTGCATAAATGTGGTATTTTGAATGGCTGTTAATGCCTTCTTTGCATCTCTGCTTCTGAAAAGAATAATTACATACCTGTGATGTGAACTGAATGTTAAGGTCTGGTAAAAGACATTTCTGTTAAAAAAAGTGAATTCAATCTTCTGATGTTGTGTGTAGAAGTTCCCTTAACAGAGGCATTTGAGAAGTTAGGTACTTGTTTGTAGACCTAGACCCAGCACACTTACAAAAGACAAACTTGGGGCAAAAATGGGATGCCATTGATATCAGTGGGAATTTTGCTGTTAATTTCATTCACACAAATAATTCATGCTTTCAAGAAGCATAAAGTTGCATTGTAAAACACAAAGCAGTGGTTTGGATTAGGGTCTTGAGAACAGAATAGAGAAATTATTATTTTGCAGCAGCTTGTTTCAGTCCAGCGTAGACTATATCTTTGAGTCCATTCAGAGTCTGTTCTCACTGCTCGGTTTGGCAGTATTTAAGGGGAACACAAGAAATCTAAATGGTTGCTGGGCAGTAGCACCCTTCTGGATAAAGGGTAAACTTTGGACACGTAAACCAGCCTCTACTTAAACCACTATTGTTCACATAGTATTCTAGTATGGATAATGAGAGTGCTAGATACCCTGACGCCAGGATTAAAATTTCCTAACAGTATTAAATAATGTTTCTTTCATACTGTAGTTACAGTACTTTGGGGCTAAATTTTAACTTACTGTTCACTTCTATTTAATTTTTAATGAATTGCTACAGCTGTTTCAGTAACAATAACTTTTAATCATTTACACTGAAGATCAGAAGAAATAAGTGCAATTTTTCATTCTGGTACTCTGTGTTTCAGCAGTGGTTTCACTGCAAGAGGAAAATCCTGTATTTTAGTAAACAGAGACCAGATTTTTTTATCTATAGACAAATGTTCCCTTCGTCTTCTGTCATTAGCTTCCATGTACATAAATATAACAGACTTGCACCAGTTACCTGTTAGTTACCAGGCAACAGCAGCATTTGACACTGCCTGCAGCTGCAGTGAATGACGTGCAGCTCCCTGGTTGTTAATTAAAGTGCTCTGAATTTTGAACTGAGGTTGATAAAAAAGACATTAGTGTGAGCATAATGCCACTTTCACCATAGTAGCAACATGTCAGCAGAGTTTCTATAACAACAGCTGTTTGCTGAGATAGAGCTTTCTATCACACGTTCATTATGGAAAAATTGTAATTGCTTTATTCTTTTGTGGTACATCGTTTTCTCTGAAATACACACTGTACTGCATTTAAGCCTTTTTGCCTCTGTGCAAAGCAGGAATCTGTCATGCTTCCCAAATGTTCGCTTGGATTCATTGTTTACTGAGGTCAGAGCACGAGATGTTTATAATAATAGGCAAAAACCAGGCTGTAAGAAAAAAAAAATAATTTTAATTTGTAAATATTTTGAGTATTGCTTGCTATTCAGAGATGCTGTGCAATCTCTTAATGATGGCAGAACAACAAGGCTGGATATTAGTATAATAAGCAAAACCATTAATACTTCTGATATAATACTTAGTGTTTAGCCTGGATAGCTGGCTCTATGAAAGGAACTTTTTAAGGTTACCTGTCTTTCCTGTGCCCTGTATGTGTGTGATTTTTCGCAATGCAAGCAACAATATCCATGGCCAAAACCAATATCTGGGTTGTGATAAATGCTGAGGTTAATCATAATGTATTTGAATTTTTATCATTTGGGGTCTCTTTTGAGCATTTTTAAACATATGGCACTGAGTGCCAATGAGCTATTTTAATAGTTTATTTCCCTTTACCATTCCATCATCATTTTTCTTCTCCATATCAATGGAATGACTTGCGTAACCTTCCATTTCTGATGACATTTTCTAGACTAACTCTTGCCTGTGCAAATGTAGAATTCTGTTTTGATTTTGTTGATACAGTGCCAGTATAATAAAAGCCTTTCCTATCTGCAGGCTGTGAAGAGAACTTCAATCAAAAATAGATCTTAACATAGTTGTAAAAAACATTTTTTTTTTCTAATCAGAGTTCAAGCAAGTAGTTACATTCCTGAATGAGTGAAAGCAGTACAAGATATTTAAAGCCCCAAACAATGAGACATGTCCAGTATAAGACTGAAGTAAATTAGTAGCCATGAAAGCAGGCTGACCTTTTTTCTTTCTTCCCTAGAACATAATATTTCTACTCCCTCAGTTTAAAAAGATTGTTGACTCAAATATGACCTTTTAATAAAAACACTCTCGTAACATAGTTTCCATCTTTTTTGTGGACTAATCAGAGCCATAGTCAGGGAAGGTCAGGAGGGGCACCACTTAGGAGCAGGTACACTCAAGCACTGGTGCTGTTGCTGCCTGGGATTGAGTGGTTTATACACATGGTGGTGGCTGTGAAGGGAGCTCTGGAGAGATGAAGCATAGGTGAGTCAGGCCTTTAGCAGACTCAGGGCAGTTTTGCATGTGCTGGATACAATGCTGTCTTCTTATGATTCTGGAAAAATTTGTTACATAGTTTTCAAGTGTTATAGGTCTATAGTTGTGATTTCTCTCTTGAATACATCCATTAATCCTGCTGGATTACAGAATGCAAATGTAAGGCCTTCTAATAACCTTTATTGTATATGATATATTCAAACCGTGCAGATTCTTTTAGTAAAAACTAGGCTTTTGGTTTTTGTGACTGCAAGTTTAGGAGACATCCCAAAATGATCTCAGTGTAACTGAGATAACTGAGCAGTGAATCTGGTCTGAACAGACAAGAGCAACGAAACATTCTTATCTCTATTCCTCTATAAGGAACAGAACAAATGAGCTAATTAATATCTAAAGAAAGTCAAAGATAGATTCAGGAACTGAATGCAGATTTTCTCGTTGCCAGGTAGTGTTTGCAGGGCATAGCTTTTCTTTTTGCATTTTGTACTCTGTCATTTAAATGCGTCCAACCAACAGCCAGCCAGTGACGCAAACCTTCAAAGGTTCCACGTCCCCTAAACCAATTATTTTCTGAACCTGGGATACGAGTTGGGATTCTGTTTACGAGACAATGTATATATTTTTTAAAAAAAATATTGATTTTGTGGTTATGGATGTTGTCTCTATTTTTATAAACCCCAGTACCTGGTGTTCTGTTAATTGCTCTCTGAAAGGATGCCATCTGCATAAGCCTAGCTGTGTATATTATCTGTCTCCTAAACATACTGTCCATTGTCACAGTCCCAGTTTCCTTCTAAATTGCCTCAACAAATGTAATGCTTGTATCTGACAAGAAAGCGAAATAATCTCAATGCATTATCAGTTATAGCAAAACAAAAGGCTTATGGAGCAAGGTGATTTATTACTTCATTTTTCTGAAACACAGTAAGATTAAATATTTTGCTTATACTTTTTCCTATCCTAATTACATTTGCCTCTTGTTTAATCATCTTTAAGACAAAATAGTGTGTCTGAGGAGAGAACATAATTTAATTAACTTTTGTCCTAATGAACCAGACCGCAGAATTTTGTAGTAGCTTCATTTGCAAGGCTTCTTGACCAGTAAATTAGTTGGAGATGAAGTATTCAGGTGATACTAAAAATATAAGCCTTAAACTTAAACTCCATTCTAAAATCTTTAGGCTCAGTGATGATAGTACCAAATTCAGAGGTGAATTAGATTTTGGTTTGAGATTAGATTTACAAATAATTTAGGGGACTGGTTGACTCTTTTTATAGGATGCATGAGAATTTATATTTTACATTCAAATAGTTACTACATCAAACTCAGATGATGAAAATGACAGTGCATGTCAAAACTTTCTCCCATAGGAACAGCAGCAACACCTCTGTTGTTGGTTGTTCCATATTCAGGTCTAGAGCTATCTCACACTCTCTGCTGAGGCTTCCAAAAAACTAACCATTTAACACTAATTTTGCTCCTGGCTTTTATGTTATGAAACAACTGGTTCTTCAACTTCTAGTTGTCTCCTAGTTCTTGAACTGAACTAGACTGAGGCCTTTAATGCATTTCTAAGAGATTTTTTTAGCAGCCTTCATATGGCTGAAGATTGCAATCACTACTCAAATAAGTGACTGGGTGGCAAAAGAATCTCTGTTCTGTTAACATCGATGACCTAAAGCCAGAAGAGTCTGTATTTCATTTCTAAATATCTGCAAGTCTTTTTGCTAGTGTTGCTGTTAATTTTTTTTCACATAATATAGGTCGAATTCTGATTACCAGTAGTACCACTGAAGTCAGCAAGGCTAGTAATATGAGACGTGCAAGCAAGATATAGAGCCTTATCTGTATGAATAATCAAATTGTTCTCTAATAGCGTATAAATGTAGACTAGATCATTATTTGACCAAACCTTTCACTCTGTTTCCTGGAGAAGTACCAGTGATGAGATCTGCAGCGAGAAGGCTGCTCAAAGCTGCCAGACTTGCTCTTCACTGGCTAAAAACCACCAGAAGCGTTGGATCAAAAATACAGTTTATATAAATGCTGTACAAAGTGTTCAGCACTTTGTAAAGGCAGCTGGGAGAAAGATATTTTAAATGAAATCCCTTTCTGAATATGGATATTAGAGCCTATGATGAGCCCATGGCTTGGTGGTGTATATCAGAGATAAAAGGCATATTGGCAAAAAGTGTATTGAATGTCAAAAAGATATATAAAACTGTATTTCTGAGCTGTCCTCTTTCATCAAACATAACCAGAAAAACTGAGATGTATGAACAGAAGCTTATTAGTGTGTGTTGAAGTTTACAAATTCCTGTCTTAACCTGTGCTTAGCACTCATGCATATTTTATATGCACAGATTCTGTATTTGCATCTATGTTTGGGGATCTTAGTACGGATTCCAAATGCAAAGGCACTTTACTGACAAATGTTTGTTTTTTTAAAAAAAAAAAGTCCTTCTATAAAGAGTTTAAAACTGACAAGGTAAGTCATGCAGAATGCTTGTGTTTAGATCAAAAGTAAGTACATAACTACAAACTACAGTCCCAGAATTTTTAATCTTATGGTAAATTAACCTGAAGTTAAAATTGAAAGTACTGTAGTCCTCAGCATTGTCCTTTAGCAAACATTCCTGCAACTTGGAACATTCACTGTGTATTGGGAAATAGTGCAAGTTACTATCTCACCATGAAGTACCGTGATGAGAATAGAATGAATTTGGGAGTTGGACAAGATGAGTTTACAAAAGGCATAGAAAATTCTGCTTGTCTGTTTAAATGGGTTTGAGACTGCACCTCTGATTTGAAGCAGCAGTTGTGATTCTGCCCTCCAAAGAAGCATTCTGGTTCGGTTTCTAATAGATTAAGACTGGGTGTATGAAGCTCTGAGTGTCCTCAGACACCTGAAAACATTCAGCGCGCACTGGCAGCGTGCATGATTGCAGTTACAGAGTAAGGTGTGGGAAAGTATACGCAGTACTTCAGTTATTTACCACTGTAAATAATTGGCACAAGCGATTTGACTGATGTTGCAGACAGCTCACGATGTACTTCAATAAACATAAGATTTTGCAGAACAGGGCTCTCAAATTGTGTGTATAGCTGTAGCTAACCCATGTAAATACATTCTAACAGTAACTATTCCATGTAAAGACACTAACGAGTGTGGAAGTGTGCCCGTCAGCCTTACTATTTTCTGTCTGGTTGGGAGAGAGGCAACCACCAGCTAGATGCTGGACTGCAGGCTCAGTAACATTTGGCAGCATTCTCTAGGCAGATGGCCAATTTTTCCCTCCTTGTAGAATATATATCAGTATTGGTACACCATTTGGGGCCTTGGTATGGCTTATTTTATATTGGAGGGCCAGAAATTAACCTCATTGGTTAAAACAAACAGTTTTGAAGCAATCATCACTTGGGATGTTCTCTCTTTCCTTACGCACACAGCTATCTATAAGGTACCTGCATTGCTCTCGAAGAAACCTTGATAGGTGATTTTCTATATTTGGGGGAAAGTTGCAATGTAAATGCCTTGCTTCTCAAATCTACTGACAGTGAGATCTCATTTTTGGATTTCACTGAATGTTCGTCCAAAGCAGCGCACTGGTTAATTTTTTCCATCTTAAAAAAATAATAGTTTCAGACACATTCAAACCATTAGTTCATCGTTACCTGAGAGGCAGTGGGTGGACGAGGGAAACGAGTCGTGCTCAGCATAGCAAGGAGATAATGAGCTATATAAATAATTAGCAATACATTTTAAAAATATGCTCCTATAGAGCCAAAAGTATCTTGGCTTGAGTGCATGGTCTCAAAGGCGTAATTGAGACTATTCCTTTCAGCAAGGCAAATATGATTTAGCTCTTTCTCTGTGTGGGATTTTAGAATTCATAAAATGCGAAATGTAGTCATAAAGGAACAGAATATGATTAAAAGCAAAGCACACTCCATTAATACCACTCGTGAACATATTTTGAAACTTCCTGATTCCTTCTTTAGCAGTAGATGGCATGTTTTGTGAAGTTGTGAAGATTTGCAGATCATTTCTGATAGCTAAAATTCCAGAAAAAAATGGCATAAGCATCTTCACCTGGAGAAAACATGAATGCAAACACTTGAAATATACTCTACCAGCTGTGTTATTTCAGTTAACAGAAGATAAAATGCAATTCTAGACACAGCCAGTGCTTCCAACCAAGGTCTTTTCCAACCTAAACGATTCTATGATTCCAAAGAAGACTAGAGGATTCCTTTCGATGGGATTTGATCTTTTACAAAAATCCAAGGCTAATATGAAATTTTATTGAGATGAGAAAACAGCTATATAACTGGGTATCTATTAAGAAGGGGATGACGCATTATCTCTTTACTACCAGTTCCCTAGTTCCCTGTGGCAGGCAGGATTTTACACGCAAATGGCAGGAGGGTGTCTGAGGAAGCTGTTAGACACAGCTGTCACCACACAATGAAACGCTCCTGGTTCTGGCCACATCGCTCTGTTGTGTTCGTGTAGCTGTATGACTCAGCCATGTAGCTCTGTTCTAAGTATTCTGGCTGAGCTACTTTTGGTATTTTAAAATCCTGTGGTTTTATTTGTTTAGTAATTTCTATGCTAGCGTGTTCTTCCCTAATTGCTGACATATTTGGTGCCATTAAAAAAGGGCCTTTGTTCTTTAAATTTCTAGTTCAGTTTCATAGATCAGGAGTTAACTGGTCATTTAGACAAGTGTCTAGGCCTTGTCTTTCAGATGTGACGCTTGCTGCTATACACTGTATGGTAGGTAAGTAAAAACCAAAATAATATTTTTCCAATATTTTGGCCACATTGCAAATAAATTATATATTCATTTTCATAAATAAAAGTGACAACATTGAGAGTTACATACATCTATCTTGGGTAGGTTTGTCCTTATCATAGCAGCCCGCTGAAGAAAATACGTGTCATTCGTGATGAGACACCCAGTAGATGAGAACCACTTGCTCGCAGAAAAGGAGTGCTGAAGCCAAGTAAGACCCAGTAAGTTTACCTCAATGCTTTATTGGATAAAATTCATGTCGTCTTTTAACTACAAACTGAAGATGCATGTGCTGGCCTAAGAGTGATGTGTGCTGCTGGATTTAAATGTGTGCTACGAAGCAGCTTGTGGACAGCAGTCCAATCCCAGAAATGTGTCACTTTCTTTGATTCCTTCCTCTGCTAGTAAAAATAAGAAGCAAGGCCAAGGACGTGAGTCAGACTGTGACTTAGAGTTGCAATATGTATGTTGAGTTTTTTCTTTTTCTCTTATGGATTTAAATGGAGATGGAGTGGAGGGAAGCTGGCCCAGCTGCTGCCCTGGCAGTGCCTTGTTTTCTTTGCGGATTACCAGGGAACCCCAATCTGCAAAGCCATCAGTCTGGCCCCTTTCATCAGCACGGAATCACTTTAAAAAGTAAAAGGGTGCATGTGATTATCAAAAGCATTTCCATTTATAACACGTGGTGGCAATTCAGCTCAGTCACCAGAAAATAAGAACATTATATACTAAAAGGATGTCAAATGTGGAAATTTATGAAATATATAAATGTAGCAATGAAATATACATATGGCTGTCACTTTATGGAGCTGTGAATACCTTTAAATGATGGTGTTCCCTTTACTTAGCTTGTCTGTGATATGTACACATCAGCAAAGACATTAGAGACTGGAGTCCAAAGAAACAGTGATTAGTGTATGTTAAAGTTTCCTGCACTGACTGCTTAAATACATTTGCATTAATAGAAAGATGAGACTCTTCGTGATGTTCTCTGTGTAACAAAGGCTAAAAATAGTTTTATTAGAACTCTGGCTGCAGTTCTACTAAATTTTAACAGTTTGGAGAAAAGGAAAACACTTTTGAAAGGTTATAATTAATGAGTTATGTGTTGTTGTTTTTTTTAAAGTATACCAAAATAACATGAAGAAATTGGGACAAGCATGCTATTTTGTGCCTTTGGCATTTTGATGGTTTGCAGCCTAGCTTCCCACTTGAGATGGGGGCAGGCTTTGCAGTTGCCTGCTGTTAGCAGCAAGCCCTCTGCAGCTGTTCAGAAGGGAATTCAGTGTGTAAATTTGAATATGAATTCACAGAAAGAAAATTCTGTTCTGAATTTACAAAGTAAAGCATTATGCCTACCGCTCTTTCATGTTGAAAGGAAATCCAGCATGGTGTAACTTTATTTGAGAGACCGTAAATTGTTGACGGTTTAAAAATTTAGATCAAGGTCCAGAAAATTTGAGGTCTGAAAACATTCAGTTTCCTGTTGTGATGGGATCAAAAAACCAAATCACCAGTGGCAATACAGCATGCATGTAATGCTAGGCGTGCTACAGTGGAGAGAAGAGAAACAAACCAGGCTGCAGCTGTGTAAGTGAAGAAACCAGGGTTAGATCAGGCACTGAAGCTGTGATGTGTGGAGTAAATTTTTAGGCCTGCTAGTTCCATTAAGTGCTGTCTGGGGCAAGAAAGGGGAGTTTAGAAAGTAGGAGCTGCTGTTTTCAATTCACTGCTGTAATCGTAAACTGTATCGTAATGGGCAGGGAGATGATTATTAGAACAACTGTAACATCTGGAACCCACTGTTGTCATTGTCATCATTGCTACGTGCTCTAAGATCTGTACATGTGCTCTGGTAATTTGCAATTTCTGGATGAGCATAACCATCCTAGCACATACATTGTGTTGACAGGGAAAGATACAATGCTGTAAAAGAGATTTTTTGCATATTTTTTATGAATGAACATCCTGCTTTTCTGATGAAGTACACACTTATTTGTTAAGCTGCTGAAGAGTTTAACAACTTCAAAAATTCTCAGCCGTCTTTGGAGGCACGCCCATGCGTAAAGTTCAGAGAATAATTGCCATAATATTTCATAACGTGTCCTTGTAATACCAGAATTTAAAACAGAATGTGCAGGAATCCTCTGGAACTAGGGTAAAAAAGTCGTTTTCTTGCTTCTGAAGAAGCTGTCATGGTATGAGAAACATGTCATTGCAGATAACTAAAGAAAGCAGTGTTGTAGAATATATGGGAACAATGCATTTGTTAAGAAAATGATGTATCAAAAGTCCAGTGATCTATACAGATGTTAAGGAAATTATTATTAGCCGCTAACTCAGTTGAGTGGATGCAAGTCTGAAGGATTTAAGCTTAGTCTTACAAACAAAACCCAATTAGCCTTTTTAATTAAGGTACAAACACTTGCAGTAATTTTCTCATAACTTTCTCCTTTTAGAATGGATGTGGTCAAATGCTTACTGCGACATTTCTGGATGTCTGACTCCATGTTGCCGTACTCTTGACACGCCCATTAAAAGACTTATTGTCGATTTATATATTGTATGTAACCTCAACTGAGAAATACTGTACTACAGGAGGGACTTATTAGGAATGACAAGCTATGATTTAAGATGTTGGCTTTTTTTTTCATTATGGACATGCATTCTTAACCTCATCGGCTTACCTCCTGTATTTAAACAATTACATTATACAGGTGATCACTACTCAAACATCCATACACAGTGTTATGTTTAACATGTAGTTCATCCTGTCTGTGTATTTTCATTTTTTTGCGCAGGGGGGCGGGGTGGGGTGGGGTGTTGGTGTTTCAGAGTTCTGATTGTTTACCTTTGGTGCATGCTTGAGTTCTGACAACAGCACGTTCATTAACCTAACTACTACTACAAGAGTTTGCTATTAGCTAAGATTTTTCTTGATACAAGCAATTCAATGAACTTAAGCTTGGTATTTTTTCAGATTTGTACTAGATCTTCACTTACACATAAGTTTCATCATTTCTAAGCCATGAGTTTCATTTAACTGTAAATAGGGAGTGTACTCTTCCACCGCATGTTCATATGTCAGCTTTTGGCGAAGGTGTAGGACTGCATAATGGTCCTGTCTGTACAATTCTGAATGGATCCATGTTCATTTTCATACTTAAGAGTTAAGAACCAAAACTTCTGCATCCATATTTCTTCAATTCAGTACAGAAAGTATCATTCCACATTGTGATACAGTGCTTCTTTAGACGTATTGTGTATGATTCTGTTTTGAGAATAAATGAGGGGGAGAGGCTTTGAGGTTATTTTTAAAAAGAAGAAAAAAATAGAAAAAAAAAAATGGAGAAAAAAGAAAAAAAGAAAATAAAAGCAGTCCTCAGTGCTGCAAAAAGAAGCATTTAGATGTACTAGTAGCATTGTACCAGATGTGATGTAAATATGGATGGGTGACAGAATGGGAGACATAAGGATTATTCATAATCTTAGCAGGGAAGTAGTAAAATAGGTAAGCTGCTGTGACAGTATGGTATTCAAAGCACTTCTGGGAGTTTCCCCAGGATATTTTGACAACCAATGATAATTTGCGGAGAGTTTGGAATATTTCAGCTCAGCTAAACACCCCATGTGAGAAGCTTATTCATATTTTTTGAAAGGTTGGAGCCTCTGAGATCATTAAAATCTGGCCTTGAAAGCTCTAGAGAATAGTTTTTATCCCCCTATTTCTGGCATAACATTTTCTATTTCAGCACTTAGACTTTATTATTCTATCAATTGGCTTCTGGCAGAAAATGTGGATTGATTTTATTTTAAAAAATAATCAAGATCTCTTAAATTTCAAAATTTCACCAAACAAAAGCCTCAGTTCATAGCTAATTTTATCTTAACTGCAATTTTCAAATTCTTAATCTGTTATTTCCATCTTCAGCTGTGCTCCTATAGAAAGAACTCTGTAATCATACTGCCCACTGTAGGGAGAATTCTGAATAGAGCTAAAAGAAGCATTTGTGTGTTAAAACCTTTTGTCTATTTTTCTTAACATTTTTCTGTATTTGCATTACGATTTGAAAAAACGGGAGAGAATGTGTTAGTCATACACCGGCCTGTATTTACATGCTAATCTTGCTATTTATGCAAGCATGGTTTCTTTAGGAGATTTAGCTGGAAGAGGAGGAAAGAGTCAAATATATGCACTGAACTTCAAATCCATGAGCTGTAACTTTGTAATGTGAGTAGCGAGCTTGCTAGAGGCAGTTCCTGATTATATGACAGAGATCTTGGATTTGCTGGGTAATGATTGCGTTATGGATCTCTGAAACCTGTCTTTAGATGCAGCAGGCTCTGGGGCAATATTAGGCTCCAGAGCTCCCTACCAATTTCATAGAAAACTTGATTAAGCCATTAAATTGCAGATCATTGCTGACAGTAAATTAATTCTTAATCCAAGTCGTATTCTGCACTACATTGGGAGAGTTTTGCCAGGAGGCCAGTGGCTTGAAAATGGGTAATTAAATTCTGCTGTAAATACATTTTTATCTACCCTTCTGCTTGCAGGAGCTGGCAAACAAGCGAGAGCCATTAATTAATACCTGTAATTTAGTTTAGTGTAATATGTCCTGCTCCTGTCAGATTCTGAAATGTAAACCAAGGCTATGAAGTGGGGAGCAAGTAAAAGATAAAGAAAGCTGACAAAAATGTATTCATAAGAGAATCTGTTCTTATTTCTCTCTGTAAAAAATGTTGGCTAGTTTGCAAATTTGGCAATACTTTGGTCTGAAGTTAATGTAGAAAAGAGAAGTAAAAAAAAAAACCCCACCCCTAAATATAGGAAAAGTAACAATAGTGGCAAGATGTATTCTGGGTATTTCTCAGTTATGTAATTAAACCCTTATGACCCAACTTTACAACTTCAGGAGGTAATTTTAGCAGGTTGATCATCTCTGGGGCACATAGAGTTGGTGTACATTGGTTGTCACGCAAGGCTTTTTTTATTGTTCAGATTTGAACCAAGAAGTATTGTTTGCAGGTTTTATTGAGAAGCATCAGAAAAAACCTAGAACCTTGTTGGCTAGCACTGTATTAACACTATTGTCTTCCCATTCCTCTGAAACAAACTCAGTTTTCCTACTTTTCTTGCATAGTTTTCCCATTTCCGTAAAGTCCTGGAAGTTGGACAGTTATGATACTCCTTTGTCAATGAAAGATGCCTCCTAATTCTTGTTAAAGAGAGAAGCAAACTTCTCCACATTATTTGCCTATGATAAATAGTTTCTTATGTCTTAGCAGTTCAGGTACTTCCAACTCTCCAAACTGGTTTAAGTCTTTCCTAGGGAGTCTGACTTTCATTTACGTACTCCAAAGATTCCTGTCAGAGGACTGAAGCTCATCCGGGCCTCAAACAGAAAGTGATATAGCAAAAGGGAGGTCAAAATTGTGACACGTCCTTTTGAAAGGATGGTATGAGTGACCAAGGGGGAAAGATGCCTAGAGAAAGGATTGAGCATGAGCAGTTGGGTATGTCCATATCCGAATACTGGAGGGAACTATCTTCATTGCTTTCTAGTACTCTTAAAATTTTAAACTATTTTGTAATTGTGTGAATAACTTTCTAGAAAAGAAGGAACAAGAAGCCTGTGGGGATATTTTAACAGCCTTACTGGCTGGCTGTCTTTTGCTATGAGTCAATCTGAATTATATTCAAGATGTCTCTTGGCAACCTAATGACATTAGCCTTAGCAGTGTTGTGGCTCATTTACTCTTCTGTGGTTAACATTGCAAACAGAGCTGAGTTTTTGAAACTAGGTGTTTGGAAACTTCAAAAGGTAAAAGGTTTTCTTGGCAGAAAACAAGTCTATAAACTTTATCTGAAATGAGAAGGCCACATAAAATGGAAAATATCTGATAGTGACACCACCAGGAAAATTTCAGTTTTCTGGCAAAAATCATAAGAGAAAGAACT
Organism: Burhinus bistriatus; assembly: GCA_013397275.1. Classification (NCBI taxonomy): domain Eukaryota; kingdom Metazoa; phylum Chordata; class Aves; order Charadriiformes; family Burhinidae; genus Burhinus; species Burhinus bistriatus. The sequence continues at coordinate 2,510,040 of VYXH01007725.1, read as the reverse complement.
GTAGTTCAATAAAAAATAATGTTGCTATACTTAACCTACCTCTGCTTTCTGAGGTTGATAAACCCAGAACAAGGGTAGAATTAATTTGAAGATATAGCATACAGAGTTGGGTAAGTTGTTAAAATGTAACTTGGGGAAAAGTCCTAAGAGAGAGCTATGGAGAGACAAGGAGAGAACACAGGTGCAGCTTACCTGTTTTGGGCAGTAAATGTTGTATTTAATGATCTCCAGTGCCAATTAAAATTGTAGAATTGCAAGGTATTTGACATTTGAGGAACTAGTGAAAAAAGAGCAAACTAGTTGTTTGGAGAGAAATGCTTTTAAATGGACAAGGTTATTGATAGCTGACTTTGTCCATTAATAAAATAATTTCCTTCATGTGAAGTTTTTTTGTAATGAGTGCTTTCCACTAGAACTATAAAATATGTAGTGAGCAAGCCTGTTGCACCACAATCTCTAGTAGCCTCACCATTCTCCTAACTGACAAAATTCCATGACGTAATGGTAAGACAAGCTTTTTAGGGGTCTGTACAATCGTTTTTGTTCAAGCCTGTGGAGTCCAAAAGCCTTCTGAACTTAATCTCTTTTTTACCTTCTGAACAGCAAGATCATGAGATTTCATTAAGGATACATGCATGAAAACATACATATATATGGCTTTATGTTGATAGATTTTATATAGAGATAGGATTTTATATAGAGATAGGATTTTATACATACTCATATAGACAGTAGTATATATATAAAGATATGCATGTAATACTGTGTATGGTTAAAATCCACATTCTGAGATTTGTTGTTTTGCTTTCCAATGTTATTAAAAATTTAACCGTGTCTCCAGCTGAGACACTTTGTCATATTGAAAGCAATGTAAATATTAATAATTAAAAACAATTAAAAAATGTGTTAAAAGCCATGTAATTTTTATAGGCTGGCTGACTGAATAATGGATGTCTCCTAGATTTTCTAGAGTGCCAAAGTGTTATTAAACAAAGCCTTCTCCCACCCTAGAAGTCCTGTAGAAGTGAAATAACCTATTTTGTCAACTTCGGAATCCAGCTGAGGTTTTGGAATGAAATTATAAATTATGATCCCTGATGAGTCCCATAATCACCATGCTGTGGACTATTCTGAAGGAGCTCTTTCTTTCCATGATTACAGACGTACAGGATTCCAAGCAACAGGTCAAATAAAAGGAATACATGTGAAAAACCATTTTGAATATGTTAAGTTTTATGTATTCTCTAGTGACCATAAAGCCTACACTGTAACCATATTTTACAGGGCTCAGTACTGAGAAGTAAATACTACATTTCTCACAAAGAGGAAATGTTGATCTCTTTTTCTGAAAGAATGATCAAAGAGCTAAGAAAACAAAATGCCTCCTCCGTTTTCTTTTTCTAAAAATACTTGACTAAGTAAATAAAGCCATAACTGCATTATTGGGTCATGAGAATTTTACACAAGAATAACAGAATTATTGCATGGTTTAAGATAGTTGTAGCAGACAGCAGTGCAACCAGAAGTTTATAGTCAGTATTTCTTGACTGCACTGGTATTTTATAGGGCTACGACTCTCTGCATATAGTTGAAGCATAGGCCTTGTATGAGCCTTAAGTATGTAATCTTTCTGCATTTCCTTGGAATCGCTGTATGAAGGGTACAATACAGGATATAAGTGTTTCTTACTGCTTGTCCGTTACATCGCTGTCTGGCACCGCTGTCTCTTACAATGAATCTGTGCCCAAGAAACATTGAGTTAAGCCATGTTCCAAAGAGAAACTCTTAGCTATCACTACAGGTTCTTCCCTAAAACCTTTCTGTCTCACAGTGCTGCATATTTACTACAATTGCTTGATTCAAAGAACTGAACAGGACAGCAGGCTGCCATACCACCCATCCTAAAGTTAGCACTTTAATCCTGGATTTCTCATAGTGTCAAAGTTCTCCAAGCATGTTGACATCAGTTCCAGAATCAACATGCAGACTGCCACTGCACTGGGTCCAAGGTTTTATAAAAACGTGAATTTTACTTTATATACTGCTGTAGGTATTTTCTAAAATTTCAGATTCTTGAAGCAGTTTTTGAGTAAGAATGAGACAACTTCTCTAGGATAGAAGTAAATTGGGTTTCTCTGAAAAGGAAGAACAGGCAACCTGGTGTGTGGCTTATGCATTTCTGTTGTATGTGAGTTTATGTAGCTGTGGAAAAGTCTTCAGATTAGGTTTGTAAGCAGGAATGTTGTCACAAGTGCCAATGGCAAAGTACTGACGCTTTAGCAATTTCCAGAAAGCGATGTTAAATAGAGCACTGATCAATCAGTCAGAGTAGTTTCACTGAGCATACAGATGGATGATTTACCATTTTCTTGGTTGACATTGCCACCGTCTTATGAAGTATCACTGGAGTTGGATTGTTCCAGGCTGTAATTGCTTCTGTTATTCCAAATGAATAAAAATCACTGAGTAGTCACCAGTTGTGCAAGGCAATTGGAAAAGAAAGAGCATTTACTCTGATTTTCTGAACAGAATTGTTTAAAAGAGTTCTGTAGACCATTCTCCTCCACTGCTTCTACAGAGTCCTTGGTGTTGGAGCCTGTATACTGAGGAAGAGCCTTTGGGCTTATACCTTTCTGTGTACTTCCTTTGTGATGGTGGGAGAGGACTCAAAGATCTCTACTGGTCTGGGCAGTATTTTGAAAAAAACAGAGTTAATATAAAGGAAAAAGTTGTTTCTTTGAGAATTATTTCAGGCTTCTGAACCAACCACATGTTTATTCTATTGAAACCTCATCTTGTTCATTTAGCAGGAAGGTTTATATTTTGCAGCACAGCTAAGCATTACCTTGAAAAAGAAAAATGTTCTCTTAGCTCTTCACTTACCAAAGGCAAATGATGGAAATTAGTCCAGAAATCTGCCTGGATTTCTTCATGTCCTTGCAATGTCTGCATGCCACATAAACTCTGTCTGCTTTTATGTCTGCAGTGAAACCACTGCCAGCCTCAGAGCTGGAGACTTCTAGATCATGATTTGGAGAACAGAAAAATTTGGTGAATCAAATGCTTGACTTTGCTAGTTATTTTCTGTGAACTGCAATTTATCTTCTGAAGTGTGTTTGTCCTTGGCAGGTGACTGAGGAGAAAAACCTACTTTTGCAAAACATCACCAATACAGAAAATGACTATGAGTTTTCTCCACCCCACTCCCCTTTGCTGCTGTATCAGTGGAGGTTTTTTTGTTTGTTTTGTGAGCTTTTTTAACTTCAATTTGGAATTTATTTTCAGTGCTGTTTCCTGGATTCCAGCCTTGTGAGTGCAGCTTGTTGTCACGTGAACCAAATTAGATTGACAGATGAGCTGGGACATACCCTTTGCAAGATATCAACTATTCAGATTCTGGAAATAATTTTCCTGAAATAGGACTGCGTCCTTATCTATAAAATGAATAAGACTGCAGTCCTCCCATGTGACAGCATTTTTAGCACATTACCATATAATTATGTTTAGAAACACGACAACCCCTCAAGTGTTGGGGATTGGGAAATCTCTACTTCTGGGAAAAAGTAGCACCACATTTAGTAAGCTAAAAAGAATAGGAGGTTTAACTTAAACCTGTTAAACCAGGTTTAAGTAGCTGAACACCATGGGGTGTTAGCTAAGTGTGGTATTTTATCTAATATTACAGGAAGTGAACCCCTTTTTCTTCAGGGTCAATATTAACCATTTGAAACCACTCAGGATTTTAGTCTTGCTATCTTGGGTGGTGCATAAGAAAGTCATCTGTGCTTTAGCACACTAGATATTTTTGGACTGCAGTTCCTCTTACAGGAAGCATAGATTTGGTAATGTCAGAATTTTCTGTGAATTCTGTCAGAAGGAGAAGTTTGATAGAGCTAACAATATTCCAAAAAAGTGTTTAGTCATTTCAGGTTGACAGTGTTTAGTGAAATTTGGTGATGTTTGAGTTCAGTGCCAAATTTCATTTGCAGATTCTGATTTATACACTTCTGATTTACTTAAAGTAATAGATGTCCAATGGTGAATACTGAAGAAAAGTATGATGATGACTTTGAAGAAGAGCAGAAGTTTGGTCAAATTTTCATTTTGGCAAATTCAAAATAACTGTTCCAACTTAAATAATAATTAAAAAGATATTCTGAGTTATCTGAAAATGTATTTGAAGGGCTTAATTTTGTTTGTATACTGCAAATAGTACACCTGATGTTTTGGGAACCCTGTATTAATGGATACTTGGTACAAAAATTAAATTAAAACAGGTCCACTGTTCTAAAATGCTGATGAAATAAGAAGCTACAGAAGCCCTGTAATAATGTGTTTATTATAATTTTCCAAGGCCAAGTTGCCAACTGTGATCTGTGAATCATTAGAAGTCCTCTGGGCATGTTGCTGATTTCTCCATCTGGTTTCCATCAGTCATGCCCTTCGCCATAGTTCTAAGAGCGTCTGTGAATGAAGGAGAAGGGAGTTTGCGTCCCAGTCAGCAGTTGCAGAGATGTGATCCAACTGTGAATCGGATGATCATGAAGAAGCAGGGCATTAGGGGTGGGACGTTCCACGCAGTCGCAAATAAATGAGTAGGTTTCTGCAAGAGAATGGTGGTTCACGCTATAGAAAGTGTTGCTTGCCCATATTCTCAGCCTATTAATGGAAGGAAAGGTAGAGACATTTGGTAGGAATGACTACTATGTATAACTACATCACACTTTAAGTGGTCCCTTAGAGGAAACGGAGAGTGTTCATTTTTGTTTTGGTTGCAAACATCAAGTTAGTGAATAAAAGTGAGATGGTAATTTCTGCTAGTGAACAACAGCTTTAATATTTTTCTTTCCCATTTTTTTCCCTCATGATTCCTATTTTGAGTCTTTTCTTTAGAATATGACAATAAAAGTTCTCAAGCAGGTTTGATTCAAGTGACATTAATGTCTCCCACCCTGCAAATGCCTCATCTGGTTCCTAAGCAGGCTGAAAAATCAGAGCCTGGGTTGAGCTGTTAGAACACATGCAGAGATCTGTGAAGAAAAATTAGCCCTCCTCACAGACTGCAAGAATAGCAAAAAGAAGAATAATGATGAAAGCTATTGCTGAACAAAATGAATTATTTTTAGAAGCCCTGTTCTCCTAGCTCACCCAGTTGAAAGGAGAAGCCATTCTGTGCCTGTGTATCTGCCTGTCACTGCATAGTGTAGACACACTGAGTATGTGTAATAAAGCTTTTTCACAAAAATAGGAATATCCCTCTATTACTCTTATACTATCTGTTCTTTTGAAGAGTCACTGATTAAAGAGCCGTGAATTTTAGGTCACAGTACCCAACCCTTCTTCACAGGTTTAGAAATGGTCGTTTCTGTGTTACAACAGCGTAGCAGCACTTTGTTTCTTTGTTCATGTTTTTGAAAAGGTAAGAGATTTTGTATCTTATTCAATTTGGAAGTTGGGGCCATATTTAAAATGGAATGTCTCTTTTGCATAGTCTTCAAAAATCTATCGCCATCCTCATCTTTAGATTTTTAGAATACAGGAGGTTTTAAAGATCATAAAGATTCTAATTTCTGAGGATTCAGGTAACGTCCCATGAAAAAATTTCCAGGAACAAAGATGGATATTTCACTTTTTCTTTCAATACTGAATTCCTGTGTAGTTTCACTTGTGGACTCCTCTGCAGTGTCACAATACTGCAGTATAACAGAAAGACAAAATTCTAATGCCATAGAAATTAAGTTATTAGATCCCAGGCGACCAGACATTATTGAGAGCAATAGTGAAACTTCAAGCTCCAGATTAAACCTCATGGGAGCTCTGCGATGTACCTTGTCTTGCTGGCAAACCAAGAAGTTATACCAAATCAGGCTGAGAATCCATCTCAATGCCAAATTCAGTCTGTAGGACGAATCTGCTTTGATTCAGAGAAAGGTTGTCTCATGGATGAGTAAGGTGCCGTCAGTTCCCTGTATGGTAGCAATGACCTCTGGTTAGCTGCCCGTTCTATCAAGCATTACTAAATCTGCAAATGCTTTTGTCACCTTAATCCTTTGTGTGTTGCCTCTCAAACACTTTGTACGGAGTAAGACCTCAGCAAGGCAATATTTGTTACTCTATTATTCCTTCCCCTTCTCTCTTTCTCTCTATTTTAGACTGAATTTCAGTCAGATAAGATTAGAGCCATCCCCCAAAACTGAGGAAGAAAAGAAGTGATTGTATTCATCTGGTAGGAAGTTTTAGGCACATACTAAAGACCCAATTAAAGATCTTAACTTTTCAGCATTTACTATTTGTAGTGGACTGTGGTTAATGCAGATGAATGAATGACACCTGAATGGTCCTTACATAGATCCTAATATAAAAACTTTTTAGTATAGTTAAAAGAAACTCAGAAGCTCAAGTCAAAAACAAACAAACAAAAAAGCCAAGCCCCAGAAATCCAGCAGACCCTCAACCAAAATGGTCTAATACTTTATTTATTTACTTATTTATTTATTTATCTCAGGATTTTCATATCTATATATAAACCTCTATATATCCCAGCACTGAACAGGAGATTGACAGGTTAACAGTTTTGCGTAGCTATTATAGTTACGGTGGACACAACATGATTATGTGGCCTGGGGTTGTTTGTACATACTAATCCTCTAGTCTACAGTCAGATGACAATATTGGTAGATTTTGAAAACAGTGAGGACTAAAGCAAAGAGCTTACTTTAAGTTACATAGGTATTATCTATTTTTTAAACTGAGAAAAGAGAGATTCAGAGGAAGAGAGTTAGGGGTTTCTGTCAAATTAGTGGCCTGAAGTTTGCAGTGTACTGAATGATTTGCACTTTCTTTTCTCCACCAAAATGTATGAAAAAAGTGGATAGTTTGGCAAAGAAGATGAAATCAACTGCATGCTTCTTTTGGGGGTGCTAATGAAGAGAGACATACTCAACATGAAGGTTAAGCGGAAGTGTATTCATATCTCCTTTTGTTGAACTGATTTTCTTGTATTTATTTGTGACGTGTGCTGAACTACCTAACACAAAATTACTGTGTATAGTGGGTTTTATTTTAATTTGTTTTATAGATCATTTTGGTAATACTCATGTTTACATTGGCCATGAACTGAAATGGATTCAATTCAAAATGAAAAAAAAAATGTAGAATTCTACACAGGCTGGATCTGTGTTTTTTCATAGTTCTGTAGTAATATTATCTACATGAATGTAGTTTCATGAAAAACAGGAAAGATCAAAGAAGAGATTTTTGATAGATGCTTGGATGCTTGTCATGTCCTTGATACTTACGTATGGCAGTGTGTTGCCTAGGCTTACAAGATCAGATTGTACATACGTAGTGACACAGACCTACAAGTGATAACACTGCAATGTTTAAAGCTCTGGTCCAACATAGTAAAGAGTTCTCACTAAAAGTGTAAATACTACTAATCTGTGGTGACATTTCACTGCCATAACAGATGATCATCCTTGAAAACAACAGTGAATTTCTGAATCTGCAGGATTCAGCTGTAGACTTGCAGGTTTTCTTCCTTATGTTTGTTAACAGTTTTCCCATGTTCAATGAGACTACATCAACACCTCAAAAACAGTAAAAAGCATTTTGCCTTTGAAAACTTGCGCACGTGTAAAGCAGGGTCATGTCTTGCCAGTGACTAGCAAAGCGACTGAATCTGCCGAGGGGGCAGGAGCTAGTGTGCATATGCACACCATTACGAATAGGTCTGAATTTCCTCTCCTTCCTCTAACCAGGCGGTAGTTGAAGGTGACAACGTACTTTGGAAGGTTGCTGTGCTTTCCACAGAGCCTTCTGCTTATCACTGGTTGGCGGGACACCCTTCTTTCTTTCTTTACTTGTCTGTGATTTCAGTTCACAGACTTGTCTGTGCAATTTCGTTCGGGTTTCACCTTGGTTCTTTTTGAATATTTATGAAAATTTACTGGAAATTTGGTCTCTGGGGTTTTTGTTTTGCCTTTTTCTGTTTTTCCCCAGTGGGATTGGTGCCCAGTCCTATGAATAGTTTAAATGTGGAATGTGTCTATCATTGAATCTTTTGTTCTGTATTAATTCATAGAATATCAAACATGTGAAGCTAAAACCTGTATGTGATAAAGGCATGTAGACCATTGCTGATACTTTCTTAAAATCAGGAATGACACTCGTTTGCTGGTTGGGGATTTGGCAGTGTATTGGAAACCCACCTTGTAGGGCTACTGAAAGAGTAATTTAAATCGGCAGATCGCAAACTATTCTGTTGCCAGCTTGTTTGCTTGATTGTTCACTCTAATCTCTCTCAGATTTTAGAAGTTAAGAATTCAGTCCTCTGAAATCCCTGAAATCAAAGACTTAGCGCTCCCAAGATTCAAGTTGGCAAGGAACTGCTCTAGGGCAGCAGTGTCAGCTAGATTGTATTTAAAACAAGAACCTTTCCTTCTTTTCGTTTGCACAAAGAAGTTTGAAATGTCAAGTTTTTGTTCAGAATTCTAATAAAACCACAACTGGGAAAGTCAAAATCTTCCACAAAAAGGAATATTACTCAAGAGAACTGTATAGTTTTATTTGCAAAGCACTTTGTAACTATGTAGTGGATGACATCTTAGCACTGAACGTTGTTATTTTGATTGTGTTGTGATACAGAGCAAACACCAATGAAAACAGTAAACTGTAACAATGGAATTGTACAGCTTCATTTTTTCCAAAGGTTTAGTGCTTGTGTTCACTAAAGTCTGAATTGGTGCTTAAAATGAGGACTTGCCTAGAGGAGATTATTTTTTCAGTGTACACATTTCACTGGACAGCAAAGCAATTACTTCCTAAATTTAGAAATTATTCTCTACCACATTATAGCAGGATTAGACACGTTTTGGCATTTGAGCAACTTTCAACACGTGTTGTGCACATAAGAAGAAATAATGCCATTTGACAATCTGGCAGGGAAAGAATGTTCAAAATTTGGATTGTTTTCCAAGCTGTCCAGGGAACAGCCCAGGGATTTGCAGGTTTTCTATGGCAGAGACGTAGATTGCCATAACATTCAGTTTGCCATCTTTACTCTGCAGAGGCATATCACTTCGTTGTGGGCAATTTGGGACCCTCAGGGAAAAGTGCTCTTTCATTTCTACATGTGGTTCAGCTAGCAATGGTTGAGTTAAGAGATTGAGTTAAGGAGACAGCATTAACTTAAATCCAGTCATTCTCAAAGAAAGAGTGAAGCGATGTTAAGTCATTTGGTTAATTAGGTCGTTAAAGCCCATTTAAGGTGATACAGTTTTGGCAGCACCACGACTGAATCATGCTGAATTATGCTGAAAACAGTAAAGAAAAGGCCCAGATTCTGATCCTCTGAATCAGGCATGAAACCTGAATGCAAACCATGCTGGCAGTGAGACTCATTTCCTCTGGGTAAATAAAGCATTGTCTGAGTGTTTGAGGGCTGCAGCAGTTTGCATTTGGTTGAGCTCCTAATCAAGTGGCAGTTTCCATTTTGACAAGGACTGAAACAGAATCATAAGTTTGAAGAGATGGAGTTAACAAGCTTCCTTCAGCTGCCGCCTTTTCAGCAGAAAATAAAAGGAGAAAGGTAACATGGATTCTTTAGCTAGTTACAGTGTCAAGAAGAGATGTAACTCAAAATTTCTCCCTTGTAGTTCAATTTCACTATACTTTTTTTTTTTTTTAAAACCACCCTAAAGCTGTATATTTTTTCTCCTGACTCATTTTCTGCTTTGTGAAGAGCTTCACAGGTCTGTTGAGTGGAAGTAAACTTCGCATAGCTGCATGAAATCTGAAGTGCCTGAGTGAAAGAAATGGATTAAGCAGATAATCTCCTATCACACTTCAAACAATTTGAACCACAGGGGTTTAAAAAGCAATAATTTTCCATGGAGAAATTACAAAAAAAAACCCACAACCCAACAGAAGGTTATATTAATGACATACTGCCAATAAATAACAATTTTCTTTTCTTAGAAGAATTTCAGAGCACTTTTAAAATAGTAAAGGAATGTCTACGTGTAGGCTTGACCATGGGTAGATTGCTTGTCCATAATGAGAAGAATTATTCTATATCTAATTCAAATGAATGATACTGATTTATTTCTAGTTCTTCTGTCCATTCTCCACCATTTGCTAGTATTATTTGTGAAAGAAGGAAATATGTGAGGACTTTGTGCCTTCTGCCACACACTGGGTGTAGTTCTGTAAAGGGGAAGTCGAAGGGAAAAGAAATAATCTTCTGTGTAAATATCACTTTTGGCCTTCACAAGTTGTTCCAGATCAAATCTTTTCTTTGAGAATTAGCCAAAGATAGACAGGAAGAATAATCTTCAAACTATAATAAGCATAATCATCAGAAATAATCTTAAAAATAATTTCTGCCATTAAATGTAGCATAAATTGAAGAAGAAAATATGATTGAATTTGGCATGAGGGAGAAATCCTGTAACATTTTTTTCTATGAAATTCAATTTAGTGTTTATTTGCTGGAAGCTTACAAAATGGAAGAACAGTAAACCACTAATGAAGGGAAAGAATCGCTAATGAGGGGATGTGCAAATTTAAGAGAAAGTCAAAACACTGTCATTGCTGTTGAGGTAAATGATAAATTAAATGTGAGGTCCTGTATTCACACCCTGCACTCTAGAAGGTTTCATTGAGTCTTTCAAGGAGGGAGATAAAGCGTGTGTGTTTCATCTTGCAGGTAGAGACAGGTGTTTGCATTTTGCCTATGACGTATTTTACAACATAATTGTTGTTAGTTTTTCTCAAAATTGCTTTAATTGCAAATTCCGTGATTTGCTTTAAGCTGGTCGATACATGACATTTTTGTCCTTTGTTTACCACTTGCTGTTTCCCTAGTGCTGCCATGAAGAAGTCCTCTTTCCAGTGCTACTTTGCTACTGGGTATGTCAGGTCCTTTAAAGACCCATAGTTTTATGTTGCTGAGGTTCACCTGATTTTAAATACATGACTGTGACTGTCCTGTGACCATATATGCAAGGGTAGATCTTCAAATTGATAAAAAGCTCATTTTGGTATTATCTTGAGAGACCTGCCATCTCTGATCATGTTTTTCTTGTCTTCCTTATTTTTTTTAAGGAAAGTCAGGAGCACATATGCAAAAAGGCAATTAATCTTATTTCTAGCTTCTGCAAAAATAAATTGTATGACTGACTCATAAAATGCTTACACAAGATTTTTACACTCGTATAAATGGTGCTGGTCTTTGCAAGTAGGAAAATAGTAATTTATTATGAAAACTAAGTTTGCATTCCTAAAAGCAGATTTTATCCCTGATTTCTATGAGATGGGCTTCACACCAGAATGACAATAGGGGAAGGAACAAATTGGCAGGAGGGTCCAAAGTTACTCTTTAATGAGGTGAAAGGTAGGCTTACTGTCAGAGTAACAGACACTTTTAAAGAAACAGCAAAATTGTTGTGCTATTATGCCTATTCAAATGACAGATATGTTGATTGTCACTGGAGCAGGAGGATCTGTCAAGACATCTGATCTCTGGTACCTCAGTGATCTTTGGTAATCACTTTTTTTGTAGGCAGGTGTCGTTCTTCAGTAGATAGTTGGAAAAAAGAATCAGTGACATGAAATTTATGTGTTAGAAAACGTCATAAAAGTGCAGCCATCTGAAGCTATCTTTAATTTTCAGTTTCATTTTTCACTTCGCTGATAGCCGTATCAGAGGGAATTCAGTGATGCTCCCTTTCATTTAAACAGTATGATGAGATTTCAGCTAGATCTCAAGAAGAGAAAAAGCTTGGCATCATTTGCATTTGACATCCCTACACTACAAGATTTAAAATGCATGCATAATTCTTCTCACAGTCTATTTTAAAATTGCAGAGGGTAACTAGCTGCCTTTACTTCTGTGTTAAAGTGACAGATGAGACACCATGCTGTGCCCCTTGGAAGCACAGGGGCAAAGCTGATCTTCAGCTAATATTATTGATACGTTTGAATTAATATGTTGAGAAATGCAGCTAAGCTATGTTCTTTTGAATATTCCCTGCTATCTTGTGGTCTACTTTTATTTTTCCTGAGGTTTCCTGATAGCCATCATATGAACACATACAATCTCGCTGTCTTTTTCAGTTCTTCATGTGCCTAGAAATGCTGCCTAATTTCAAAGTCTTTATTCATAATGGGAGGTAAATTGAACCTCACCTTTGATTAACCTACTGTTTTGAAATTCAGCCCATTGCAATTCAGAAACATCACTTAAATTTGTTATCTGTTAATATTTAACCAAAACTAATTTCTTTTAGCTTTATTAGAGCTAATTAGTTTGCTTGAGGACAGAAGATCTCTCAGAATTCCTTGTTACAAATAAATATATCAGGAAAAAAATAAGCAATAGTTGAAAATTACTTCAATATGAATAAAAAATATATGTTAATGAAATTAATAATAGGTAGAAATACAGTTGACAGTGTCTGGTCTCAAGTGTCTAAAGTGCTGGAAATTCTAGTCTAGATTTTAAATGTTCTCCAAGGATTTGTTTTGCATAAAGAATTATAACTACCTTGCAAGAGATTAATTTCTTACTTCATTAATAGATTTTCAGCTGTAGGTTTGTTTTTAATTGATGGGTTGGGAGAGTTCAGGAATTATGCTGTTATTGTCTGTTTATGGCTTAGGAAGTTGCAATACAAAGATGAAAGAGAGGCTTATTTTAAGCAAATATAATCCTTTCTCTATTTTTTTTTTCAGTTAATGATTCATGAGAAAACATAATTTTGATAATTTTAAGAAACACAGCAAATAAATGTTATTTTTAATAAAGATAGATGAATTATTTCTGTTCACTGTTTTCCTCAATTGCTCTGATAATGCACAGCATGTGAGGATCAGAAACTGTGACGTGAAAATAAGTTCAGGTGAAATCTGCATCTTCCCAGAATTTAAACTGAATTAATTCTCTTTCAGGTTTTGGGGTGGTGTGTATTACTGTAGATGTTTTTAAAAATAGGTTTGTCCCTTTGTATGTCTGTGAACAGAAAAAGAAGAAAATTGGTGAAGTAGACAGTACAATGAGTTGGTCTTATTATTTCTGGTATTGATTGCAATCCTAATCATATCCTTTATTAAACAGAGTAATGATTTCATTAATCTATTTCTCAAACTGGCCTTGTACTTAAAACTTGAAATAAACTTAGATACTGGCCTTTTGGTCCAGGCTGTACAGCTCTTCAGTGGCTCAAACCAGATCAGAGATACATACTCCATCAGTTTTTTATCATTTTAAATTATTTTTTAAAAAATTATGATCAATTAAACTTTGTTTGATCAGTTGGTCAATGTTGATAGAGTCTCCAGAAAAAACTTTGTCATTTTGAGGTTTCTAGACCAAAGCTGAATGACAGCTGAATGAGCCTATTGTTCAGAGGAAGAGCCATTCAAATGCAGATACGGAGAATGCTACCATTAAAAACATCCGAATTTCTGTCACAAAAGGAAGCCCAGAAGCTAGTTTCGAACTGTATTTGTTAGCGTATACTAGTTGGCAGTAGCCTTCAGTTAGAGTCCTGGGAGATTAAAGTCATAATTCATTTAGAAGTAAGGTTTTAAATACATAAGATCAATTTTTTAATATTGTTTTGGTGAGTAGCAATTTGAAATACAGAAAATAAGACATTCTTTGTGACTAGTGTTTTTCGGTATTTCTTTTTTTTGTTTCTATCCTCAAAGCCTTTCCTGAGAACTTCCACAAAGCTTTAAATTTGTAGCTGCCACAACAATTGATTTTTATAAACTGAAAAAATTAAATGCGACAAGCCCTGAAGCTAAATATTATTAGCATTGGAATTATTTTCTTTCTGAACTTTAATTCAGCATGACAAATTTTCAACACTTAATTTTGTAAAGTGGAATACTATATTCCAGTAGCAGTAGTAATCCTTTACATTGTCCCACCATTTTCAGAGATTTCCTTGGGTAGAGTTATTGTCACTGTCCAGAGTTTATTTTTTTATTTATTTCCCCTTTATATATCATTTGAGTCAAGTTTTATTTTCAGTCAGTTCACAAATCAGAAATATTTTGCATCATTATTCTTCTCCTTTCCATTTCTGTCCTTAAGTAAGGGTATTTGCTAATCAACTGGTATTTTACACAGAAGTTGAATTCCATGCTCTGATTAGACTCTTCCTGGTTGGTTGCTCTAATGGTCTTCAGTCTTATGAGCTGTTCGCAGGTTGTTTATATTTTAAATATAAAACTTTGATTAAATATCAGCAAACGCACAAATCAAAACAACAAAGATTGTATATTTTTTTGGAGGACATAAAAAAATGTGAATTTTATACAAAGTGACAGCGAGAAAGAGATTTTAAAAGCTGTTTTCAGGATGTAAGTAATGCATGGTTATATTAAAAAGGCTTTATGGGCAAAGAGAAATTGAATTTCCTAGTGCTCAGATTGTTTTGAGTGACGGAAGGCAAAATCCTTTTGCAGTCTCTATTTTACGTATCTCATTTAATAAATGAGCAAGTAGGAAAAACATAAACTCTGTGCTTCCCACATGCGTCAAGATTTTATCTTGGAAACAACTACAAATAAACTTTGGGTATTTAAATGAATACAAATGCCTTAAGTCCCAGAATGTCCTGGTCTGGTTCAGGGATATAGTAATAGCAAGCTGGATACAGAAACCGAGTGAAAGCTTACAGAATTTTTCTGTTCAGCCTCAAGCAGTTAATCATTGACTTTTAAAGAATAAATCAAAAGGTAAATATTTACTGATGTTACAGATCACAAAAAGCTTCCCTGCCTCAGGCACTTAAGAAAGCAAGAACAGCGCACGGCTTGTCAGCCTTCCTTGTATAAATAATATTAATCATACCTTACCAAATTACCTGTTTTAATATGCTTTTGCCTCATCTCATCTGGTGGCTGAGAGGTGTCAGGTGCAAGAAGGCCCTCCCCTTGAACAGCCCCCAGGGGAGTGATGTTCTCTTTCCAGGCGGTGGCTAAAAGGTCAGCTTCAGCTAGTAAGGAAGATTAATTTTCATTTAAGAGTATGATGTGGTACAGCTTGAATGAGCAGAAGGAAACTCAGACCCTTTCTGTTTGCCTGTGTCATTAAGGAGGGAAGATGGATGCAAATGCGTATACACAGGAGTGCTTTCTGAGTAAGTGGGGGTGAAATACATTTCATTGCTGCCACATGTAATTGTAAGTAATTAAATAATTAATGGTTTAAGACTGAGGGTAATATACAGCTAATTAGTCATGTTGAAGCAAATTTAAGATTAACTGGAGATGCCAAATAATATGTTTGGTAAGACTTGGAAATAGCAAAGAAATAGGTCTGATTGCAACTTTAATGCAGATTTCTAGCTGATGATTTTCTACCTTGTTGAAAGCAGTCAGGACTCTCTTTGGATTTGTGTCCCAGTTTAACGAAGGGGACAATACTAGGGGCTTCAGATCCGTTGCTTCAATATTCCACTGCTCTCAAGCAGTTAGTTCCTTGCCTGAATTGGGGCCTTGATGATTTAGTTTTCTTTTGATTTTATACTCAGAACAATAGTATATAAATATCTTTCTGGCAGCATTTATTACGTTTAGGAAAGAGAAGATAAGATAAGGAAAAGTAACATGGCAAATATATTGTTTAGATTTTGTGTTGTTTCTTATGTTAATAGAAAGTATTTTGTTCTGCTCTCCTCAAAAATTCCTGGAAAATTGTCCTTACAGACATGTAGAGCAGATTTATGACAGCAGAATAAGAAGTTGTGGTAGTTCTGGTCTAGCGGGAGGTGTCCCTGCCCACAGCAGGGGGGTTGGAACTAGATGATCTTTAAGGTCCCTAAGCCATTCTATGATTCTTAAAGGCTTAAAGACTTGCATGTTTGTGTAGAGTGTCATACACATGAGGATTTTTGTGTCTCTGGCTCTGCTTTCATATTGCTGTTCGGTGCCAGTCAAATCATCTCAGACCACATTTCCAAAGTGGTCATTGCTGGTGAGTGCCCCAGTTTTTCAGGGATGTCTACACCAGCAGGTCTTAACTACTGAGTATTTCTTTGTGAAAAACAGGTATCATGTATTTCTCCTAGGTTTACTGTACAAACTCTTGACATCCTCAGCATGTACGTATATCAATATATATAAGATTATTCTTGTGGAGATACTGCTCTCATCCTCTTCATTTGCACTCTGTCAAATAACCTTTCCTAATTATCAGTTTTGGAACTCCAAGTTGCAAAGTGTCTTCAAGCAGCCGCTGTTTAAAAACTGTAAAGCTACTTTCCTTTTTCTGTTTGCAACGGATTTCTTGCCTCCAAAATTCTGTAATAAGACGACTCTATTCTAGCCGCTATTCTGTTTTATGCTTTAAAAAATAAACCATAATATATTCAGGCAGGGACTTTCTTCTAATTGGGTAGTGCCTAATATGAAGTTTGTTACGTTACTGACATTCAAGCTTGAAATAAAGTTCAAGTAATAAAATAATGACACATTATTTGAAAAAAAAATCATCATTTTTGGTGAATTCTAGTATTTGCTAGCTATTGTATTTCTCCTTGATGACCTTGCAACAGCACTTTAGATGATGTTGAGTAGAAGGATAAGAAACAGCATTGCTTTTGTTAGGTGATAGAGCATCTTCTCTTTTTTGGCACTTAGGATGAATGCACAGTTCACTCATTGCTTGCCCAAGGACTGTGAGTAATGAATAAATTTCAAATTCTGACTGGCAGACTGTTTAAACTCACTCTTTTGTGATGTATTTTTTCTGCGAATCCTTAGAAAAATAGTATTTGTAAGTTTTCACCTGTAAATACACAGACAGTAGAACTGTTAAGCTTTGTTAAAGTCGTTACATTTTGCTAAATGGATGGAGAAAATGATATCTGTATTGTTTAGAACAAACTATGTAGCCCTTCCAGATTTAATGCTGTATTATTTAAGAAATCACATAAAGGTCCTTTTTTTTCCTAGTTTTCAAATTGTGTTGAAAATGGCCTAAACCCAGCTTTGATTAGCAGAATATGATACATGTGATTTCCCATTGTTTGAGAGCGGATGAACAGGCGGCTTTGTCACTTACCTGCATGTTCTCCCTGAGGAAGAAATGCAGAGCGTTGTTCCAATCTCTGTAAGTGGGAATGAAATGTTTTGGGGTGGGCACTTACTTGCAGATAACTGTAGTTAAGGAAGATTTGGTTGGACCATAGAAGGACCAATGTACAGTTTTGTACAGCTTTTCTTTAAAAATCATGCAGGGAAAGCAGTGGCCCATAATACTTTGTTTTGGTTAACTCATAAATTTCTTTAGTGTTTGTATATACCATCTTAGCTTAACAGAAGGTGAAAAATTTATTGTACAGTCTTACTTGAAGGCTGTAATATTATCTGTTCTGAAAACAGAACTTTTGGAGCATGAAGAGCTGGTTTTGAATGATGCTTCTGGCATCTAACCCTTAAAATTATTCAGCATATTCTTCTTGTATTTGTCTTGAAATGAAAAATTATTGTCTGTGTTCAAGTCACTTCATTTTTTAAAATTGTGCTAAACTTTGCATAGAGATTTCCAAAATTATGGAACATATCAGTATACATTTCTGCCTAATAAAATTACTCTGAGACAATTGAATAATTACTAATGACGCCAGAGTTCACATTTCTTTTTTTTAACATTTGCCTCTCTAAATGTATTGCTTAAAAATATGCCAATCTATGAAAAAACATTTAGCTTGTTGAGCTTTAGTTGATGTTACGCTTAGGTTCAGTACATTTCATCCTTTTTTACTGCCACAGGACTGAGGTTTTCACCTGCTGGGGCATGACGTTACCATGACAACAGTTGATCTTGTCTGCTGTTCTCTCCTCTTTGTGCATGACAAGAAGGAAAGCCTTTCCAGAAATATTTGTGAAAGCTGATGTAACTAATTGCATTTTAATTATCAGTGAAATAGAACACGAAATGCCTTGCTCTGTTTCAGTACAAATAAGAAATTTCTATTATAAGAAATAGCACAAAGAACTTGACAATGTAATCAAAGTTGACAAGATCTCTCCATGAGCATCTGCAACTGGTTTGTTATTAGAATACGAACATACATGGTCTTTAGAAGATCCTGTACGGTATTCTACCGAGATCTCTCCAAGGTCACATTGCCATTCACCAGTCTTCTGTGTATGTTCTGTTGATCAGCAAATGGAAACCTTAATGTCTTAGTAGATAATCGAATCAATGTTTTCTGTTGCAGCCTTATCCCTAATGAGCTCCAGTGGTGATCAGAACAACTTTGTTCATGTTTTTTTGCTGATGTATTTTGTTTGTTCTACCGCTAGTGAAATCGAAGTAAGTGGAAAATGTGGGTTCCTTATGAATTATCACAAAGTGTGAGTGGAAATTCACACATGTGCAGAAACTGCTAAAACCACACTATGCTTTTTAATTATTTTTAAATACTTGGTGGCATTTGGATTGACCTACATAAAGAAGTTAGATCTTTGACGCATCCACTGGACTTAAGACAAAAGAACAATGTAGTACCAATTGGATAAGTGAAACAAAAAATATGTAGTATGATGGTAAAATAAAAAAATAAATAAAATAATATTTATTAAGGGAGCAGTAGGGAATGTCCCTTTCAAACAGTGCCAGCTTGATACCAGCATTCAAATGGGGTTAACGTTTAAGCCACGCTGTGTTGCCTTTGTGCCTTAATACAAGACCGGGGACCTTGTTCACTCTTTTCTCCTTTAGCTGTGGAGAATTTAAGATTATTTTTTTCTTTCCCTTGGGTATACGTTGTCCCTGAAGGAACTAAAACAGTGCCATGGTAAATGAGAATTAGACCCTCTGTCTCTCAGATACATGGATTAATTTATTGTGTTGAGAAGTGAGTGTAAAAATAATTGAAAGAAAAACCCCTGAATAAATATTGATTTTGCTTCAGTCCACAAATCAAAATGATTAACTTTCTAATACTGCCTGAGGGAAAACACTGCTGTAATATTCAGTTTAATTCACTACTAAAGGCTGCAGAAATGTATTTTTACTGTATCTTTGGCTATGTTTATGTTCCCAGCAGCTGGATGTTATTTGAAAGGTGGAACACAAGCATGCTTGCTTTTTGAAGGAAATACTAAGTAGTAGTTTGGCTAACTTGAGGTGAGAGGTTATCTTCAGGAGGGTAGCCCGAACAAAAGCTAAAGCATGTTGGCTAGGAGCTCTGGGTGGCTAAATTAGGAACAGCTGTGGTGTCAGTGGTAGAATTACTTTGGTATGAAGCTTGTACTAAACTTGTGCCTATCAAAATAATTTTTATATGGTCACTGAGGAAAGCATTATCAATATTGCATAATTTTAGTTATTGGAACAGCCCTAGACTGAAAGTGTTACAGTGTTAACATACATAAAGAACTCACTATTGATGAGAATTGACCCCTCCCTTAGATAGGCCTAAAATTACCTTGAATTGATTCTTCAGTTATCAGCTACGCATTTATATACTACTTTTCCACAAGATCATGTATGATTTTGTCATTAAGGAACTAAGCAGCTGTCCAACAATAACATTTAAGTGAAAATGCTGAGAAGGTTTTAAAAGATGATACTGAAAACATAAGTCTTTTCTTGTTGGGATAGTGTTTGATACTTTCTGCAGAAGTTAACAAGAAAAAAAAAAAGTAATGCCACCCACTGCCAGTTGGAGGCTTCATTCCAGCTGTGCTGTGAACTGGAAGCGTGCAAAGACATCTGGTCTTTTGCTTTTGAGTATGGAGTCTAGTTGATGCATTCCACGTACCTCACGGAGGAAGCAAGGCATCATAAAATACAAACATAATAGAAAATACTAAATAATGTTATCATGGGGAATGTCTGCTTTTTTACTGTCTTCATGATTGCTTCCTTCAGCCATGGTAGGTATAAAGTCCAAAAGTAATGTCTTGAAGAGAACTTGCGTATTTGCTAATTTATTATAAATAGCTGCAGCTACAATGTCTGCTGTGTTATTTATTCAGAAGTATGGATGCTATAATAAAACCATAGCACTTAGATATATCTAAAGTTATCACTTCACCCATTTTCATTATTAAAAGAGATGAGAGGGTCTTGTTATGTTCATATCATGTGCCATAGGTGAAGAAAATAAGATGGAGAGTGTGATGAACAATTTTCAGTGATGGCCATGGTCTGAGCAGCTGCAAATCAAATATGGTTACATGTGATTCTAAAATGGGGGAATCTTCCAGAAGTTCAGGTGAATCTGATGTTGATCTGTCTGATACCAATACTGATACTGCAGAACATGGCAGTGAGTACCTCATCCTGTAAATCAGTGTTCTGATGGGGGTGATGGATTTGAGGTGGTAGAAAAGATTGTGTGGACAAGTTATGAGAAACAGTTGCATGAACAGCTAATACTCCAAAAGACAAGACAAATAGAATGTGAATGAGATGAGTTGGTAGCACAAAGCTTGTTATCTTAAGAGTCTTACTGAAGTGAAAAATAATGCCATGCATTAATTGTTTGTGCTTCCTCTGTAACATCTGGTCCTGGCGCTGTCGTGCCAAGACACTGGTGATTTCTAAGTCCAATAAACAGCTACAGTTCCTGTGTTCCTTATTTAGTAGTGCTTTTTAAGAAATGCTATTTTTGTATAGTGTTTCCTATGCTAAATTCAGCCTGCTGATTAGAGTGGTAAATCTGCATTTGTTTTCCTTTGTTAGAACGAAGTATAATTTGCATGGAAAAGTTCCTATTTTTAAAATTAAGAAAATTGAATTGTGAAATGATTTTATTTAAAATGCAGCATTTCTGAGTAGATCTTCCTTTATCTTAAGGGTAGTGGAAAAAACTTATCTATGCCTGTTAATGTTCTCTGTAGAAATTCCTTAGTTTTTAAATGTTAGCATCATAAAACATCAGACTACTTTCCTGTACTACTTGGTAACATGTACTTCATCATGACAATTGAGAGGAAGAATCAAATGGAAATAGTAAAGCAGCTCAAAAAAAAGAGTCTTTGATTATTTTTCACTGTATTTAATAGTTTTTCACTAACTTATCATATGTAATTTATTAAAAGTTCAACTTTCTGTCAAAGCTGCTAACTGTGGAAGCCAGTACTGGATCGAACTGTACCCTTCATGGGACAGGGAGGGGAGATTCGGCATCTTTCAGGGCTTTCTTTGATCCCGCTTTTGTCTTACTGGTGTGCACCCACAGCTGTCAGATACAATGGAAGTGGTGTCGGAACGTTAAGTAACAGTAACAGAACAGCAGCAGCTCTTGTGAAAGCCATTTTTCTCTGCTTGCTTCTGGTTTCACTTTGCTCAGTGCTGTATTATGTAGTGGTTAGAATTATGCAGGACAGCCTGTATTTTTCGTCCATCATACACATGCTAATTACAAAGAGAAAATCCGAAAGGTTTTAATGGCAGTTTGTTGTGCAGCCTGTGCCTCTCAGCCTAGCTCTGTTAGCTCATCCATACTGAGGTTCTTAAATAGTTCTCCTGTGTACTATTCAGGATGAGTCAGCTTTGCCTTTAAAATCCAGCTCTTACAAGAAGAAAAAAAAATGAATTGGTGGTGATGAACCTGACCTTAGAAATGAGTCATTTACAGGGCAAAAAATACATAAGAAAAGATCAGAAGATTCTTCATTTTTTCCTTTTTCT
Source organism: Burhinus bistriatus (assembly GCA_013397275.1). Lineage (NCBI taxonomy): Eukaryota > Metazoa > Chordata > Aves > Charadriiformes > Burhinidae > Burhinus > Burhinus bistriatus. Next base: position 2,488,373 of record VYXH01007725.1, on the reverse strand, counting down.
TTAAGTACCTGTAGACAACAGGTTTCGCTTTTCTCTTGGATGAATTCTATTCGTGTACCATCAAAGTAGAGAACGATCACAGGGGATTATAATCAGAGTGTTCTAATACAGTCATTCCAGGTTACTGGCAAAAACGAGTCTCAAGGAAAAAGGGCTACAGATAAATGAATAGTGTATAACATTTTTTTTTAAACAAAAATAATTGATGGATGAGCAAACTAGCACACAGGGCAACAGATGCCTTTCTCCAGGCAATGTAGAACCTTGTTACCCAGACAGTGGTGTCAGATTGTATTAAATCCACAGAAGTCATCCTCCTACCATGAATTTTTTTAGTCAGTCCTCATATCCGTAGGAGCATTTCTACTTTTGCTCTGTTACGAACACACATTTTTGCCTTCATTTCCGCACTTTAAAAGATGCAACTTATATATAAGGTAACACAGTTTATTTTTAATGTCTTATATTTTTAATTTTTCGTGGATGTTTCTTTATTAATTGTCTCATGTTTTGTGAAGTACATACTGGTGTGTGAGCCTTTAAATCCGTGTAGTGCTCTGGGCACCCCTTAAAAACCAGCACACTGCAGGACTGCTTGTGTTTATATGCATTTGGGAGAGCTGTCAATTTTCCGATTCGGTTTACTTCACAGATTCTGAAAAGCTCATACTTAGTGTTGTGTTCTTAAATCAAAATGCCTGTCTGAGCTGAGAATGCCTGAAGCATTCCTAACATCCAACAGGAAATATCCTTGCTGTTTGGAATTTTGTCTGACATGCTAAAGACGTTGCAGATTCTTTTTGCAAATTATGCTGCTTACGGTCCTGACGTGACTAGAGCTCGATTGACATACCACTACATATGTAATATATGTAAGTATGAGTGACGCTTCTTGTATTTAACTTGGTAAAAAAACTTAAGCAGGAGCAATCTAAGCTCTATGCAACTTCTGCCTACGTACATTAGAAAAAGTTTGGGTTTGGTTTGTTCTGGAAGTTGATGGTAATCTGTGACAATACGTTCATTTTTTTCTGGGGGAAGGTTAAATAGTTCTACATACAGCTTTTGTTGTTTCTTTCCTTATCATGAATTTTCCACAGCCATTTCTCTGTTCATAAAATTTTTGGATGCACGCTAGATTAGTAATTAAATTGCTTCAAGCCCTTAATTTTTTTGAATGTGTACTGTGTAGCGACATCATTAGAAAGAGGGTGACAGACTGTTCGGCTAATAATTGAAACCCAATGTCAAGACTCTGGAGACTGGCAAGAAGCTTTTTTGGAAGTATGGGTACTGCTTCCTTTTCACTTGCACATTAGTCTGCAAACATTTAGTCAGCATTTGCCTTTAAACTGTGTCTTGGACTCACTGGCTTGATGAGTTCTTAATCTTCACTCTACTTGTCTTTATTAACAGCTGCAGTGGATTGATTTGCATAGGTTAAATGGTAGACCTCATTTGACTCTAGTAAAACGTTGCTTCTTAGGCACAATTAAATTGTCAGAATTGTCACATACAGTGAATAAATGAAGACCAGGGGAGAGGGCAGCAGGGGAAAACGGGATAAAACCCTCACTAAATTTGTAAAAAGAAGTCAAAAGCTATTTGTATAAAAAAATAGAAGGGATGAGGGAAGAGTGCATGGTAATGCTTTCCACAGGTATGATTTTTGGACTCATACCAGTTTATTTTCAAGAGGTTTAAAAATCTGAATCATGTCAAGCTTTGAAATAAATTGTGAAATCCCACAAAATCTCCTTTTAGGTCCAGGCAATAACAGAGTGATGCCTCTTTGCATGTTCCCTTTAGAATTTGGTAGCATTATGAAATTGAGAGTGGGGAAGGCTGTAGCGGAGAATCCCTAGCGTTCACAGGCAAGCCGGAGGCAGGAAGCACATATCCAGCCCACTGCCAGTCAGTCATTTGTGATGGTGCCCTATGTATTTGCTGACCTCTTCTTTCTGTTGACTTGGAGGTTCTGTTTGGAATTGGCAGTTGTAAGAGCTGAAGTGAGAAGTGTTGCCCTGTTAATGCATTCAGTGCTAGCTGCCAAGTAAAGGAGAGAGAATGGAAAAATACTCTTATTTATTTCAGTATAGCATCTTAAGGAAGTGTAGCCTCCCTGTGCAAGAAGAAACATGGCTGGGATTTTCAACAGGCATCTGTCTCCCTTAAAATGTGTTTGAAGTTTCAAAGCTCTTTCAGGATCCAACCATAAAATCCTAATGAAGACAACTCACAACATAGTAAAACGAGAATCAAATGTGTTGGATTCCCCGCCAGATGAAAAACACCCTTTTGTGTGCCGCTCTGGCCCCAGTCAGATGGGCGTATTCCCCATGGTGGTATGACAGCACTTCTGAGAAGAGCAGCCATACGCTGGCAGCTTTCAGAGACTGACTGTGGGTCAATAAGAATTTATACCAGAAATTTGAGTCTTCTGGTTTGTACTTGCAAGGAAACAGTAAAAATGTCATTTTCCTCTACATTACTTCAGTTCTCTTTTGTGATACATGAATTGCCTATTCAGTGGAGTTTAGTTCTGGGGTAGCTGGGATTATCTTTGATCTTTTTTGTTGAAGGTTTATATTTAACTAATCTAGAAAATATTGAGGTGGATATTGTTAAGGGACCAAATCATCGAAGTCAATGCATTAGACAGAAAATCACAAACCTCAATGATGCATAACTATCATTTGCAAAAATCCAGGTGGTATTTCACAGCCTCGAGAGAAGAGGAGATGGTGAGGAAATGTATAATGAGTACTGTAAGTGTGTTTCTCCAAGTAAAAGTTAGCATCTGGAAACATTCAGCACTGGAGAAACTGGTCATGAGGAATGTTGAGAGAGAAGTTTGTTGAAGTACTATTCATGTACACTACACCGAAAGCAGCTGGTGTTCCCCTTTGGGCACTAGTAGGTGCTGCTTCAGCCCGCCACGTCCCCAGTTACTTTCAGGGACGTGACTGACAATACTGTGCAGCAGCTAAACTATTGCAGCTGAATCTACCAGAATTATTCTGTCAGAGCCCTTGTTGTAAGGGTTCATTGTTGCTGAGAGGTGACTCAAGTCAGCGAATGATTGCAACTAATATTGTGAGAATTTCTGAGTTGATAGCAATTATGACTTGGATCATTTCCAGAAGACATGGCCCAGTAAAGGAACTTGGCTAAAATTTACAAGACTTTGGTTCAGTTTCTGGCTTTCACCACATTATTGCGCTGAGATCTTTGATGAATCATTTATTATTTGTTCCTTAAGGCATTTTATGAGAGCGAGCAATCTAAATATTATAGGTGTACATGTATTTATGTCACATCCAAACACACTGGTAATACATACAAATACATTATATCTTTATTGCAAGTACTGCAAGTGGAAACTTTGCACCTGAGTTTTAGTTGCTGAGTCTCTATCTGTGTATTTTTTAGGCTAGAAGCGTGTCAGTAATTCCTGTGACTGTTTCAGGTGATTCTTGATCTTTATGGATTTAGTTGGGATGGGGAACATAGGCGGTGCTTTATCCTGGCAAATGCGAAAGAATACTGGGAGAAATTGCCATTAGGATGAACTGAGATATAAGCAAAAAGAAATAGGCTTATAACTAAGGACCGATGAAACTGGGATAGTTACTGCCCTACTTCTTTTCATCCTTGCAAATAACATGATAAAAATGTGTTTTCTTCAGGTAGGACTAACAGCCAGCTCAGTTGCTGTGCCATCTCTCGTAAACTGTTTTCCATTCTGGAGAATTTAAGTAGGGTGTGAAAAATGCTGGCCTAGATTGCCACCAATTACTCCTCCTCTCCTTCCTCCTTCCCCTTCCCCCCCCATTTCTGCTTGAATTCCTTTTAATAACATTATTAAAACCTGGTAACTCGCTGTCACTTGTTCCCCATTAAAGTCAGCTGAGCAGTATTGATTTGTAACAAATGCAAATTGAGCCATTAAAGTCAATGTTAAGTCTGGCTGGACAAAAGCCTGCAGTTGTAAGGGTTTCAGAGCAGGTAGTGTAGCTTATTTTCCCCTTGTAAAGCGCAGAAGAGACAATGCTTTACAAGTGACTTTCAGCAATTAATAGCATGCAGTGATTTATCTGCATATCCAAGGAACTGTTCTGTGCAGTTTGTTGATATTATAAAAATATTTACTGATTCAATTCACACCTTTGAAAATGCAACGTGACCTAAGAAATTCTTCTTGTTTTGGCCCTCAGAACTGTCTAGCGTCTCACAGAGCCTGACTGCCACTTTTAATTGCACCCTGAACAACAGATTTAACAGACTTGAGAAATTATAATTGCAGAGCTCCTTATGTGCGAGATGATAGGTGTATCTGCAATCAGGAGACTGTGAATATTCTGCAGTTTGTCATCTTAGTTTAGTTCAGTGCAGTAGCACTTAATGCTTAGTCAAAAGAATGGCTTTCCACAGATTATGCGATGTTCTGATACTGTACCATGATGGGGCTGTAACATGTCATTATTAAGCTGAACTGGTTTTCACTATCCTTTTTTATGTTCAAATTTAAATATCAGACTGGCATTCCAGGTGTGGGCAGAAATGCAGTATCTTCTGTGGAATTAATTGATATGTTAAAATCACTGTGACTCAGAATGGCCTTTTCTGTGTGAAATGTTTTATAAAACTGACATTTTATTCTCATGTTCTATAGAAAAAATTAATCACATAATCCTACTGTCTGTTTAGCTGACCCTGTAATTTTTGAACCCAGTGGTTAGTTTCAGTCAGATTTGGATGTCACACCTTCTGAGATAGCAGTCAAGTAGCCAAGGCAGAAATCTGTAAGCTTCGTTAGTTCTGATGCTCAGGTAATGAAGCTTAGGAAAAAAATTAGATAAACAGTTTAACAAGTTTTGTTCATTGAAAATGCTAGTTTTCTGTTCAAAACATGGGTCTCGTGTGCAGAGAGTTTTAAAATTGATTTAAGAAAGATATGCTTAAAATAGCAAGTTTTTTGGTTCAAGTAGTATGAAAAACACTTAAATATCAGACTCTTTAAATTCCTTCTTTAGGGCTTACATTGGTAAATAAAAAATTTCCATTTTTTTTTAATATTGAGAATTTTAAAGAGATATTGTGATAAAGCATTACTTGAATGGCTTTTCTTAAGACCTCAGCAGAATTAGTAGAGAAATCTGCTGACAGTGTGAATTTTAATGGTGCAAAATCCGAAATTATTTCAAATCACTCAAAAGTGGGACCAGTTTTGCCCAACTTAGTATATAGTTTTTGGCAAATAAAATCAATGTTTTCAGAAGATAATGTATAATTCACCCCGTAGGATGGAAAGATTACAGATTTCCCAGCATGACTGATTGTAACTTTCACAAGGAATTGAACTCAGACAACTACCTTTGTGAACTTGTACAAAAAAGAAATTGTCAGAAATATCAGAGGATGCTGTTGGTTTTTCCTGAGCTGCACGTATTTTGATTTGTGTGACCTGACAAAGCATTTCCACCTCTCTAGTTTGACCTTTGACTGTATATATGGTTTTATTTACTTTTCCTTTTTTCCACTTTATAGTGCTGTCTAAATAAATAAAAATACATTCCTGCCGCTGCAGTTAATACCTTGATCTTTATGCATAGGATACTTACATTTTGACTACCATCTGCATTTCTGATTTGCCTGCCACTGTAGTACATAGATGCTCTACCCAGATTCTAAAAATGTTTGTATTAGAATGTGTATATATACGTGTATTATTAGTAGATACACTTATAAGTAAAGTGAAAAATGTAAATATAAAAAAGTCTACATAAGTATACATTCCATTTGCTGGCTTTTGCCCTCAAAATGCCTTTCTGAAGACCTAAGTTTGATAGCATTACTTTTTTTCTGGGAGCCAAGTCTCTTTCTCTTCCTAGCTCTAAGTGAGGCAGCCAGGTTTGAGCTCTTTGTTACTTGCACAGGGAGATTTTTTTATTATTATTTTTATAGGCACCAGGCCTGTGAAGTCAGGTCATCTCTTTTTGCCTGCACATCTTTAATCAGATCATCTACTGAAAACATGTGAGTTTACGGTAGAGCCAACTGTAATTGCAAGCTAATCTGCTGCTTCTGCACCTTGAGTGCCTTTGGCTCTGTGTCTGATATTACTCTTAATAGTTTGTTAATACCAAATAATGCAAAAACATTGCTTCCTTAAGCACTTAATAGGATGTACTGTAATGGAGATAAATGGTCTATAACACTCTTTATTTCTGTTTTAGGAAAATGAACTGAAGGATGCTGTGCAAGAAAAGAATCGCCTGAGCCTTCAGTATGCAAGTGTGTCCCACAAAGCACTGCAATATGACCAGGTAACATCATTAGCACAGAACTCGTACATTCATTTGTTAAAGAAATCAGGCAGCAGAGTGGATAAAAGTGAATTGTATAGTCATTTCTTCTGATTTGCTTGCTTCTGCTTGAGCATGTAAAATATTTTAATTAAAAATAAATTACAAAAATTTATTTTATGAACAAATGTTATTTTAAAGTGAAAATTTAAGACACACTGTTAGACTTTACAGAGGTACATCATTCCTCTGATGCATATTTTCTTAGTATTGTAAATTGGTATTAGGCTTTGGTAAAAAGACTTTTTTGGTGATTTTGATGAGACTTGATTGAAAAATTCTCATCTTTTTCTGAAAAATGCTGATAGAAATAATTGCTGTCCAGTAGATCTTTTTCCTACTTTTCTGCATTTTTTCTTTGCATTTTTAAATTTATCTATAAAATGTTGAAAAGCTGTTGTCCAGCAGCAAATGTCCAAAACGCTATTTAGCAGTGATGATTTCCCCTGTAGCATGGCACATGGCATAGTCTCAGCTATTCTAGGTCCTAATATAAAAACTGTTTTAATAGTAAGCATTTTTCTTCAATTCTTTTTTGTGCCTGTTATGGGACAAAAAACATCTTTCTGACTAGAGAGTGATTATATGTGTGGCAAATACTGCATGGTGTGATTAGCATGGAGGAGAGGCTGGTGTGCCTTACCTCACCACGTATGTATTCAGTGGAAGAACCATCAGGAACAAGCCACCTTACAGGGCTACATTTCACTAAAAATAAAACTCCAATCTGGGATTTCTACAGGGCTTAAGTGAGTTGCTCGGCAACCTCATTCATATCAGAAGAGCTGTAACTCACACAGGCTCTGATGAAAGCCCAGCCTCAAAGCTTGCAAAACAGTGGTAGCTGCATGCGTTGATATCTCTGACGTGCGTGTGTCACGGGGTAGCCCACTGCTGACTTACCAAACCAAAGGAGGTCTGATGAAGTCCCTGGGATAATGCAAATTACTAAAATGCAGAGATGGCTATGCATTTTGTCTGTAGCACCTGGTATCGAAGCAGACCTGAAATTTCCTGTTGCTGAGAAATTTAAATGGTTTTTCTACAAAAAGGCTTTGTAATAATGATAGGAGGAAGCCATGTGTATCATAGCATCCCTTAATTTTATTCATCCATCTGTCTAGAATTTCTCCCTTTCCTAATGTTTTTCTGTTCTCTTTATTGTTGTTTACACATTGCCTTTACTCTTTATTTCACGAGGCACATAAAGTCTTACTAAGGCAGTTTTATATTCTAGCTGACCCAGGAATAGCATGCGGCATTAATGCCGTGAAGGCTCAGTACATTGGTGGCACTGAAGTGGTACCCCTCTTACTACCAGAAAGTGAAGGACTATGCAGTTAATAATGCTTTATTATAGGTAAGGTTTGTCTCTTACCATAGTGAAGAGCTTGAGGTACATAGAAAAATCTAGTAAAAGCAATGTAAAATATAAAGGTAAAATGTCAACCTTTGACACATTAGCCACTAAGTTAGTAATAAAATTACCTTTTTACTGTTGTAGTGTCAGAATTTGTCATACTATGGCTGTTTGTTTCATCAAATATATTAAATCCTCTGAAAGGTGCAACTCTGGATGCCTGTGCTACGGATTTAATATCACAGCCTCAGCAGGATCAAAGACTTGCTTTAAGTGTACCCTCTCCCTTTTAACAACTTTAACAATATGCAATCTTTGCAGTATACCTTGGATGTTAACAAACCTTGTCATTTCCTTCTTGCGTAACAAGTTTTCTGGGGGAATTACTTGGTTTTTTCTGTTGTTTTTTTTGTTTCATTTTGTTGTGGTTTTTACCATACACAGTGAGGTTGTGGATAGATTGTGCAGTTCAGCTTACATTGTATTATTCAGGAAGTGTGAAACTATACAACTTTGGATGTGGCGGTTGGAGCAGAATTCTAACGGAGTTAGGGCTCAGCCCTGAAGGGGAAAACCTGCCTAAAATAATTTATTCTTTTTCACCCTTGAGAGCTGGCCTGAAAAACAGGCCAATTTTATCCAAGCAAATGGGGCTGGAGGAGTGTTTATGCGTTCTGTTATGTAGCACAGATAAAACCAGTGCTCATTTTTGCACAATGTAGTTGCTGAAATTTGACTCTAGGAAGGAGTAGGTACGAGGCTGGCTACCTTTAAATCCGCAAAATAAAGCTAAAATTGTACATAACTTACATGATTTAGTTTTGATACTCTGCATAAGAGAAATAAAGTTGCATTCCTGGAGTGGAGTACTTGCACAAAGATTTTGTGTCGTTAGGAGTGCTATGACACTGGGCTCTAACTTGTTTTCGTGGTCATCTGAATATATATGGCTAGTGGTTTAATGTAAAAATAGAATAGGCATTATACATTCGGAATTTATTTCCACAATACCTGAAATCACACCATTTTCATGCTAGTTTCTGACTAATGTTTTCTGAAAAATGTAAGTTGTTGGCAGGTCACTAAAGTCTAGAATTAAGGCAAATGGTGGCTTATAAGGATGATGGAGCTTTTCACCAATGAAAGAAACTGCTGGTTCATTTTGGTGTGCTGGTTTTCAGTAAATAGTGTCTGTTTAAGTGTTCAGGAAGTGGAAGACACTTTAGCAGTATTCTGGCCTTGATAACTGACTCAAATGAGGGCACGTTTAGTAAGCGTGAAGGTATGGGATAAAAAATAAATTGATTGATGCATTGAACAAAGAAACATCACAGATCAAAATGTTCCCTGTTTCTGCCATGAAATTAGAACTGTTTATGATGGCACTTTATTTAGGTCAACTGTTTTTGCCACTGGGAACACTGATGTTTGATGTGCTCTGTGTGTAATTCCAGTTCACGTATATCCCATATGTTCTTAAACAGCCTGCTTGGAGACAACATTAAATTCACATTTAAGAACAAACGTTGTCTAAACCAAAAAAAAAGACAAATTATAGACTCATCAAGTTTTATGCTGCTTTATGGGTTATATAAATGCATACATCGCAGCATTCTATGTGATACACAATCTTCAGAGAGAAAGTCCTGGCAAGAATGTCCTGTAGGAATATTAAAAGTTATCAGTGTTGCTGGAAGTAACAAGTGTAATTACCGGAAGGTGGCTGCTAGATTTGGTTGTGTTCTTTCCAACCTTCAAAATCTGATCTGCCAAAAAAGAAAGTAGAGAAATTATAAGAACCATTTGTGTATTCCTAGACTTTAACTAATTTAGGTATGTGCTTTGAGATCCTAAATGAAAGATCCTGAGATGTGTAAAATATCAACAGTTCTACCTGTCTGTAATTCATCTCTTTCCAAAATTACATTAGCAGCCTGATAGGTACCATTTGTTCTGATAGCCCCTTCACTCCAGCAGGGAAAAACACACAGCAGAAAGGTACTGTGCTCACTACCTCCAAAAAATTATTCAGACTATGATGACTAGTAAGTTTTAGAAAATTCTTTACAAAGGTAGTCAGTTGGTATCAATTGTTCTAGAGACAGGGAAAACTAAAGCCTGAGGAAAATAATATTTTCTTGAAACTTGTTCAAAATATTGTACTTCATTCATCCTCAGTAAATTAACTGAAAATCACAGACAATAACACAATTGCATTGTTGATGGTGATATCTCATCACTTCCTTTTCCACTCCATTATTCCTCAACAGTATACATTGACTGATCTGAGCAGTGAAATACAATGCGAAGGATGCAGGAAGTGAATAGATTCTGAAAATCCATTGTGTAATAGATTCCTTAGTTATAAAGAAACAAGGGAAGAGGAAAAGAAATCTGTGCACAGAAAAAAAAAATCCTGAAGTTGACAATAATTGCATCAATTCTTGTGGAAAATATGATTTGTTCCATTTTCCTCTTTCTTTTTTCTAGTCCACTGCACTCTAAAGAGCCCTCTTACAAAGATGAATACGAGGGCTGGCTGCAACCATTTAGATTGTTTGGTCCATGGCAAAATTTGCAAGTTAACAAACTGGAGCCAGAAGGCAAATAGAAAGGCTGAACCAGTTTCCAAAACATCGCTTTAGAAAATGTCCAGGAGATATCCATGTCAAAGATTGCTTAATGCCATTCGTTCTTTAAAAAACCTAAGAAATTACATGAATTAAATAAATTAAAAAAAAAAAAGTACTTGTCAGTTCCTTAACTGAAGTTAGAAGGAAACAGGAGCTGCACCAGGATTAAAGCCTATGCCTTATCCCAGTTTGTACTGCTTTCCCTGTCCTTAGTCAGTGATCCTGCCAGCATTGTTTATGCTTTTGCACTGTCTTGCAGTTAACAAAGGAAAGCAGATGCTTCTTGGAACACTGTTCACTGAAAATACGATGGCTCTTTCTTTTGCTATCTTACCTTCTATCAACATTGCAGGGAAGTGGAAATAGTATGTGAACATTATAGGTTTTTTTCCCCCAGGTGTCTATTGCTGAAAAATTGCAGTTTCTGATATGATACAGGCTGTAACAATCCTATACATCACTGCAGGACCATGAAGTCATAAAATGATCAGGGATAAGAAATCAAATTTTCAGCTGATCTGAACTGAAGAAAGAACTTTTCCATGGCAGGATAAAGTAGTTTAATATTATATTGTCTTAGTTTCTATGTGTGTTTATAAAGCAGTCACTATCACTGATGATTCACAAAATCTTGTATAAAAAGACTTAGTCATACTGAAATGGTTAAGCTAGCACCAAGTAAATTAAACTGAAAAACAAATCCTACTTGATGAGTATCTGATCCTTTAAAAACCTTCTGTATGCAAATCTTTTAAGGGAGAGCAAGGGTTTTGTTGCAGCAGAATAGCTATTTTTTAATTGTAGAGACGCTGATTGCAAATGTTAGCACAGGCTGATCATGTATATTTGAGTTTATTCTGAAGTCAATTTAAAGGATAGTCCAGAAAAATGTACATGTGAGTTATATTTCTATATATACACGTTGGATCTCTGTCTTTTTATATAGCACACCCGTCTCTGATGCCTCTAAGATCCAGAGAAATTAGCAATTGTTTGATTGTCATTTATTTTGTGCATTATATAGTATATTTATTTAATTTTGCATAACTTATGCATAACTTCAGTTTGGTTACCAGATTATAGTCCTTGTTGAAAGAAAACATGTTTCATGCATGCATGTATATGAGATGCACACAATTTTCTCACTGAACATTCCCTTCCATTTCTTACGCTTCTTTCCTGTTTCCTCTGAACAACTTTTCCTTTTTCCATTTTAACATGCAGTAATGTTTGTGTCAGATATAGTTTTCGGTTCATTAATTAGCTGTTTGGGCATTAATCACATTTTCATTTTTCTAGGTAAAATCAGACTATGACCATCTTAGAGAAGCCCTTCTCAGAGTGACCAAGGAACGAGATTTGGCTGTAAAGGGAAAACACCAGCTCCAAGCCAAGCTGGAGAACTTAGAGCAGGTCCTAAAGGTATGTATAATGCCATAAAGCCCAACAATCCAGTACTTCTGTTGCTTTTTTAATATTCCTGATGTTCATTCAGTGAGTTGCAGAAGCATAAGTGCATTGCAAACTAGGGGACTGAATACCCTTATTAGTTATGATAAAACGTATGGAATATAGTAGATCAAGTACCGACAAGGGATCTCAAACTATCAGAGAAGAGACATCTTTAGAGATCTTTATCTGATACTTTATAAGTAATTGGATGTAGGTTTTCACTATACAGTTATTGGAGGTAAGCCAAGATGAGAAGAAAAGGATGAGAAGTGACTGTGCTGATGAAGGAAATATGAACAACTGCCAAGATGTTTTACTTTAAAGAGGGCTATGTCTGCCAGTCTAACTTGATGCAAAATGTTATTGTGGCCTTGTGAAACAAGCTGTTGGTACCAACTCGTATTGTCTGTGCAGAGTGCATCCTATTGTCAGGACAGGGTTGGAAAACCTGCTGTTGTTTTATTAGAGAGGTCTTATTTAGAAATAGTTGTAGTGCCTGGTACATAACCTGTCTTTTAACATACTTCTAGAGAAGCTTAGTAAGTTGGTGTCTAGCCATGCCTGTTTTCTAGATACACGGTTGTTTTCATGTCATCAATTTGCTGCTTCCTTTTTGATTTAGAAAAATTCAGTAATGAATTTTGAATCATAAGTCTATTCTTCAGTAGAGATTTCACTGTTTAGTTGAAGATGCCGTCCTGCTTCCGTTTGGAAGCCATGGAACAAAGTGATTCTATGAAATAGTGGAATTCACCAGGTGAATCTAACAGAGACGAAATCTAGCTGAGATGATGGGGTAGAATAAAATACAGTTGGAAAATGGAATCAGCCAAGAGATTATTACTTATCAGCTAATTCAAGGGGGCAATAATTTGTGTATGTTGAAACAAATTGCAAAAACAGTTCTAATAGTGGGAAGGAAACAAAGCTTTGCTAGGAAACAGCCAAATTCCTGACGTGTCATTGATTAAATAAAGATGGAAGTCAGTAACTTGCTAAGCCAAACCTAATAGATGGATCAGGAGTCACGGAGAAGGGTCTGAAAGGTCCCTTACAGACAATGAGCTGGTGTCCAATGTGATGGGGTAGAGGGAGCCAGTGGAAGGAAGCGTATGATGTGGTAGAAACACAAACTGGTTTGAACGGGCCACCGTTCCCAGGTCTTCTTAGTTGTAGAAAATATGGAAGTTGTGATGTGGAAAACTGCCACTGAAATATGCCTTGAAGAGGGTTAAGCAAAAAAGAAAAAAAAGTCATGCAGTTACAGGCGTCTGCATCAGTGGAGGAACTGCACTGGTGAGGAAAACACTTGTAAACACTTGTATATACTTCAGACCATTCAGAAAAATGAAGGATGTGTTTGCCTAGTTAGAATGGAGCATTGATCCAGTGCTGAAACTTTTTTGACAGATTGCCAAAGAGCTGCTTATTTTTCATCTTCTCAAGCCCAAGGTCTTCCTTTTTCAAACCACTGAAGTGGCTAGTAAAGGAGGGATGGATGCCCTGAGAGTAGGAGGAGATGGAAAGGAAAATAAGTGGCCTGAGATCTTAAATTTCAAGCAAGACTTTTCTTTGCAGCGCGTTTTAATAATGCTAAGTGGCTTCAGCCAATGCTTGTCATAAGTACAAACACTTATTTAAAACTGGATTTGTTAATGACTTTGGCTTGCATCAGACCCACTGTAAAAGGGGGAAAATAGTTTTGCTGTTGGCTGCATCAGAATAGATCTAGGCTTTTGGAGATGATTGTAGTGATGAAAATGGCTACCTGTCTGAATTTTGAGAAGGAGAGTTTTTATTTTTGGCTTGTTGCACTGGTAAATATGTTGTTGAAACCCTCTCTCAAGCTTTATTTGATATTGCTTAAGAGGTGAGGCGAAGGTTTTCCAGCTACAGATGGAAATAAAAGGCAGTCAGAAGTTACATCCCCCTTGCTGAGCCTCCAAAAGAATGTGGGGTTATCATAAGTAAACTGACTGCTCCATAAACCAACTTATTCCAGCAGCTTCTGGAAATACGGGCTGTTGAAATCACCTACTAGGCAATGCCAAGGGGACTTACCTGTTATCTGTATTGTTGTGCAGTGAATTGTCAATGTCGTGTTTACCAGTCAATAGGTAGTACTGGTGGACTAAATCTAGAATTATGTGAAAATAAGAAATGCATGTACTGGGAAAGGAAAATTAAACTGCTTAATTGAATAGAAGAGTGATACACTATTATCTGTCTTTAGACTAATACAACTTTCCCCAGGAACAAGTAGGAAGTTTTTCTCTAGCAATGGAAGATAATTTACTTTTTCTGTTATTTCCTTCCTTTTCTTCGGGGGAATACAAAACTGACAGTTCCACAGACCTTTATCACTGATTTGCTATTTTACTGTGAGCTGTGTGCTAGTACCTGTAGAGAGTAGAATTAACACCTAGAAGCTATTGCAACAGATATGGCTTGCCTGTGCTCTCTATATCATGATTGTGGGATTCCAGCTTGATAGCTGCAGAAATTTACTTCTTCAAGGAGCACATAGTAGAAAGTTAAGACAAAAAAAGTCTAGAAAAGAAACGAACTGTGAATTCATGGCTCATAAAACAGCTAAGGATTAGAGCTTGCTCTAAATAAATTGGCATTAATTCTCATTTCATCAAATCAAAATACAAATTATTATTGTCTGGACTCCTATGCTGCTAAAAAAACACTTCATGAGCAATAAAACTCCTTTTTCGTACCCTGTTCAGATACTGGTTTTACTGGGCTTGTATGTTTTTGAACGTTTGAAACTCCTCTAATGATGGACTGTGTTTTACTTTCTTGTAACAAATTAAAGAATGTAGTTTCTTCTTTGGCCATACCAAACAATGTTAATGTCTCCACTCTTTAATTAGGATATCTACTGGCATTTGATTTAATGATTCCTCAAAATTTCTCTGTAGAAGAGCTGAATCTGGTTATTTGAGTGATTTTGCTTAACTTCTACTGAAATACTTCTAATGCATGTGGGAGAAACATTCTGTAAATCTTACTGTTCTGCTTAAGAACTCCTTCAAAAGTTTTCCTTCACTGAAACAAAAATTATCTGGTGCATATAGAAACCCTGACTTTTCATTTTTAGTAGTTCTCTCCCTTAAGCAGAACATTTCTGAGCTGGCAGAGTACCTTGAACAGACTTGAAACCCTAAATCTCCTTTTTAGCATTAAACCATGCCCAAGCAGCTGCAGTTATTTGTACATTTCATGTGTGTCCTCATATGCTCAGGAAATTAGTAGTTTGAAAAAATGGTTTGCAGCTTTCCAACCATTGGAAAGTTTTGAGAAATATTTAGCCTAGTTTCCTTGTCAAAAGAGAAATTCAGTTACACTTTCTGTTTTCTCAGGATGTATCAACAAAGCAGAAAAGGGAAGATGCAGAACTGCTGAATTAGCTAACTTCTGAGAATCTTCACAGTGCTTCTCACACAGAACAGTTCTGATTTTCTGATGTGTTCAGCCAGCTTTTCCCATTCTTTCCACTGTAATGGTGCCCACCCATCTGCAAGCACAGATGACGAGTCCTTTGATCGGAGTACTTGGGTGAGAAGTAAATTTGCTCCCCATTCAGCATCATGTATGAGTTCTGTCTCATAAACAAGACTTTAGTACTTGAAAGCCATTTGAGTTTTTTCTAGCATTAACCAGTTGCACATTTTACAACTGGAAAAGCCACTGCTGTAGGAAAGAATGGGTTTCTTTGTTTTGGTTGCAGCTGTAGGTGATACAATGCAACCACCGAAGTGGTTGGAGCTAGGATGGGCTATTCATTGTCAAATCCACCTGCTGCCCATGAGGAAGCTGGAAAAACAAGAACTGTTGGAGCACGTCCCTTAAGTGCTCTTTCAGAAACAGTTTATACTATACAGCTGTCTAACTCTGTAGTTTGAAAGAAAACTGAGATACACATGATGTCCCCAGTTCATTCTCTGCTGCATAGCAGGATTCTTGCCTTTGATCTGAAAGTTATGCTGAAAAGGTTCCTTCTACACACTTTCTTTGGATAGAGCATTATTTGCTAATTGTTTTGAAATATGAAGTCCTTAAAATGTTTTTTCCATGCTCTTTTAGATGTGGATCTGCTTTCTGATGTTAGAGTAACATATGAGGACCTCTAGAACGGGTGCAAAAAGGAAAGTGCAGATTTACATTTAGAAAGTTCTAACCTGACTCCTATTAAGGACAACGATAGCATGGACAAGTGGATTGCCACCACCTACACAAACCGTGGCAATGTGATCATTGTGGAAGTCAGTCCTGAAGGAAGATGCAGAAGAAATTCAACAGCTCAGAGATTTCTCCGTGCTGTTCTAGTGATCTCTGCAGTCCTCCTCCACTTCCCTAACCCATTCCCTCAGGCTTGGAAGAAGAAATGATAGCAGCTGATGTGCAGATAGGAAGCGCAGAACAGCTTTGCAGACAGAACCGATTTGTGAGCAGAGTGGGAGGGGAGGGATTGCTTCTGGTTTGGGGGAGATTTAATTGCTGTGCCGGGGAGGGACAGATGCTGGGGTGAAGAGATCCTTGCTGCTTTAAATACTAAGTAGATCATGACAATACTAAAATGACTGAGAGGTGCTTTTAGGTTAACATAGATGACCAAATGGTCTTTTCTGACCTTAAAATCTGTGAACTGTAGATCGTTAAATACGTATTTTAGGAAACAGAGAAATTAAAAGCTGGGGAGAATCACAGACTATGTATCACAATCTGTTTCTTCATTACATTTTATAGATTCACGGTATGGTCATGGTATTAATTATTTATTGATCTCTGCAAAGTACTAGAAATGTTCTGTAGTAGCTTTTGTAAAAGTAGTAAGAACTTAACAGTATCAAAATATGCTGTGCCAAATCTGGTACTAAATCTTGAGAGAGTGAAGTGAGAGCTTTGTTTTTTTCTGATCATGAAAGGTTTTAACTAAAGGTGTGAGAATGACTTGATTGCCTCACCATTTCTTGAATATAAGAAATGTGCTGATACTCCATCAGTGTCAAGTTTTACACGAGACGATGGAAGCTGCTGAGCTCAATAAATGTAGCTTCGTGCTAATTTAAATAATGAGTAATACTAGTTAGCAAAATAGGTTATATTTATTGAGATGAGATTAGAATTGGAACCATTATTTTTAGTCATTATCACCCATGAACAAATCCATTTAACTTTTGTACAATATGCACAGTTCAGAAAATTCTACAGTCAAAATACTGAATCCTCAGAACTCCTAGAAAACAAGCCAGAGTTGAGAGTCAAAACTGATGAATTGGAAAAACCTTTGATGATTTTGTTTTGTTGTTGTTTTTAACCAACACATCAAATGAAAATAAATAAATCCGAAGCAGAGGCCAAATGGAGTATTGGAGACATTTCTGCTTCCTTTGCACACGTATCCAGATTGAGAGAAGTCAGACGCACTGTGCTGTCCCTCTTTGTTATGAGTGACGTGTAGCAGAGAATAACAGTTTATTAAAGGTTAGAAATATGCTTGATAAAATTTTCTCTTGTACAAAATAAGAGAGATTTTGGGCTGTTCTTGTCGATTTTAGCCAGCCGTGTATTTGTGTTTCCAAGTGCTGATTCCTAACAGGTTTGTGTGTAATAACTCATGGTGCTGCAGATAAGACCTTGTGCCTCTGCTCTGAGAGTATTATGGGAATAATATGTAATTTGGAAAATAAAAATCTTTAATACCAGTTTCACCAGAGGAGAGATCAGAATCTATAAAGAGATCTGTCTTAAGTCCCATTTATTAACAGGGTGTTTGAAAGTTATAATGATATTGGGAGAATAATACTAACCTGTAATGAAAAAGATTTCAATCTGCAAAGGGTATCGTGACATTGTTCAGCTTGTGCTCTTCCCAAGAACCTTTCTCATATTGCTTTGAATCATTAGTAGCAACTGTACTTTAAAAGTTGGGTTTGAGTACTGTGTAGTCACTTTTGTCCAAGTCTACCTGTGTTAGTTTTGTTCTGTCTAATTTGCTATAAATAACAGGCAGAGATTAGCAAAGGTAAGCTATTTCTTTTGGGTCATCATTTGCAAAACAAATCACAAAACTATATCCTAGATAAAGAGGCATTTAGGGAATTGTCAAGCTAGTTTTTTTCCAAGCTTTAACTTTTCAGCGCAATGCCACATATAAATGTGTGCTGGATGGATAAAACGGGTGCTGTTCACTTGTGCATCGCAGAGGCCACATTGCTGGCACTGACAGAGACATATATCCTAAAAGAGGTTGCTGTGAAAATGCCCGAGTTTCGCATTGGCAATATGCCCCTAAGTACTGACCGAATTAAAATCCTGTCCAGTTTCCAGCTTGCCTGTCAGTGATACCAGAGAGCTTTTATGTTTAGATGAACATCTGCATGCCTGGGAACAGCAGCATATTTGGCTGCAGGTAGAATATGTTGAAGTCACCTGATAGTTTTTCTGCTTCCTTTGAAACAGCATATGCGAGAGGCTGCTGAACGGCGGCAACAGCTGGAGTTGGAGCATGAGCAAGCCTTGGCTGTTCTCAACGCCAAACAGCAGGAAATTGAACTCCTGCAGAAGGTAAGTGGAGAAAGGGAAAGTCAGGTGAAATAACAAATTGCAGTGACAGAGCAGTGAAACAGATCTCCTGGTTTAAAGGAACTTAGACCACAACTGCCAAATCGTTTCCAGTTCTGGATTGTTCTGCGTGATTGCTGGTGCAGTTGTAACAAGTGGATGTTTACTGTTGGATTTACATGACTGTACTAATTGATTTATAAATGTTTATGCCAGTGAAGATTAACCTGACCAGTATATGTAACTCCTTGTATTTTCCAATAGGGAGAAACATGATACAAATACATGTATTTCCCTTCTGTTTCCATTGCTTCCCTCTATATTGGGCTCAGGAATATTTGTGCATTCCTTAAATGTCAGGAAGGAATCCAGTCTTAATTTCATGATAATCAAAATATGGAGAATCCACCATTTCCTTCTCAGTTTGCTGGAGTAGTTAATCATTCTCACTGACATATTAATGTTTTGTTGGGATTTCTTTGGCTTCCTCTTCCAGACACTGGTGATTCTTACTACCTTTCTCCACTAAGTTAGATTAAAGTCAGTTCTTGTCAAGGTACTTACACATCACAGTTGATCTTCTTTTTCCTAAACTGAACAGTTAAGTACCTCATTTCCAAGCTTATTCTCTAATTCACAAATCATTTTAAGACTGGCTTTTTTTTCACACTGCGATTTCTCAATATCCATTATAATATAAAAACATGATACTGAGTATCACTCTTGCCAAAGTCACTGCAATTTGCTCAACAATGATGTTGATTTTTCCAATTGCCTGACTAGATCAAACTGCAGAAATAATAATGCTAATGATAATTTGATAGAGAATTGGCACAGTGGGACATTCTCAGCAAAATAAAAAGATGTATCTAAATATAGTTTGCTTGGAATAGAAAGTTTCGCTTCACCAAATGAAATCTTCCAGTTAATTTTCTTTTAGCCTTTTGCAATTAAACTTTTTAGGCATATTTCAAAATGGCATTTCTAGTTATATTCAGCTGTTATTATTTGAACTTCCACATAATTTTTTGACTTAAATTTCTTGGCAAAACAAAGAAATCAAAGAAAAGTACAGCTTTCTTCTTGCTAGATTTTGTTGCATTCTTCTAATAAATCCCTATTACATGGGTCTTTTTGTTACAAATTGGCAAGAGGGGACCAATCTCTATAATACTGTTTTCTCCAGTCATTTTTGCTAAGCTATAGCATGATAAACTTCAAGCACAAATGAGATTGTATTGTATTTGGTATTTTACTCAATGTGACTAGCTCAGCATCTGTAACCAGTGATTAAATTCTTGTTCAGTAGACCTGAAGTAGCATAGAATACAAGATCATTTATGTTAAAAATTATTATCTAATAGTCATTTACCAGTGAGTTCGACTAGAATTTTAGCTTAGAATTCCAATACTAAATCCACCATAACAATTTATCTATGCAGTACTTAGTAGAAACATTTAAGAAATAATTTGTTCTTCTTACTGGTTTCATTCATTAGCCTGAAATATTCCTCCTACAACTCTGCACAGACACTTACTTTCACCCTGAAACTTCTAATTCTTTATGTTACTCAGTTGCTATTTTGTCTTTTTTAATTATTGTTGCCTCTCTGGATAAGGATCCGTGACAAATAAGCATTCTACCCATCACATCTCTTGACAAAATCTGCATATGATATTCATTCTAGATACCACTCAAAAAGAAAAAAAGGATTTTTTTAATATATTCTGTTTTTCAGCCCTTCCAAGCTCACATTCTT
This sequence comes from Burhinus bistriatus, assembly GCA_013397275.1. Lineage (NCBI taxonomy): Eukaryota > Metazoa > Chordata > Aves > Charadriiformes > Burhinidae > Burhinus > Burhinus bistriatus. The sequence continues at coordinate 2,468,224 of VYXH01007725.1, read as the reverse complement.
TTACATAGTGACATGTTGGGATCCCAACTTGGTTGAGATGCTTAGTTGCTTCTGTAATGCTGTTATTAATGCTATAGAATAAGAGTGAAGTCCAGATTAGTAAGCTGTATGGGTAGAAGAGGGAAAGTATTCAAAACATGGAAAGATTTGGGGGGGATGTCTGTATGTGCACTGTTCTACCTTGTAGAGAGATACCCAAGCTACCTGCAGTTCTCTAGCCGTGGCACAGACTAATTTGTCCCGCCTTAACCTGTAGACTGCTGGTACCCAACACATCTCCTTTTCAACATCATAATGCAGTGTATATTGTCAGAAAAACAATTTAAATAAATCTGTTACCTAAGTAACTATAATACTTTGCTTCCATCATTTCATCCAGAGCTGACCTCTCAATGTACCTAGTACATGTGTGTTAAATTCTTTCTTCCTTTTTTTTACTAGCATCATCTAATTACTCGAAAAAGTATCGTGAAATGGATGTAGTAACTCCAGGCAGTAACAGGATGACATTTCACAGCATATCTTGCTACTGTTGTAAAGTTGCTGATGAACCACAGAAATGTGCACTTTAAAACAAAACAAGTTACTGGTACCGTCTGATGTATGTGCTGTCACATTTTGATATTATAAATAAAAATTCATTGTGTTTTTAATATACGAACAGACTGATCAGATTTTCAGCCTAAAAGGAAGATAAAGAGTATAATATTGTTCATCAAGGTTTTGTGTTGATAAGGAATCAGATGGTCTTTTTCTCCAAGAAAGCCTTAATACACGACAGTTTGATGTAAAAGAGAGACAGCTATTGATGCAGGTTTTCTTATCATTTATCAAGAATTCATATGCTGGGTAGATTTTATTAAATTTGTAATGATGGATAACAGAAGGCTTTCTATTACTTGTCATCATGTGTTTGCTAATGCTTGTGGAGCCAATATTTTATCAGGTGCTAGCAATAAGACTTACTACTGTAGTACAGGAAGAAATATGACTATCTTTGCAGGACCAAAGGAGGCTTTATTACCATGCATGACAGTGATGTACAGTTTGGGCATATGTTTTTGATTGTGACTTTATGGCCTGACCCAGCTTCCATTGAAACCAATAATGGAGTAGGGTAGCCCTCATAGATGAGGAAAAGTGAAGTTAACATGCCTGTGTTGGTGTCTATCATGGGAGTACCTGGCCTGTTAAATTACAAAGTCTGTGGGCTGTTGCCCTCTGCTGAACTGGAGGGTTTTAAGACTCTTGTTTGATGAGGAATGCACAGAATGTGGTCTTTGGGTTACAGTAATAAGGAACTAAGAGGCAAAGTTAGCACATCATGGTGCTATCAGCCTGATACAACGGTTAATAAAAAATTTTGTTTATCTTGGACAAGCTTCAGTAAAGAAGATAGTGGAAACGAAGTGAGGATAACACAAAGTTACTGAGTGCTATTGTTTTTTTGTTTCTAAGGTTTAGACTTTTGCCGACCAAAATTTGGTAACTGAATTTCTGAGCTACATAAAATACACTTTTCTGCTCTTATTGATTCCCTCTTTTCTTCTTTGACTCAGTTGATTGGACCCCAAATGTTGTACTCCTATTTATAGACAACTTTCTTGTAGTTGCCTTGAAGTGTTTTGTGAGCTATTTACTGAGATGATAAACACTGTTGCTACCTGTAAAGAATGAGCTTAATTTTTATGTTGTTTTCTCCTAGCTGGTATGGTAGGTTTCTACATTATGAACATCCTGCAACGTAGAGCAACAAGCTCATTTTTCAGTTTTAATTTAGAGAGTTTCAGAAATACTTCTGGTGTGTTCTTGCAGTGTGTTGAGCGTGCTCATCTTGGTCCAACAAAATACTTATGCTGTTAAGCTTCACTGAGATTCAATCTCCTAAAAATAAGCACTTATTTCAGTGGCTTGGAACCAAAGTGCTGTAGTAATATTGACGAAGCCATCCCTTCAAGACTGTAATTAGCTTTGGATTTGAGTAAACAGTATGCTACTTTATGTGGTTAGAGCATACTATATGTTGCATGACTGATTTTTCCTTCTTCTCTTCTCTTCTCTTCTCTTCTCTTCTCTTCTCTTCTCTTCTCTTTTCTTCTCTTCTCTTCTCTTCTCTTCTCTCTTTTTTTTTTTTTTTTAATTATAAAAACAAGGCTCAGGTTGAAGCTAAGAAGGAACATGAAGGAGCAGTTCAACTGCTAGAGGTAAGAAGATATCCTTTCTGTTACCTTTGCCTGTGGAGGTTCCATTCTGAATGTGATAACTTTACAGTATCATCACTTTTGAAAGTTTCAAGTAATATGTAGGCAAATAGGTTTGGGGTTTTTTTCTTTTCTAATGTAATTGCATCCTTTAAAGATTATAATTCAGTTAGGAGTGCATTAAGCTGAGCTGTTGGAAGTGGTGTGTGTACCTCAGTTTCTCTTTGTATAGAATGGAAATTTTGGTACCATTTTTTGTAAAATACTATGAGATATATGAAAAGGAAGTGATTACTTGTGAGAATTATTATTGTTTAGGCTAGAAATATAGCTGCAAATACCAATCAATTACCTAAGGTTCCTAATTAAATACTGTCTAGTAAACATAAAGCAACATGCTAAAGAGCCAAAATTTTTAAACCTAATGAAAGAATTTGAATACTTTGAAAAAACTTTAAAGGGTGCAGTAGAGAGAGAACACTTGATTCTTTTCATTGGAAAACTAGATCTTTTCAAGGTAGTCTGAACTGGGCATTTGAAAATCAAGGGCACCAGAAACATATTCAAATTTTTAATTAGAAATGTAGAATAATTCTGTTTGGAAGGGACCTCTGGCTCTCTGGTTCAACTTCCTGCTTAAAGGCCCTTTTCAAAATTACCCTGCTCAAGGCTTTGCCCAGTCCATTTTTAAATATCTCTGGGAATGGAGATATGACAACCTCCATGGGCAGCCTCTTTCAGTCTTTAAGCACTTTCATTATGAAGAATACTATTCTTGTATCCTGTCAGAATTTTTGTCTGGATGCTACCCATGTCCATTGCCACTAATCCTATTGCTGCATATCATCAGCAGAGGCCTTAGCATTTCCCAACTATGCTGCAATATGTTTTTAGAATTTGCCAGTGACTGTTGGATTTAGTAAGTAAACACTGTTAAATTAAGTTTTGAGAGATGATTCAGATGATCTCATTTACTCATTTTTAAGGCACTAAATACCTGCACATACCGACATCATCCATACAGATAAAACAAAAGATCTTAGTATTTTCATTAGCAATAGGCCATAGCACAGGACATTACCTGTAAATTCATTAGTAGTTGTGTTTATGGACTCTGCATCACATTCCAAGCCTTCCTTCAAGTCATTAATCATAACAAAAAAAAAAATCTAGTGATTTAGTCTTCTGTGCCTAAGGATACAGAATTGCTTGTGTCTTGCATGGACGTGACATGAAGAACAGGAACAAATTCTTACTCTCCTGTTCAAAAACCATGAGCTTTGCTGTCACTTTTAGTTGGAATCAGGCAAGGTTTGCAAAACGTCTGTGTCTTAGGCTGGAGTGAAATTTTTAGAGATTTTAAACTGAGATCCTTATAATAATGGAACCTTTATAATGGATGCATACAGTTATGGTTAAATTATGTATGAAAACACAAAAAATCAAAGGAGAATTGAAATAAATTAATACACTCAAATATCTCCCTGGTTCTGACAAAACCTTTTACTCCCTTTGCTGTCTGCTGTTTAGAAATGCAGGCTGATCCACAATGTTGTGTAAGATAGCACAAATGACAACAACATGTAGCAGAAATTAGAAGTCCTGTAAGAAGATTCCTAAAGCAAACAGTTGCTCCTCAGTTTTTCAAAACCAGTCTTAACAGATTCTTTGTTCCACTCATATCATTTGATGTACTTGGATAAGGTAAAGTGTCAGAAAATAGAGATGCACAAGTAAATAGCACACTAACTGCGTCCAGATTTCCTTTTGTTCTTTTTTGTTCTTCATTTTTTCATGTAAAATAGGTTTTCACTGAAAACTACCAAACTAGTTTTTCTGTCTAAGGAACAGAGAAGGCATTAATTGGTTATTAAGTCTTAACATACCGTACATAACATAAAGAACATGCAATACCGTAGATTGATTATAGAAGTGTGTTGTCAACATTTCACTGAGAAACTTGTTTGGAGCAGAAAGTAATTTCTACCTTCTCACGGTATTTCTTCTGTCTGTGTACTTACCGGCCATGCACTGATGGAAGGTGGTTTTTCTGGTGCACTGATCATCTTTAAAAAAAATTTTTCTATAATTGTTTATATGTATAAAAGTTAATATTCCAACAGAAAGTCTTTTACTCATGCTTTCATTATAATCATATGTATTAAGTTTGTTTTGCCTTTAAGAACGTAAGATTAAATTATTATTTAATGCCTGGTGGAAAGTATATGATGCAGGAAAACATAAGTAGAAACAAAGCAGGCAAGTGATTATTTACCCCCCTCAAGCTAATGCAAATTCCTATTTAGCCAATTTGTCTGCGACCTCTGATTTGCATAACCCCATCAAGGTTTCCTAAGCTTTTGCTTTTTGTTGCCGTAAGCCCATTAATTTTTAGCATTTTATTTAATCTGCCTTTTGCAATTTAAGACCAGCAGTGGTATTGATTTCTGAAACATTCTATAGCGTGGTTTGTGTTAATGCATGTTTTTACACGTGTTAACTGTTCTAGTATATTTTGCTTTGAAATGTAAAAGAAGTGTTCAAAACTGTTTTTATTTCTTTGTTTATTTCACATCTCTTTGTTTACTGTGTCTTGTTTGGAATTTATTGCTTTGCACTTCATCCAGAACACCTTGGACAGCATGCAGGTATTTTAGGGCATAAATTCTCCTTTCTCTGTTCTGAATCCTGCACTTTTCCCCTTTAAAATGACTACAATAGTCCTGCCTAACCTTGCATGGGACATGTGCTGCAACCATTGTTATGCAAGCATGCTTGGCATTTATTGGCCTAATACCAAATCACCAAAATCAGAATTTTCTTCTGCAAGAGATTAATCTTCAAATATGGCATGATATAATAAGACCTCCGACACTGTTTTTGAAAGTTAATTTCTTGTGAGCATGCCCAGTAAGAATGGTTTGGTAGTTTGTTCAAGATCGTAGCTTTCTGACTGTGTGGATTTTGTCTGAATTCAGATTGTTTCTTTGTTAATACAAAGATAATTTTATGTGGTATTTTCACCTGGGGTTGGTTTATTGAACCACCTACTGAAAGGCATCGCTGCTACGGAAACAATTCAACTATGGAATGGTATGTCTGTAGCAGAATACGTGAGCTAATTACTTGTCTGAATTCAAGCCTGTCCACCTGGAAAGTTGCTCACCATCTTATCTGTCTTGTGTGAACAGTATCTGTCTCATAATGGATGAAATCTACTTCATTTTCAATTTAAGAAGCTATTTAAGTTTTAGAAATAGCACTATGTATGGTATGATAAACTTGGCAAAGTCCTAAGTGAAATACATTCGATATGGTCTGCAGTAAAGAGTGTCTTTTCATACAACCACTGCTGTAGGCAGATCCGGTTTTAGAGAGATGTGGTAGACTTGGCATTTCTATGCCATTGTTATTGGGACGGGCTATATGGGCAGAACCATGACACAAATAAAAATGCAGTACTTCTGCGAGTGCAGGCACATGCCTCTCTCTGCAGTGACATATGTGAATATGTAGATTTTCTACAGTGAGGTGGGTCTGGCTGGCTGGCAATGAACCAAGCGCCTGCCTGAAGTCAGGAAACAAAGATGGGGATGGGGATATACCTCCTCTTAGTCCTATTGTGGATCTTATGGCAATTTTTTCTTTATCGAGTACCAGCTTTGTGTTCACTGATAACTTTGATTAAAAAAAAAAATAGTAAAGGCATTTTTCTTCCAGGCTTTGTACTGTTCTGAGAGAACAACTTGAAAATGGAGATTCTAGGTACTCCAAAGAAAAGTCAAAGGTGGCATACACTGAAATGCAAATAAGTTTTAAATTAATAAATAGTAACAATACATTAAATTAATATTTTTTTCAAAAATATTTTTTAAGGCAGCCTTAGCCTCTTGTTGGGTTCTGGATGATGACGTTTTTATGTTTTATTTTACGCTAGAGTTTCCATAACTGCCTGTGGAAAGGTCAGTATATATTCTTAGACAGTTGAATAGCTCATCCTTAAACTTTCCATTGGAAAGAGGGGATCTAAAAACCAAATCCACATTACTACTTTGTTTGTTTAATGGTCTTTTAAAATTGTACATAGATGCCTTATTCATGCAGCAAAGTAACAAGTAGGAAAGGCTTACATTTTTGTTGCTCAAAACCACAGTGAAAAGATGAAAGACAAGAAACAAAAATCAAAGCATTTAATGTTTGTGTAAAACTCCCACAATGTCTCTGTATCTTACTGTTTTCTGTTTCATAATCAGACAGATAGATACCCTGAGACTTCTTTAGCTGAACTAAATTAATTTTTGTTTTATGAATACAAAGAAATTATATCTTCAAAATTCACTGTGCCTTTAAAAATGTATTTGTTACAACACAACCACCTTCTATAGTAAGAAAGCTGGATTTTTGTGTTCTTCTAGGTACTGTAAGTGTTTTGTTTATCTTTAGCTGTGCTAAGATCTTTGCATAAGCGGTACGGAATGTATGTCATTTTCTTGATATGTAAAATGTGCAGTGTTTCTTACATGAACTGAGAACATTTTTCTCTTTCAAGAAAAAGACACCTTTAGTACAGTTGAATGAATCTAATTGGTATCCAGACTTCCTTTGTTAGTACAGTTGTTTAACTAGGCATATACTGTAAAGGGATTTTTAATAAAGGAAAGTGATGTTTGTTCATCAAAAAGCATCAGATTAGGATATAATGCATCAACTTTTCGTATAAAGAGCCTATTACTGCCTCTGTTGAGCTCCTTCTGCTTGCATTCCCTTTCAGCCAGGGAATCTTTCCATCACCTCATCCATTTTTTCACATCAGGAATTCATAAACTCTATGTAGGCAGATTTCCCAAGTCAGCACAGAAGCTTATCTTTTAAGTTCTGTTTTGTTAAAGGCTGATGCCTCAAAATTGAAACATAAATGTTTGCCAACAATGACATTTTTGGTGTTTCTCACAAGCTTACAAACAATCTCCTCTTGGCTGGTGTCTGGATTACTTCTGTGTGGTTTGGCATCTATACTGAGGAGCATTATTTCTGAGAGGGAATCCAGCCAGTAGCTAGGCCCACATTCTGCATGAACCACTGGGGGTGTTGTTGTTGTTGTTGCTAGTTTTTAACACATAAACGTTCATCTAGCATTTCAGGAGGCTTCAACTTAATAGCAGAGGATGGGCAAACCTCAGAAATACACCTGAGTTTTAGAAGAAGTTGGAAAAGCACAAAAAAGTGACATTCAGACATGTGTAGAAGTAACAAAGCTGTAGGATCTGTTTGCAGGTGTTCTTGGCAGTGATTTTTTTAGCTCTGCCAAAAAATACGATGAGGAATTTCCCCTTTGGAGATGAAAGGAGTACTTACCTCAATATTACAGGGCTACTAAAAGGTTTTGTTCTAAATATGGGTGAGAATTTAGGGGGAGAAAAGTGTGATTGTGGGCCTGTTTATCCGAAATAGTTTGCCTATCCTGGCTTCCTGGTACTTAGAAAAATCTGACGCAGTTGCAGCTCACTCTGATCTCAGTCAGATGTCTGTCTTATGTCTTGCTTGTGCAGGCCAAGGTTCGAGAGCTAGAGGAGAAATGCCGGACACAGAGCGAACAATTTAACCTCTTGTCCAGAGAACTGGAGAAGTTTCGACAGCAAGCAGGGAAGATCGATCTCCTGAGCAGTAACTCGGTGGCATCCTCAGATATCCCTGGTTCTCCTGGCAAATCTCTATCCCAGTTAATGAATGGAATAGCCACTTCTATAGGCAAAGGTAAGGACCAGCATTTTATTTGTAGGTATCTGTTCTGCCCTGTAGGTTTTGAGATGCCACTCGATGTAAATAGTTTGATTGTGCAAATGGAGGATAGAATTCACTCCTGTTCCTATTTTGTGACTTGTTTAAATTTCAGAGTATCTCGTAAGCGTTCACTGAGGTTGTTCCAGTTTTGTTTGGGCACTGCTGTGAGCAGAATTCTCTTTAATTGTCATTGGGTGTAGTGATGAGAAACCTCTTCAGTGTTAAAATGATGTATTCCTTACGTAACTGTCTGCTTCTGTTGGAAGAAGACAGGCTATCTGCAGATACAGGCTTTGTTGGAAAACCTTCACTGTTCGGGGACAAGAGCTGGTCTGCTGTCTTGTTGAAGTAGTAGTTCATGGGGAAAGAAAGCACGGAGACCCCCACACTGCATTAGCCGTTACGTAAAAGAAACTTGTAAATAGAGGTGGGTAGAAGATGGGAAAACCGAGTGGAATACTTCGACAAACATGAAAATGTTTTTGGTTTAGTTGCATTTGTTCAACAGAAAATATGCACTTCTCCATAAAAACTTGAAAGCAATGCATTTAAAAAAAATTTCAATGGAAGCAAACACTGTCTACAAGAACACAAATTCTGTCACAAAGTGATTTTGGTTGGAGAGGAGTTTCGTGGGATATATTTCAACAGAACTGAATAGGGATAATATCTACAGTTGCTTACCAAACTGTGCAAAGGTGTGTTTAAATTTTTAACTGTGTTTAAAATAGTATTTGAACAGCAAACTGCCAGGTGTTTTAGAAGTAGAAAAGTCACAACAAAAATATTGTTGATTTGAATTTTAAAAGAAATGGAGAATGTAAAGTTAAAAAAAAATAATTTATATCTGTATTGGTGTTCTTACACTTATAGTGCCTATTAGCTTCAACATAGTAGGTATTTTTCCAAGATTTGTATGGAACTTTCGCCATGTCGTCTCCTGTTACCAGAGGCAACTGCTCTTCTTAAGTACACACTTTGTTAACAATTCATTATTCATAATTTCAAAGCTCAAGGCAAGAGGTTACCTGAGGATACCTGAAAGTAACTTGCATGTAAATGGCATGTTAGATTGTGTATTATAACTATGTTGTTATCAAGGCTGAGGGGTATGCTCACTAGCTCAGTATCACCCATGCTAGAATGACTTTAACTAGTTCTGCAAAGGGACACTTGTCAGGTAATGTCCATTACTTACAAATTCCCCCAAAGTTGTAAGTATGAAGAGGAACTAGAAAAATGGAATAGTCTTGACTTTTTTTTATTTCATCTTCCTAAACTTCCAGAAAAATTCTGAGGCCTAGGGCCTAGAAATCACAATCATTTCCCTGTTGTTACAGATGAGCAGTTATTTTCAGCAAAGGGTGCTAAACTTAATGTGAAACCAAGTCAAAAGGAACCAAGGTGACATCCTTCTTTCATTTCATTTCAGTAACTTTGTATGCCTTGGGATTTTGAACGCAAAATTGGAGCCGTTTGCAATCTTGCCCACTGTGGTGCATATTAGTTTATTTAGCTTTTCTAGAGCTGCAAGTCTTACCTAAGTGGATATCAAAGCGCACTAAATGGAGAATTCAGAAGGCGTCACCTGATAGCCTTAAGAATTTAGTAGAAATTGCCGTAATATCAACAGGATTAGCTCCTCAGGTCTCTGAGGACAGGATTTTCAAAGCAACAATTAATTTTATAGGAAAGGTAATTAGGTATTGAAATGTCCTTCAGGCAGCTACTGAAGGTCCAGTCTGTATCTCTGGAATTTATCTAAATAGGCTCCAATCTACTATTTATTCTTGAAATACTAATGGCAACAGCTTTTAAAAAAACCTTCAAAACGTAACAAACAGAAATCTCCCATGAAATCCTTGGCTAGAAACACAGAAAACACAGCCAGGTCTGTACCGAAGTCATTTAAAGGCCTCGCTCTGTAAACCTTTTCTCATAACCTATTGATTTTTATGGGACTTAGAATTCACGGCCAGCAGCGCTAGTGTATAAACATCAGAAACTCTTGGACAATATTCATTCTCAGTATGAACGCACTGATAACAATAAAGTAATGTTTGAGCAAGTGGGCAGGATTTCTAATTATTGAAATCAACCATTTCACAATAATGACAGTAATGCTAAAGCAAGTTCTTCAAACCAGAAGTGTAATTATTTTTATTATGTGTGAGGAAGAAAGAACACAAGAAGGAACACAAGGACAGCTTTCAAAGCAAAGCAAATGACGGAAATGAGATCAGTTTATGACCAGCTGCTTTGCCTTAATTGGTGATGTTTGAATGTATCAGGAAATGAAACAAACCTAGCCAGAATAGATTAGAATGTAAAAAGTTCACTCTAAACATATAATAATGTCACAATCAGATATAGAAACCTTAAGATTTATTATTCATCAGATAAAAGGCTCATTTAAATGGCCTTTCTAGATAATTTAGGTAGTCCATAATGAATCAACAGTTCCAATAAATAAAATGGAGAGTCTAATTGTACTGCAAGTACAGCGAGCTTTAATTCTGCTGAGACACTTAAATTGTTTGGTGCTCTTCCTTGCCTCTTTCCTTGAAAGGGTCTTCTTCAGCCCTCCTTAACACATATTTGCCAGTCATGGGAAAATAAAGGCCGTTTTGAGCATCTATGGATTTTACGAGACTTTACGGACAAAAACCCAGTAGCTTTATAAGGTTCTTCTCTAGTATTTAGAGAAATAAAGAGACATTTCTAGAAACTGCTGCATGTTCTTATGAACTGACCTCTTCTATTTTTCATTTTTAACTCCTAGTTTTTCCCAGAGTGCAAATACAAAAGGAAAGGTGGGGGTTTTTTCTTAGTTCCCAGTGAATTAACGAGATTTAAAGCACTCTTTATTGGTCTGATTCCTCCACATTCTATTGTTCAAGCCCAGGGACATCAATGAAATTACCTTGGATGAACAAGAGAACATAGTTCAAAATTGTTTCTTATTTTGGAGGTAAAGTTAGGCCAGTTTTTAAATGCAACCATTTTTGTCTGTGCTCATGTATTCACCATCTGCGAAAGTAGACATCCTCTGTAGAAATGATCAGGAGACTACAGAGAGTCAGGAGGTTTCAGGAGGAATGTGCTTTCATGCACAGTGAATCTCAATTTTGCTTTTTGCAAAGGCATTGCTTGATGATGCTTGTGTTTATTTCTTTTAATCCAACTGTGGCTCTACATACATAGAATCAGCATGAATTTGCATATATTATTTAAGCATCTCATGACCTTTTAAAAAAGTCTCCTGTACAGAATATACAGGAACTAACTGCTAGCATTGTACGATACGGCTCGCCCAAACATCTCTTCTTTCCAGTTTATTGCAGATATTAGAATACCTTGAAAATGCAGTAATTTCTAAGCTGCTTTACGAAGTAGATCACATTGTGGTCCCAGATAAAAGCAGTAGCACAGCATGGGGAAGAGCCTTAGAGGATCAGCTTCTGTTATTTCACACACTTTTTCATAAAGAGACAGGGGTTGATGGCACCCAGTGCAGCTTTTATGGAGCAGGGAGATGTTACATTGCACAAGTAGCCAGATGAATAGAGAAACAGAGGACACTGAAGGTAGCAGTAAGTCCAGTTAGGAAGACAGATCCATTTTCAGAGCTAGATTTGGGGCAGAAACTGTATTTCCATATACATTGATGGATATGGGTGCAGACTTACTCTGATGGGAAGTGAGGTACCTGAGTAGGCTGTATCTAGTTTTCGCACCATCTGGAGCCATAGATGTGTCCAGTGACATGATGCAGTTACAACTACCACGCAGTTTTCTTTCCTGTGTATGAAGCACTCAAGGTAAATTTTATGTACCCTCTTTTACAAGTGGAAAAAATAAGACAGCTGAATATCTTCCAGTGTCTTGATATTCCTGGAGTTCTTGATGATGTGTGTTCCTATCCTGGTTATCGTCCTATATGTATGCAAAGCAAGGGCTATATTGTCCAAGAATCTTTCTCCACATTTTGTATGTAGTGCAACTGATTTAATTACAAAGCCTGAAAAATCCAGGAGGTATGAGACCAAACGGCAGTTTCCTTTGAATGAATAATCATAGTTGGACCAATTATTTATAGGCTTGGCGCTGACAGGCTGATATGGCAAGCGCATTAACAGCAAACAGAAGGAGCTAAATTGGCTAAAGGTTTCTGAACAGGGATGACTTTTCTGTTACATATGTGAGAAAGGTTCCAAGAATAAAAAATGTGCCCTTTTCCAGCCTGGGGATTGCTCTAAGTGAGCTGGTTGTAATTAATCTTTTGTATGATGACTTGTATATTTCCCTGCTGTCAATGTGCTTAAGCTGTCCTGCTGTAAATTACAATGATGCAGAGAAAATTAATCATATTGGACTGAGGAGCACACCAGAAAAACCCTCTGATGACATGTTTTGGAGCTTATTCTCCTCTGCAATATGAATAAAGAGGTTCCACTGGTAATTCCTGGTGACGTGCGTCTGGGAAACTTGCAATTCAGTAGCAAAACATTGCTGTCCAGACTTCTGGCGGAACTGGAGAGGAAATGCTGAGCCTACACATATCCAGGGTCTGAAAAATTAGAGCATAGACTCATTATGTTAATGAGAGAGAGAGAAAGGTGAAGGCACTCTGGATATCTGATTGTGTCAGCAATGCCTTGGACTATGTGCTTTGCTATAACTTCTGCTGATACTGCAAGTATAATTAGGCTCAGTTTACAATTTCCTGCTTGTTTTCATGTGGTTTGGGGACTAAGCTAACAGTAAAAAAGAAAAAATGTATAAGTATTTTATATTACACTTTATTAGTCTCTCTTGCAACCTTGATGAAGTTGTTCTTTTTACTTGTCTTCCCTCACCATTAGGCCTGGTTTTCACTGGAGTCCATAGGAGACAAGAATGTTCAGCATCTCATATAGGTCCTTGAAATGTGCAGTATAAACTGTCTCTTCCTTTTCATTTTTAAGTGCTTTAAAAAAGCACAATAAAAATATTCAAAAGGCATTTCTGGAGATTTTTCCTTTTGCATAGTCTACATTTTCCGTTTTTTAGAACCTGCCAAGATGGCACTGTGAACAAATTATGTGTTTTAGTACTGGTGTTAATGAGGCGCTCTTAAGAAATATGAATCTTGGAACTTACTGCCCTGCAAAAGGCCAAACCACTTCCCTTCATTTCAAAATTAATATCCTGTTAACTAAATAATTAGCATTTCAGTCGCTTTCTTAGAAGATAAATGCACAATTTGATTCTACTTTTCAGTATATGACAGAGTCCCTGAAAGGAATAGAAGGGTTCCAACAGCAGCTTTTAAGTGCTGGGCATGTTAAACAGCATGTCAGAGAACTTCTCTAAAGATATCAGGATGCTCAGAACAAAGGGGTACTTTATTTTTCATTAGGGAAACTTTAACTTTGTTTTTTTTTACTTAAAATACCTCCACTTTCTACATTATGTACCATTACATATTATTAACTTACGTAGTTTATCGAAAGGCTGGGAACTAGTGGGCTTGGCTACTTTTATGCTCTGCGGTCTACCTGCTTTAGTCTTTTTCTAGAATGTTTTCTAACAGTAGGAGAAAGTAACTCACTGCTGCTTATTAGTTGGCAGTGTTTCTGCTTGAGAACAATTACTTATTCTCGTATGTGTTTTGTTCCCTGCCAGGTCATGAAAGTGCTTCTGGAAGTCGTTGTGTGATTTCAGAGTTTATACGACCCCTTCAAATATCTGGAGACAAACCAGAACAATTGTCTGTCAAACCCACATTCCTGTCCAAGTCAAGAACTGGTACCCCAAGATGCAGATTTGATTCAGACGTGAGTCTTTTTAAATTTGTTACTGAAAATGTATGTTGTGGGGCTAGGACCTCTTCTCCAGGGGACCAATGCAGATTGATCCACCTGCTTTTAAAAAGTCAAGACATGAATGTTCTCATTTTCTGATATAACTTGGGAACATGACCAGTGGGAATTTAACTGGTATTTTCAAAGAAGTCTCAGCTGATATCCTAGTTACACAGCATAAAAAATGCGTGTGTGAGAGCCTCAAGCTTCTATGAAAACCTCAGCCTTCAATGATACATTCAGAGCGTTGTACTGTTTCTGTGCATAAGAAGTGTAAGTCAGCATTTCTGTCTGTGTCTGTTCTGGTGTGTGTCTATGTTATGCAGGTTTATTAATATTTTATTATGTCTACCAAAAGGTGTGACTTCGATACAGCCTGGGCAAATGGAAGAGAAATTCCATGCAGTGCCCTGTCCAGACAGGTGTGCTGTGACAGATGATTAGCTCATTCTGCAGGATTTGTTCNTGCATCCTGTTCCTTGGCATCAACTATAAACATGGGTCTTATCACTCTGAGAGTGAACCGTTTTCTGCACAACATGCTGCTAATTTCGACAGTTAGAAGAGGCCTAGCTAAAAAGTAAAGTTACTGAACAAATTTGGTCCTGTTTTACCTCAAACCAGGACAGCCTGGTTTCCATGATGTGTCAATCTTCTCACTACAACTAGGCTGATACCACCCGCTAACAGCAGTTTCCAGCACACTCTCCTAAACTGATTTTGAGCCTGTAACCTGAAATTTAAAGTTTCAGGATGTTGTCACTAAACTCTTCCACCATTCAACTTTACAGCTGGCATTTAATTATACTTTTGAAAGGTTCTGTTCTTCCTTTCTTAGAAAGGTTTTCTGGTTTTCAGTAGAATTCGAGTAGAAGGCTAATGGGAAGCTCAGCTTTACAAAGGTGCCATAGCAAGTTGGTTGTTGATATGTAGGACAAATGTTAAATATAAGGAGGTATAGGACACATTTTGAAAACTTTATAGAAGGGTATTATTTTCTATTAAATACTGTAAGCCTGTTTTACATGGGCGAACAGCCATAAGGAAATGGTCTTCAGATTTTACACCTCACCTTACAGTCCTGAATCCCATTCTTAATCTTTACAGAAGTAAATAAATTGAAACTGTGTGCATATTTTCGATCTATTTTATATTCATTGCTACTGAACCTGTGAAAGCTGATAGAATCAAAATGTTTGTAAGTGGATCACAAGCCTGAGTATGGTGTAGGATATTCAACAAAATATTAGATTCTTGTATAGTAGGAATTCCATGGACATATCTAGGGATTATCCACAAATAAATATACTTGTATATTTATGTGTAGCAGCATTACTGAAAAGTGGGAACATTCACTGCTTTTTAAAGAGGCCACAGAAAAAGCATCCTGAAATAGTCAAACTGGCAAAAGCAGCTTAGCAACGAGACTTAGGGAAGCAGAACTAACAGCAAGGAACAGAAGAAGTGCACGTCAAATTTAATTCCCTTTTTCTATTATTTTTGAGTTATCTCTCACTGAGAATGTCAAGCCCTCTTTTGCAGAATTGTTCATTGTGTGCCTTCTAGAGTGTAATTACGGGATACATACTTACATTATGCAAGCTCACAGAA
Organism: Burhinus bistriatus; assembly: GCA_013397275.1. Taxonomy (NCBI): domain Eukaryota; kingdom Metazoa; phylum Chordata; class Aves; order Charadriiformes; family Burhinidae; genus Burhinus; species Burhinus bistriatus. Next base: position 2,452,785 of record VYXH01007725.1, on the reverse strand, counting down.
ATTAAGCTCAATTCTTTTTTAGAGGTATCCAGACCCAGGGGGAGAGTGTAGAATAAAATCTAAAATTGGAGCATAAGGCTGTGAAGTCTGAAATAAAAAAGAGATTCTGCAAAAATATATCTGCAACTTCCCTGATTGTTACTAGTAACCAAGTCTTCCGGAATAAGCGTTATTGGATTAGTTATGAGCTTTGTGACATGCCCATCAAGAGGTATCAGGATGATAACCCTTGAAAATTTGCCTGCATCCCCAAATGCTACACAAGGGAGAATACCTGTTAGCTGACTGTTACTGTCCTCCTCAGTGGAAGTGGAGTGTTGGCAGAATAGTGTGTGCTGTGTTAATGTACCTCTTAAGAGTTAATTCAGAGGAAAAGTGACTTGACTCAATATTTTTCTGGTGCACTTTTGTTCCGTACTGGGAACCAAGCAGGGACCAGTTTAGGCCTGAAAGTTGCAGTTCAATATTCACTCTGTCCAGATTGTAAAATTTCAGTCAATTTTTGGACAACTTACCTTATTTGATCCCACTGTTAAACCTAGTATTTCTACCTTAATCAAAGTTCTCTCAAGCTCAGGCGAAAAGTTGTTCATTTTTCCTAAAAGAGTTCACAGCATACTGTAAAATGACTGGAGGAAAGAAGTGCATCTCTCACTTTATAAACTCTACTAGGCTCGAAGCATAACAGAAAGAATTGCTATTTTACCAGTGAGATTCCTAGCGCAGATCTAAAATAGGTGGAGTCTGTGTTGATTCAGCACCACAATTTAATCTCCAGGTTTTGTAGACCAGATTTGTAATGGAGGAAGTGTGGCTTTGCAGAATTAAATTAAATATGATGGTAAATTCAGAGGAAATACATTATCTCTTTCAGTTAGCGGAAAGGCTGGAATTCAACAGATGCTGCTGCTGTGGATTGGATTGGCAAGGGGATGTATTTTATGTGACGCTCATTGTTTCCAAACGTTTGGAAGTTGACACTTGCACCAGCTCTAAACTCAGCATTTGTCTTAAGTACTTAGTCACTGGTATCAGGTTTCTACTATTGTTTTCTGATTAAAATATTAGTGTATCACCCTAGGTTGTCTGTGTGATCATAGAGCTGTACTATGCTCAGAAACACGAAGAATATCACTTACAACAGGTCATCTTGGAGTAACTGAGTTTACTGTACTTTAATGAAGACTTTAGTACAAGCTTACTCAGAAGGGTGAGGTGGTCAGTGAGACTGGTATGGTTAAGTCATGCCTGTTTCTTTAGTCAGCAGCATGAAAGGGAGTGGTGTGCTCAGTATCACGTCAGCTTCAGCCATCTCCACTGACCAATCTACTGGGGCTTTGTCAATTTTGCAAGCTTTTGAGGAAAACCAACATCCAGTCTCAGACAGGTGATCTCAGTCTCTAGCAAGATATCAAGGAATTAGCTCAATTTCTTTGCCCTGTTAGAATCTGAATTGCAGTTCCTTTTTAGCCTAAGCCCTTCTAAGTAAAATTAACCAGTTCTGTTCCATGTTAGAATTGAATTTTTTATTATTTTTTTTTGAATGTTCTGTGTTCACTGTCTGATTTACATCGCCTGTCCGGAAAACAGTGCATGCATCTTTTTGAAATCACATTGTCTTTTTTTTTTTCTCTACAGATGGATAATGATCAGAATTCCAATACCTCAAAGCAGAGATATTCTGGGAAAGTCCATCTTTGCATTGCCCGTTATAGGTAAAAAACCCTAGCTCGTTACATATATATTACATATTTGTAATATTCAACATTTGATTTTGCTTCACTTCTATTCGTGCACTGAATTATTACCTGGAACCTATGCTATGAATAGCAGACCGCTTTCCTGTCTGCACTGGCTGCAAAATAGTGCCATTTCCATGTGCCGTGGCATCGCTCTTTTACCCACAGCTGTATTTCTAGCCTTCAATGTCTAAATGAGATGAGAATGTGTTCCTCCTACTTTACAGAGGGTGGCTCAATCTGTTCTTATGAATTGCTTTTTCATCAATGCAAGGAAGATTTAAAAGTTCCTCACATCTTTGCTTTGCATATTAAAATTTCAGATATAAAGTAGTCATGATAAAAATATCTGTGACTAACAGTTTCTTTCAGGATAGATATAGATTTAATTACTTTATAAAAAGTTTTTGTCTATGAGTAGCTTGTTTTAGCTGTAACTCACTGCTTTTTTCTTTATTTAAGTTGCCTCTGTTGAAGCTAATAAACTTACGTAAAAGACTGCCGTATAAAACAGATGGAATATGAGGACTGGAAAAGAACGTCACAACTGAGTTTGTTTTAATTCAGTTTAAAAAATAAAGATTTTGGCCACTGTTTTCAAAAAGTGTTAGTAAATTCTACAGAAAAGGATGTGGTTTTAAGTGTATAGTGCTTAAGCAAATAGGTTGTGTTTCGTGGCAGGCTGTTGGTGATACAGTTACAGTTCACAAAAACAAACTGACCCAGACTCCACTCAGAATGTTTGTTTCAGAAGGGAAGCAAAAAGATGGAACCTTCCTGTGCAGCCTCAGAACTGTACACCTTTTTCTGATTAGTATTGAGTTGTGTGGGGGTTGTGAGTGAACACACATGTTTTCCATCTGTACTCCATTGCAGTTACAACCCTTTTGATGGACCAAATGAAAATCCAGAAGCAGAGCTCCCCCTTACGGCAGGAAAGTACCTTTATGTGTATGGAGATATGGATGAAGATGGTTTTTATGAAGGTATGTTTTTTTTAATCTGTGAATTCGTGCTAACTCATGCAGATTCAAATCAATTCGTCTGTCAAACACACTCCCAACTCTTTCCTTCATCTACCCAATTCTTTCCTTCATCTACTACCAAATCAGTTGCTAAAATTACCCCTATCATCATTGTGTTAATTAACAGAGTTTCTGCACCAGCAAAGCCACTCCTTGCAGGCATAGCTCATTATAAGATATTTCATATTGTCAGCTTTTCCTGCTGGCAAGATTTAAGTTGACAAGAAAGCTTACTGGCAGTTCTGGTTTTTGCCTCACTGAGCCTGTGCGTTCTCAAACTGTGAATGTTGTTTGTGTACAGTTTTCACTTATATCTTCGTCCTTGTCTTGTCCACTTGCAAGGCATTGACATGTGAGAGGCATGCTCCTTCACGGATTTTAATGGCTTTGTTCTTTCTCACCAGGGGAACTTCTAGATGGACAAAGAGGACTAGTCCCTTCAAATTTTGTGGATTTTGTTCAAGACAATGAGACCCGGTTATCAAGCACATTAAGCAGTGAACAAGATCAGAATTTTATCAACCATTCAGGTCCTACTTTGGAAGGAGACCTCTTGGAGATAAGTCCACCAAGTCACATAGACTCTAGTGTAATCAGCAATGGTGCAGGGACTCTGGATGTGAACATTGATGAAATTGGAGAAGACATTGTGCCTTATCCTAGAAAAATCACCCTTATTAAACAACTAGCCAAAAGTGTCATTGTGGGCTGGGAGCCACCGGTAGTGCCACCTGGATGGGGAACCATTAGCAGCTACAATGTTCTGGTTGACAAAGAAGTTCGGATGAACATAGCCTTGGGAAGCAGAACGAAAGCTCTTATAGAAAAGCTTAACATTTCTACTTGTACATACCGAATATCAATTCAGAGCATTACAAACAAGGGTAACTCAGATGAACTGCAGTGCACTTTGTTAGTTGGAAAGGATGTCATAGTAGCCCCCTCTAATCTTAAAGTGGACAACATAACACAGATTTCTGCTGAACTGTCTTGGCTCCCTACAAATAGTAATTACAGTCACGTGATCTTTCTTAATGAAGAAGAATTTGACATTGTCAAGGCTGCTAGCTACAAGTACCATTTTTTTAATTTGAAGCCCAATATGGCCTACAAGGTGAAGGTCATGGCAAAGCCCCATCAGATGCCCTGGCAGCTTCCCCTGGAACAACGAGAAAAAAAGGAAGCCTTTGTGGAATTTTCTACATTGCCAGCAGGTTTGATATTTTTCTCCCTACCCCAAAACTCTCCAGTTAAATTTCTCTGAAAATTCTAGATAAATTAATCTAACCTTTAGCTTTATGCTATAGTCCCTGTCACATTCATGAGCAGACTGGGGATTATTAGATTGCTTTATGGTATCTAAAATTAATTCCCGTCCTGTGTTATTCTCTTCTTTGTTCCTGAGTAAGGACTGAAGCATTTTGGGAAGATAAACAAGGGAAAGCCATGTTTATCATTATCACAGATCACACACTAAGTGTTTTATCAGATTAATCTCCATTTGTACTTAATTTGTCCAGTTATAGTATTTCTAGTAGCAATTTATTTTCATTGGTGTGAACAACACTGGGTAAAAACCAGTTATTACTTCTGACATATTATTTATATGTTATTTGTGTGTATTAAAGCACTTTTTACAGGGATGATCCAACCCTTTTCTGTAATGAAACATGTCTTAGAGGACCACACAGTCGTTTAGGGAATGTAAATGCATTTTGGTTGTGAAGTTGTATCACATTGTCCAATTTGAATTTGTAAAGATAACAAATTGTTCTTGTTTTGGAAAGTCTGAGGTTTTTTCCCACCTTGCTTTTACATTAGAAATGTTGATAAGTGTTACAAGTCATTTCCCAGTATTTAAGAACAGTGAAGTAATGTTGAAAAGTAGAGCTGAAATAATGTGGTGCATTTAAAGGATAATCTCATCATTTTGGAGGTGTATGGCAGTACGTGAAAAATTTTAACATCTTTCCTTATAGATTCATCTAATATAGGTCATCTAATCAAGGAAAGGTAGAAGACTGCTTGTATGTTCAGACTCTCAGAGCACTGAATGCCTCTGAAGCAGGGACAGTCAAGTACAAGAGACTCCTGGCAAGTGAAATTTCAATAGCATGTACTGTGCTATGGCTTAATTGCCGCCTGCTGGGATTTGATTCTAGCCAAGGGACAGGAATTAGTTCTGGTCTCTTCCTTGGCTTGCACGACTTATATGTAAGGAGACACGCAGGATGGTAATACTGGTTGAGTAGACAGGGAGTTAAGCTTCTATGTCTGCTGCTTTTGATGCTGTTGATTTATAGTTTCAGTAAAAATGTCCTCAGCTCGGGCATTTACTCTTTTGTCTTAAATCATTTCAGTGAGATAAGTGGTAGCGCTATTATAGACTCGGTTAGGAAAGGGGCATTTTAAACTTTGTGTATGTTCTGTGGGAGTCAGGAGATAACTGCATAGATGGTGGCTTGAACTTACTAGATAGGTTGACTTCTTTGTTATTTGGGAAAGGCCTTTTGAGTGAGGTTTTTTCAGGCCAAATACTTAACATGCTGTACCTCCCTCTAGTTGCTGAAGTATGCTAAAGCAATAAATGAACTGTTGTCTACTGAGGAGCTAAAATGCAGCACAGTCTCTGCTTTTAGATCCAGAGATCCCAGAATCTTCCCCACCACTTCATTTCACAGCGAGCATTTTTACAAAAGCACGTCAACTTTTCACTTGTATATAGCAAAATAAAATAGCAACTGTTGAAGTGATTAGAGGCTGATGCTTGTATTTCAAAAGTCATTGAAACAAAGGGAAAAGGATGCCCATGAAATCAGAGTCAGCAATGGGTGTTACCATCATAGTGTGTCATGTTTTTCTCTTGCAAATATTACTGGCTTCGAGTAATCACACATCTCTTCATCCAAACTACAGATAAAGAAGTTGAAAGAGAAAACATAAAGTGTCTTTAATGTGACTAATACTGTTTTTTCTCTCAGACTCTGGATTATTTTTCCACCTTAAATACGTTCAGTTGATCTACACTGTCAGGGGCATGTTTCAAAGATGATTTTAGAGTATGCTGGGAGACGAATACGGATATTCTGTGTGAAGGAAGTCTTTTGTTACTGTGCTTCTCTAGAAGATGCATGAGGGTGAGCGATATCACATAAAACTTTAGTTGTGGTGAACGTCAGGTTTAGCAGACAGTGCAGCATGAACTGCAACAGAACTGGCCACAGACACCTGCTAACGTTTGTACTGACATTTTTCTAAGGGCTTCAGATATGTTTACAAATGACTACATGCGCTCACTTTATGTGAAGCTGCAAGGCTTTGCTCTTTACTAGTGGGTTCAGTGATATCCTTATAGGAAAAGATACCATCAGCCACTTATACCAAAAAGGGAGTGGAGTTTAGTGAATATTTTAGAATTTTCACACTGTATCTCAGGGTTTTTTTTAGGAATACATTAAGCAAAAATGAACTTGAGATAACTGCTCACATTTCAAAGCTAGAGAGAGTAGTTGCATGAAAAGTGCAGGGCAATTAGAGGTCACCTTTTCATTTTTCTCTTTGTGCAGATATATCACGTTTTGCGTGATTTGTACTTGAAAACACATTGCTTCCTATCGGACCAAAGCTGAGTGACAGCTCCTTAGCTGCTGAGCAATTGAACTCCTCTTCTTGATTCATCAAAGCATTAGAATTGCTTAAGTTGCAATAGAAGTAGTTCTCTTTTGGGTGCTCAGTTCTAAAAATTGACATAAGTAATGACAATATGGGGACCAATGGGACTGTTACGGTTTTTGAACTAATTTAGGTAATAAATTCATGAAGACCAAACTGTCTTCATGACAGATTCAGCAGAATTCTGAAACAAACCTTTATGTTGATGACCAAGACCATCAAAAGTCATCAAGAGTAATTTCCTGTTTAATGATGGGAGAAAATAGAAACCACACTAAGCCTTGGGCATTACAGTTTATTAAACCTATCTCTGCTACAGCCTGTGAAGGTTGAGTTAGTGTCCCTGGGGATTGTTTGGTTTTGGGAGAATGGAAGGAAGGTGACTTCTCCTGCAGGAGCAGATTAACGTCATTGTCATTGACAAGATACTGGACTAGATCAGATGCATTCTTTCTTGTAAGCTGAAGAGGTTTGCTGGATTGGGAGTGCTGGCTGTCAATAAAATAGTATGATCAGGGAAGCTGAAATTCAGTCCTAAATCAGAATCTACTTCTTGGCCAAGAATAGTATTAGGTCAGTTTGCATACTTTGGCCTTGCAAGTTAAAAATACATTATAGGTGCAAGGGAGGGTATAGGAAAAAATTTCATGTTGTGCCTGTAGTGTCCTGATCATGACCATAATTTTATTTCCATGTCCACTAGAGCATGAAATTTAGTGACAGCAAACTACTGAAATGCACTGATGTTTTGCCAGCGTATCTGGATGCTGAGACTTGTGTGATGTTTTACACTTGTGTCATGATCCGTTTGTTATCAGTGAATGCACACAGTTAAAATATTTGTAGCTTTTTTGGCAGATGAACAGAAATTGGTTTTACTTAGTTCACTGGTAAAAGTGAACTCATAGCAACCAAGGTTTGTGTTCTCCCAGCTATTACACAGAGATGGCTGCAGCTGAACCTGCTTCTGAAATGTTTTAGCATGAAACACTTCTCAGGGTTTGACTGTCAATTTAACACAACAGGATGCCTGAAATATACATGAACTAATAATCTCTATGGTATTTTTATTTTGGCTTTCTGTCCAAAGTAGAGCTATTTATAGTAGGGTAATAATGTCTTTTAATTAAGGATGTATTTGGTGTGCTATTACACTAACATACTGTAAATGCCTTAAAAGATTAGTAGGTGTATTTTTTTCTTCAGTGCAGAGAAAAGACTTTGAGTCCAGTTGTCCTTTAAACCAGCGTGCTGCTGGTTGAAAATGTTAAAGTTTGGGCTTGCAGTCCGCATTGCACCTTAGTGTCAATGTGCTTCTGGCCCATAAATTGTGACTTGGAGCCACGGATGGTCCAGAGAGACAGAATTTGAAACTGATTTCTGAGTATGTAGCGTGCATTCAGTGCAGAGATACATACCAAAAAGTCACTTGCTATCACCGGCAGCAGTTTTCCACTATCAGTGCCACTCCTGGGCCTTTTTCTCCCTGCATTTTTCTGTTAACATCTTCTGCATTCACAGCAAGTAGCAGTTATGCAGCCTGGAGGGATAAAAATAGGCCCAGAGCAAGTTACAAGTACAGGTCATCTTGCAAAGAAATATAGCTTAGTCAATGGCTGTAAGCTGAGGGTCAGTTCCTGGCTCCATGACCTGCTGAACCTATGCTTCTGTTTTTACATAATAACTGCAATAAGAGTATTTTTTCTTCTTAAAAAAAAAAAAAAAAAATTGTTTTGAGATCTATGGTTTCCAACTTGCACGCATATCAGTTGATGTACATACTTCTGATCCAAAGTTCAACAGTGACCAGCCTTGTCTTTCTTAGGTCCTCCAGCTCCACCACAAGATGTTACTGTACGGGCTGGGTCCACCCCAGCAACCATACAGGTGTCTTGGAAACCACCAACTCTGACAGCAACAGGGACCTCCCATGGCGCCAGTGTCACAGGCTATGGTGTTTATGCGAAAGGTCAACGGGTGAGTTCTCCTTCCAGCGTTACAGTGACCATCTACATTAGGTGAATTTCAACTGACAGGTAAAGGCAACAATAAACATGTGACAGCACTTGATTGTGTGCAGGGTTTTCTCAGCTTTCAGTAGAACCTACTGTCTTGTTTGTGCATAACTTGCTCATTAGCTTCCTTTCTATAAGCACTTAAGCTTTGGGACAAAAGGGGTTGAAGGGATTGAAGACAACTGGTGCTAATTGGTGTTAAGCACTAATGTGGGTTCTTGCAGCCCACTCTGTGTTGGCAATAATTCACTCCATGTTAAGACTTTGAAGATTGTACGTTAGTGGGGTTGAGGGGGGGAAACAGCTGTCTTCATGCTAGTAAGTTACTTGTTTGTGTACTCAGGTGGCAGAGGTGATCTTTCCAACAGCAGAGAACACACTGGTGGAGCTAATGAGACTAAGGAGTTTGGAAGCAAAGGAAGTTACAGTTCGAACACTCTCCGCACAAGGCGAATCCGTGGACTCTTCTGTTGCTGCCATTCCATCTGACCTACTGGTGCCTCCAACCCCTCACCCCAGAACTGCTCCCAAATCTAAGCCATTAGCAAGTGCCGGAGCCCCAGAAACCAAAGAAGAACATTTAGGTCCACATTTAAAAATGGATGAGTCATGGGAGCAGACTCATTCGGCATCCCCTGTTCATGGACACACACTTGAGCCACCTGCCCCTAACTTTCACAGCCCGCTTCAGGGGAGGAGGTCTCCATCGCCTAACCGAATACTCCCTCAACCGCAAGGCACACCAGTCCCAAATACTGTCGCAAAAGCCATGGCAAGAGAAGCTGCACAACGAGTTGCAGAGAGCAATAGGGTAAAGGCAGACTTTTTCTTAAGGCTTTTTTGGGCTGGCTTTATTCATTTTGGCACTTTCCATCAAAGAATTTTTTGTATCGTATGCTTTAAGGAGTAGCTAATCATTCCTAAACCCTGAAGATCAGTAGTTTGAGAAGAAGCAGCATGCTAAAATTCTGTGCCATCTTCCACAAATATGCTTGTAACCATAAAAGAGCATTTATCAGCCTTTGATCAGCAGTAGAAACCCTTTAACATCACTAGAAATGTTGTCTCCAAAAATGCAGAGCCTTACTTCTGAAAAAAAAAAACCAAAACGGTAATCATCAAAGTTTGTGCTTGGATCCTGTAGGAGTCAAAAGGGAGGTTTGTGCCCATGTGAGAAAAGTCAAAATACTGAAGTACTTTGAAAGAGACCAAAACAATAAAGGGCAGTTTAAAAATGGGTCTGGAAACAGGTGGATAGACAAAAGTCCTAAGCAGACTTACTGTGAGAGCTAGTCTTTGTGACAGTTTACAGAACAAGGACAGAGTCTCATTTCTATAAGGGAATATAACCAGGAGTCAGATAAGAGAAATGTTTGTATTCTAAGACCATCTGCTGTTTCAAAATAGCAAATAGCAGTTTAGATACACGTAAAGCACTCTTTTGTATGCTGTCATGGATCCACAGGCAATGTTACATATCTGCCCTTCAAGAGTGCCCCTTTCTCAGTGCTACACCTTCACAGATGTTTACAACTGCTTCAACATAGCTGCCATGTGAAAGCTTTTCATTACAGCACCTTTTGTAGCTGCTAGAAGCATCACTGCCCAAAGGAGAGTCCCTGGTTTTGAGACCCTTATGAGCCATGGCTGCTGTAGCAACTTCGATGTTTGCTCGTTAATTTGAATCCCATATTTGAGCCTCTTGGGTCAGCATAGCTGATGCGTATGCATCCTGACAACGTGCTCTGGTTTTCCTACCCAAGCATACAATACTTAAATACTCTCAGTGCCCTGGGCAGTTACTTTCTCATCACAAGCTGCTCACAACTGTCCTTTACTTGTTTCAAGCTCCGGTGTCACTTTTTTCATACGTTATCTTGATCCTTCATCTGGCAGTCCTCAGTTGTTACGTCCTATCTTTCATCTCCCATTGTATCTCCAAAATAACTCTATTAATTTTGACAGTTCGCACATGTCTTAACAGCCCCAAACTTACTGACTGTCCCTGTGTGGGACAGAATTGAGCCAGTGGGTGATGATACACCTTTTGGGAAGCTGAATAATTCTGGATCAATAAGGTCTGCTTAAATACATGTGTATGCATGTGTATATTTCTTCCTTTTCTTTATCAGTAAAGCAAATGGGAATAAATGTAATAGAGAGAGAAAAGGCATTTTGTTTCTTTGGCACTCTAAAGTGAAAGTTGATTTAACAACCATATAGAGAAGGAGAACTGAAATACAATTTCTGGTTTTGAAAATTGCTGACATAACATATGCTCTGAACCATGTTTAATTACATTAATTTTAGTGATGCTTGAAATGCTTAATTCAGGGATCTGGACAGAAGTTTTCGGATGGATTCACTGTAAATGAAATCAAATTCTGCCAATGATATTTGTCACGTTTAGTCCCCAGCAGTAGATATTCTTCTCTCACAGTAGGCTGCTGCAGAAGAAGCTGTGTGTTTTCTCCCTGCCCTTCATCCAGCCTGTTAGGTGGCTGATGGCTCATCATGAGAGTAAGCAGCAGGATTCAATAGCTGAGGGTAAGAGTCACCTCAGAGCAGAAGAAGACCACAAAGTCTCATTCTATAGCTTTTTTGTGTACTGAGGTCAAAAATGCTGTAGTGGCTAGGTTGTCTGCTAACCCTCTGCCAAGGGGAAATTAGTGTCTTCGTTAGCATCCTCTGACTGTAGAATACTGAGAATTTTGACATAAGTGGTACAGGGAAGAAAGCTAGCAGCTGAGTTGATGGTCACATAAAAGCATATCATTGGTTATGAGTGAGAGAAATACGACAAGCAAAAAGTTCATGAAAACTCCTAAAAGGTTACAGTCAGGGGAAACTAGCATTGCTTTAAAGCATGAGTATATTTAAATGTTGTGTTCTTGAGTCCTTATCTCTTATATTTGCCATTTCTTCCATTGGTTGCAGGAACGAGTCTGCTTCACAATTTTCCATTTTTTGTTGCTTTGCTAGATGGAGAGGAGGACTGTTTTTAGCGAAAGGAGTAATGCAGCGCAGTATGCTAACTCAGATGATGAGGAAGATGGCTATGATTCTCCTAATGTCAAAAGAAGGGGGGCTTCCGTTGATGATTTCCTGAAAGGGTCAGAACTTGGAAAGCAAGTAAGTAGCCTGGCCTTGTTATTGTGTCAGGTGTCCGACATGAAACAAGTGTTTTATGAACCTCAGCAGGCTATCCAGGTTACCATCTGATGATTGTAGGCGTATGGGTAAACTATACTGACGAGCAGCTAAATTGTGAGGAGGCAGATGAATGTCCTGTTACTGGAGCATAACACTGTCTAATGGGACTGAATGCTTGGCAGCACGCATCTAGAGATCGTTAGCCCAGGCAGAAGTCTTAAGCACTAGAAACTGAAAAAAACTGAAGCTGAAAAAAATGAAATAGCAATGTGACTGGAATGTCAAGTTTGGGCTCTGGGCTTTTTTTGTATGATGTGTTACTACTGCATATGAAAACATGCTGTGAAAAAAGGGAAAAGGGGAAGGATTTTTGTGTTCCATAAGAGCCATAACCTGTAATCCTAATTAGCAGAAACCCAACAGTGTACATATTTGGCATGTTGTAATGAACAGAAAGATGTTGCCAGAAGAATTTTGCACAGCTGCGCAGCTTTTAGTCTGATTCCAGTGAAAACAAATATAAAATAATTTATTACATTACTTTCAAGAGAGATGTAAATTCTAGCAAAGAGCTATATTCTTATATCTTAGTCTGTTCAAATAATCTTGTTAGCCAAACATTTGACCTCCCGTGTTGAAGGGTCCAAGCAACAGCATTCCTTCTCGTACCAGTTCTGAGACTTTCTGGAATTTTGGTTCAGTTTATTATGGAAGTTCAAACATTTATCAATGTATAAACATTGCTCCAAATTTCCAATGTTCTAAATATATGGCTTCAGGATTTGATTTGGTTCCGTCTTCACATATAGTGGTTCCCATTTTTAGAATACATACAGTCCTGCTGATGTGCTTGTGGACGAGATGCATCTCTACCGTTGTAGACAATTAAAATTATTCTAGACACAAAGAGGCCAAAATTTTCTAACAGGACTAGCAATCTTATTAAGAAGGCCCAGTGTAAAAAGTTTAGAGTGTTTTTAAGAGACTAAGAGCAACTTCATTTTTTCCTCACATCCACACTTCGTATTTAACCTTGGTAAATAAACTTCGGAGTATCTACCATGTGAGTACAAAGTTGCTGCTCCATGTGGACTTATTACCTCAGATCATTAACAGGGGGGTTGGAGTGTGTCTGCTTTACCAAGCTCTACAAAGTAGAAGGTTTGGATATGAACATTGGAAAGCTGGGAACCCTTAAAGTCATATTTGTTGAAGCCTAAAAAGATTAAGCTCTCTTATCTACTAGGTACATCCTCAAAGCTAGATTTCAAATCTCTCTGGCTGCAAGTGTTCTCAGATCTGATTAGGTTTCAAATTTAGTTTTCATGTAAGGCTGAAAGAATTCTTCATTGCTTTAAAACACTGTCAAAAAATGCACTTAAATGGAGTTAAATTATGTCTAGCAAAAGAGCTGCGGTGTGTTTAGTGTAAGTTGATTATTAAATGTTTATTTTATAGCTTCATGAGATATACCTATTGGTATTTTAATTGTTCATTTGCATTGTTTATGAAAGATAAACACTTTCACTACTTGGTTTGTGAGTGAAGAAATAAGTGGAGAAAATTGGAGAAACCTAATCTGTGGTGGTTTTCTTCAAAAGAATTCATTAGTTTGCTAATTTCATTACAATGCTCATGTGCTGCTGGTATCTTCCCGAAGCACGTGCTATTCTGCATGCTGATTAGCTATCAAAGGTCTTCGGCTTTCTATCAGTTGACTTGCCTTAGTCCATAGAGAAGAGTAAAAAAACTACAAGCAAATGCAAATAACTAATGTTTTTTCATCAAGCTTTTTATTCACATGAGATATGGCTGCTAATGGAAATCCTTCATGTCTGTCTCTCGTATTGTGTTTTGTAGGAAGGTATATTGATTTTAAACTCCCCAGTTCACGATTCTGAAATAGTGGTGCAATATCAGTCTCACAGACCTTCTTTTTGAACTTAGACTTAGAAAGTTAGCCTTTCTTGCCCAGATCCTCACAAGTATTTATGCATCTAAATATCTCAATACCTCTGAGGATCTGGGTCAGCGGGTCTGTCAACCAAGGCTAAACTGGGAATCGTAATTCTTCCTTTTGTCACAAAAATATTTGAAGATATTGTTTTCTGCAAGCTGTTGGTTTGTTCTGTAAATAGATAATAATGACAAGGAAAGTAAGTATCAGAGAGAGACCTGAAATTCAGAGACAACTCGGGACCTTTGCAGGAAAAGCAGTGCTAGAAAACACCTGAAATAATAACCGCAGGTGCATGGAGTATATGGCCATAGGGGTTTCACTGGAAGTGTGCATGTGTAAATGCACCCAGTTATTGAACATAACATACACATGCTCTATTTCATACAGAGTTAATTGACTGGAAGCAGAATTGCATAATTATTGCTTACATAATATCTTCTAGTTATGTTTTATACCTTAATTAATGTAATGCTCGAATGACAAGATGTATTTAAATAATTGAGTGGCTGTTTAGGAAGGCACTCGTGTTGTTAGAACCACAATGGATAAGCCTCGGAGACAGTTTGCTAGGTCTCTGTGGTCTGATTACCCAAGCAATCAGGGCTTTATTCCAGCAGTATTGGCCTTTGACACCCTGCAAGGCACTGAGCACTTGGGCAAGTTCTGTAGTACTGTGCCAGTGCAACCCTCAAGTCTGCTTGAATACAGCTGAGAATAGGAGTGCAGGAGGGATTTTCTGTGAAAAACAGGACCAAGATTCTGCTGGAATGGAACTGATGAAATAATAAAATTTAGTATAAGAGCCACGAAGTTTAGATGTGAAAAATGAAGCATTAGAATATAGTCTGATCTTTTAACTTCAAAAAGAAAACAAAAACGTTGTGGAACTGCAGCGGCTTTTTTTATAAGATGATCCTAATACAATGCAGCTAAAGGATCTGAAAACATTTATGGGTTTGGCACTGAGAGTTACTGCTAAAGGCTTCACCCTACAATCTTTTTAGCTCCAGAACAAAGAATTAAAAGAGGAGAAATTGTATTTTGTATTTGGAGGGCAAATTCGTCTTCACTTTGGAGAAATTGCTTATTGTAGATATTTTCTTCTCATTGCTGGCATTGAGTGGTATCAGCGTGTTACGTAGCTATGGGAATTGATCTGGTACTACAGAAATTATTTCTTCATTCATACTGCTGGGGGAAGGTATGAAGTCATTGCTAGCATTTGAATACTTCCACAATATTTGATTCTTCAAATATTCTACTCCTATCTGACAGTCAGATGACCCCATTTGAAAATTTGTCCTTGGAAATACAATGAGTTCTGTTTATGATCTGATTTATTAGACGTAATGTTTAACAGAGGCCACTCCTATTTAACATTAGCAGTTCAGTACGACATACTTTTTCCTGCTTATCTTCCAACTAATTGGAAACGTATAGGAACTTGAAATATTTGAACTAATTTTAAAAGACAATTAAGATTTTAGCTAGTCTGTTTTTACAATGTTTAAGAGAATGAAAGCTTCAAATTCTATCAGCTAGCTATATCATACAGTGATGGTAACATCCTGCAAGAATTAAATGCTGATCACTTTTAAATTGCAATGTGATGTAACAGACAGCTGTGAAGAACAGATGATATGTGAATTATCCTAGGGCTTTTACAATTTGGTCAGCAAGTCCATTGATGCATGAAGGACCTCTTTAAATCAAGGGAATTTAATCAAGACTAGAGCTAGATTTGGTGCTGTGAATGCAGACATCCTTTTTTTGTATCACCTATGGGATTAAGATTGGATCTCTTGAATTGGGAACATAAATGGGCAAAAAAAAATTTGTACATGATCTCTCCACTAGAACAGAGCAGCAAGCCGCATGATGGAATTTATATGTGGTTATTAGTGTGATATTCAAACCTAGGAAATGCTCTAGTCCTCATTGGTGTTATACAAGGATTTTCAGCTTTGCAGTCAGTAAAGATTTTCCTCTCTCACCCTGTCAATTAGCCTCACTATTGCCATGGTGAAGAGTACCATACAGAGAGCAGCAGAGGTTCTGACTTGTCTGATATTATGGAAGAAGATGAGGAAGAGCTGTACTCGGAAATGCAGCTGGAGGATGGAGGCAGGCGACGAGTCAGTGTGACTTCGCACAATGCACTTAAGGTAAGTGTGACTGCAGAGAAACTGTAGGAGTACCTCCATATTTTGATTCTTCCTTCAAAGCATTTCTTTTAGTTAATTATGGGGTTTGCAGACCATTAAAACTCACACTGGCATATAGACCTAGAACTGGGGTGAACATTGTTTATGATGTCAAGGTCACTTTAATACATTTATTACTTTTTTTTTTTTGCATTATCTGATAGCTAATCTTTTAACTAATTGACTATTTTCCTATATGTAATTGTTGAAGTTGCAATTTCTGTTCTATATCTGGGGACTTTTCCCATGTCTATATGACGATATATACTACATGTACAAGGAGATTTATATAAACATACATACATACACAAAAAAAATACCTTAGATTTTTCACGTCTGAGTAATTTGTCCATGTTTCCAGTGCTAGTCCCATCTCTTGCACAGGCTCTAAAGCATGCTTGTAAGAAAGGGAGTTGGGTCAGCTTTGTTTGATAAATGCATTATCAGAAATCCTCGTGCTCTGATTATTAAGGAATCGCCAGAGACAGTAGGATATACCTATCAGAAATATTGCTTTAACAATACACAGGAATATTCATCATGAAAGACAATTTTAGTGTAACAATTAAAGCATACATAGAATGTTGAACCTACCCAATACAGCATATGTATTTCCTACAGTATATTTGTATGTGTAAATCATGTCTAGCAATTATACTAAATTGTGTTTTCTGAGAAAGTTGGATAACTTGAATGATAAGGAAACCCACAGGTTGATTTTTTCCTTCCAATATGCTTTTATTTAACTAAAAAAAACATACTATTTTCTCATGCATACAAGAATTTTGACCGTTCTTGTAACAGCTTTCATGTACTATAAATTCAGTCCTTTTATTATGATACTATCTGGAATGAGACAGCTACTTTTTGAAAAGAAAAAATAATCAGTGTTTCTACTATTCTGCTAACATAAAGGTTGAAACTGAAACCCTTCTGCATGCTGCTTCTGTCCCTTTCCTCTGGGAGAAAGTGAATTATCCCTAGACTGTTCTTGTTCTTTATGCATCAGAAAGTATATTCACTTCTTGGTTTTAAATTAGTATTGCCAATGTTATTTAAAAAGAAAGGTCCAGACCCTTAATTGGTATAGTAAATCATTTTAGACCCATTAAAGTCTGCAGGCATACATCTCTTGATGTTGTAGTGTCTGTGAAGGGTACGGTTGGTTGGTTGACTCATTCTGCAGAAGTGGAATTCAGTATATGAGTGTTTCCTGGGGAAGGACTCATGGATGTCCGAGTCTCATCTTGAGAATATGGCCCACCATGCTGATAAGTTTTCTGATACAAAGTACAGGTCAGATTCTGATCCCAAAGTGCTCGATAATTTCACCCTCTTTCACTAGATCCAATTTCACTTTGCAACATCAGTAATTAACAAAAGCATGAAAAACACGTTTACTGAATTTTCCATAACATAATCAGATTCCTGTTCCTCTTGTGCCTGAAAGTATGCCAACCATGTCCTTGCAGCTGCAATTGAGTAGTCTCTCCCAAGTTAATAGATGCCCCCGAGTAACAAGAAAACATTTTGCATGCCGATAAATATTTGCTTTATTGGGAGATTATTATTCCCTCCAACGGTTCCCTAAAACAAAGGCTGACACAGGTGATCAAGGGAAGATTCAACTCACCTGATCTGAGCATGCTAGAATGTGGGATATTTGAGCTCCAACCAAAACTATCCTTGTTCGTATTTATTGACTTTTTTCCAGTTTTATGGCAATTTGTCTCAAAAGTTTCACAAGTGTGATATACTTTTTAAAAATGAAAGAAAATAGGTGAAACAAATATAGTCATAAACTAACTTAGAAAGTTCCTGATGCCTGAAAGGGGAAGACATCCAAAACCCAGTTAGGTTTAACACGCTCAGAGAGAGAGGTATTGCTGAAGTCTCCAAGATGATCCTGTCGGTATTTATGGGTTCTGTTTTGTCCAGAGACCTACCTGATCCGAGCATTGAGTAAAGAACAAGGAGAGGTGATCTCCGTGATGTAGAATCTGTAAACCATGTCAGTCAAAACCAACACCTCCTGCATCATTATTCTCTTGTCTCTTCTCAGAGTCCAACAAAGATACTGCATAGGATTCTTCTGTCACACCAACCTGTCTGTTGTGTAAATGTAACAGAAAAATTATAAAATGTATCTGTCATGTTCATAATGCTGATTTTATCCAGGCTGGGATGGTTTTTAGCTGCTTCTGGTATAAACAGAGGCTTTTACTTACTTCTGCTAATAGGCTGATTTTCAAACATTGGTTTTATCAAGCAGGTACAAGATTACGATGAGAGATTTGATGACAGTGCAGACCAAGTGACATTAGAGCAGCCTTCTGCTCAGGGTTCTTTCTGTGGAAGCCAAGCTTTAAGAATGGTGCAAGTTTTTTACAATTTTACAAAGGAAACAAACGCCTTTAACGATGTCTGCAAAACAGGTCTCCTCTGGCAGGAGATTGAGGAGTATTTGCTACTCATATAGGATGCTTTAACAGATGCAAAGCAAGAAAGCTTGCTCGAACAGAATTTTCATTCTCAAGTGTGGGTTCTGGTTACAAAGAAAAATTAAATAGCAATTTGGCATGGGGCAAGGAACACACTAAGCATTAGTGCTGTGTTTTAATGCCATTCTCATTAACCATGCTGGAACCTGTATGCAGCTTTTATTGCTTTGTTTTAAATGCATGGGTTTATTCTTGTTAAGAGCATCACTCAGTTGTTTGTACCGACCTCTCATGTTGTATCTGACACCCAGCAACTTCTTAATCATGTCTTTGTTTCTCACAGATTCTCATTCAAAGCATGACATCCTTTTCACTAAATAAGCTGCATGTCTTATGTTTACCATTGCTCTAAAACTAATTCTGTCTTTATTTTTCTTTTCTTCTCCCTTTTCCCTCCCATTTTATTTTTGTCACACACTATTTGTTCCCTGTCTGGTTTTTAACATTACATAATCTTAAGGAGTGCGATAAGAATAAGACCACTGAAGCCACTTTTTTGGAACAGCCTGACTTTTCACAGCAGATACATCACAGTAAAAAGCTTTTCAGTATTCCAGAAGTAGCTGAAGAGGATGGTGAATACTCTGAACTGCTGTACAAGCAGGGTTTAGGTATGCCCTATAAAAAGAATCCCACAATAGCTAGAGACTCTAGACCACCTAGGCCCTACAATCAAGACCAGCAGCACAACTTCTGGTACCCAGCCAAGCACAGAATTTCAGGCATGGAGGATTTTGCTGCAGACGACAAAGGATGTAAATATAGCCGGTCCTTATCGAGAAGCCCAGACAGTGGACTAGACTGTGGAAGTGAAGAAGAAGAATCTCGTTTTAATTTCCGATATACTTGTGATTCAGTTTCTGCCAACGTTGCATCTAGCTGTTGTGCAGAGACTGCTAACTGTTCCTGCAGGAAAAGCATGAGGCCATTGCTTGCTCGCAGGAAAACTTTAACCAGACAAACCAGCATCGAAGAAGATTTTGGTGACCTGGGTCCTTCCTTTGTAGAGCCCAGGAGTGAACAGGTCAAGCCCAGTTACGAGAAAAAGTATGAGACTCAGAAATGTAATAGAACAGATAATTTGTCTAATGAAGATGTTCAGGGAGGCTGGAAGACCGACTTAAAAATGGCTGACTCTAGGGCAGCTGGTCTACTTGCAAAGCCATCCCACAGAGATGCAGAAGACTCTCTGGTGTGTGAAATAAATCTTCCTTCTAACATCTGCTTGCCAAATCAGTCTGTTTTCTTTCTTTTGTTCTTTTTCTTTTTTTTTTTTTTT
This sequence comes from Burhinus bistriatus, assembly GCA_013397275.1. Classification (NCBI taxonomy): domain Eukaryota; kingdom Metazoa; phylum Chordata; class Aves; order Charadriiformes; family Burhinidae; genus Burhinus; species Burhinus bistriatus. The sequence goes on along the minus strand of VYXH01007725.1, from coordinate 2,433,237 downwards.
CAGAATTAAATTTTAGAGTCCATCCTTTGGACCTATCTGCTACATTCTTCCCTTTTATTTTTCTTCCCCATTCATTTTTGTTTATTATTCTGCATTTTCCTTTACAGTCCTCTTTTGTGTCATGCTGAAATCAGTTTAATTTGCTTTACAATGATTTTCCCACAGAACAAATTACAATAATGGCTGCTTTTATTAAAGGACAACTGAATCTAAATTTTAATTAAGGGTTAGCTGAACTATAATTTTTCCAAAATATTGTTTTTCTTTATTTTGCCCATCTAAATGTTGCTTTAAAAAAAAGCTGCATTTTAGCTGGAAAAATATTTCATCAGTCATTTTTTATTTTAATTTTTTTTTTTTTAGTGTCAAGGAATTCATTTCATCATGTTGTTTTTATTCACCTCATTCCCAGAATTTTCAGGATATGCTCTTTATCATGAAACATCTCTGGACAAAAATCAAGATTCTTCCCCAGTGTGACAGTGACCCAGATTTATGGAGTCACGGGTTTCATCATATTTCCATTTTCTACCTTAGCTCTGCACTGTCACTACTTTGCCTTCCTTTTTAGACCATCTCTTCTTGCCTTTGAAGTTGCAGACTGCATCTCCGCATGAGACTGCAGGCAAACAGCTTCTTCCGAAGGGAGAGGCTAGGGCCATCCCATATCTTCCAAGGATGCCTCTGCGTGATCTTGCCTATTTGCATTTCTGTCCATTAATCTATAGCAGAGTCTCCACGCTTTGATAGATGCGTCCGTAGGCTTCCCTGCTCCCTAAAGACCAGAGCAAGTTCTTTACCCTCTCAGTCTGCAACAGTCCAGAGTGGAAACCTCAAATCTGATGTGTTTCACGTAAGAGTAGAACTCAGCTGCCTGCTCTTCTAGCCTAGCAGTATATGCTGAAATCATCCTTACAAATTTCTCCTATTAAAATTAGTGCCCAAGCTGTACTAATCTCAATGACTGCATGATAAACTCTGGAAAGCATTAAAATAGTACCATTTAGGCATTAAAATAGCAACGTTTTCTGCAAGGGTAGTGAACAGAAAGAGACAGCTGTGATGTGAGACGAAGTGTGTCTACATTCCCTTCTACATGTTTCAATGACCTTTGAAAAGCTTTAACAACCGAAGGCCATTCTAGAAAAGCAGTGTGCTCAAAGACAGAAGGACGTACACTTGTTCACATGCTGCAAACGGGACAAAGCTGTGTAGCTGAATACAAAAAAGGCTTGCCTTTTCAGTGCAGTCCAGGCTCCACAGCTCTCATGACTGCTTGTACTGCTCTTCAGGAGATTGTAACGTCATTTTAGCAGCAACGACAAAGGCAAAAGAATATTTCAAAAATTATTCTTTTCTTTTCTTTTTGTTCTGATGTGTGACTGCTGGTTACAAAACTCTGCCATAAATCAGGGAACCATTTTTTCTTTTGCAGGTTTGCCAGGCAACAGTATTTTCTTTTCAGCTAACCTTTCAGTTAAAAACTAAGTTTAGTTGCCTTTAGAGCTTATGCTTCCAAATGTGATTGACCTGATTAATGTCCAACCATATAACCATAATGTTACCATGCATGTAACTTACAAACCTGTTTTTTCTGTTGTTGTTTTTTAGCTTTTAGGTAATCCATCATCTGCAGGACGGCCTGAAAGGGCGGAGCATGCAGGGCGAAGGTCCTCTCATGGCAGTGCAGTGCCACAAAGGTCTCGACCAATGTTGGTCCCTTCCATTGGTTAGTTGGACAGATTGGTGCATTTCTGTTCTTTGCAGCCTCAGAGTTGGGAAGGCGGTCCTTAAAAAAGAAACAACAGACATTTGTCTTGAGCCACGGGTACTCTTAGTTTAACTGGGATGAAATGGAACTAAAAACATCTCCATCTAAATATGAGTGTACTGGGGCCTCACAGGGGGCGGAATCTGTAGTCATCGACATCACTGGGAGTCTTTTCATTGAATTTAGTGGGTATTGGAGCTTTTCTGAGCTTGGTTAAGCTTAGAATACTGTTAGTTCTTACCTAAGAAGAAATTTGCAGGCAGGCTACTATATGATCAGTAAAATAAACGTACCCATTCAGCCATCCATTCAGCCATCCATCTTTCCATTCATCAGCCATCATTTTGCATTCACTTTCCATTTTCTTGACTACTTTTTGGAATTTAGCAGGAAAAATGGAAGCAGTTAAATGTAACAAGTTAGTAGAACTCACATATATTTATAGATTTGATATTTCTTACAGAATCATACCTATTCTGGTTTACTTGTGACTTAAACTATATGCTGGTGTATACCATAAAATCCAAAAAGTAGTGCAGAAAAGATAATGGAAGCAAGACACTATGGACAAATACATATCTATTAAAACTTGCACTCCATACTGACAAATAAGAAACATTCACACTGAAAATTGGAAAACACATGCAAAACAAATGCAGAAAGAGTTCTGTGAGCTATTAGCAGAACTTTACTCCATGAAGGTGTAAAGTTGGTCCCATTCCCGTCCCTAACCTGGACTTTAATTTGTGAATACTGTAGGCATCATCAGGAGGAGAAGGAAGCAGCATCAGGCAATTCTTACCTAACATTTATATGAATAAGAGACATCACAAATATGGATTATCAGAAGGAAAGAGACTGATCATTAAGGAAAGCCTTTATTTTTAAATAGTAAATATTTTTCCCTTCTCATAGAATCACACTAAAATGCCTGGATTGTAAATTAAAAGCAAAAACCCCCTAGTGGGCACAATTATTTTGATATCTAGTAGATGCTAATTATTATTATTGAAACCATAGATCAGAAAACACACACAGCTGTAATGCATTAAACTTTCTCAGTGTCTCCGATATAGCATGACTGGTCAGAGGCTGATTCTCGTTCCACATCCTGGTGTAAACCAGGATAATCTTCACAGATGTCAATGGAATTACACTGCTATGAAAATGGTATGGGGGAGAATCAGCTCCAGGGAGGCTCTTGTGCTTCTATTGACAGGTTGTTGTTAGCTGAACCAAACAGCTGTTGGATGATGGTGTGAAGACTGTTAGATTTTCATGTCCTTTTTCTTTTTCTTTGAAAGCAACCTTTTTTTTTTTTTTTCCCCAGGAGTAAAGATCTGTGGTTTATGTTTGGGCTACTTAAAGTTTTGTATATAAGTTCTTTTATATTACCTACTGAAACATTTTTTTATGAATAGCAAGAGAGTAGACAGGTTTGTTTGACTTAATCCTTTGGGTTTCCTTTTAATTTTCATTTTAATTAAAAAATATTGTCTAATGCTGGTAACAAGCAAACTACTGAGCATTATTTACAGCACCTAACAAAAAATTATTTGCTGTGAAGCTGTTGAAAGGCTTTATATGGTTTAGAGTTCAAGAGTCGTAATTTCTGACTAGAAGACTAGCGTTTAAAATAGCTGAAAGATACGTATGCAATATTTCTCACTTTCAGCACCATACTGTAATAAATCACTTTGAGGATAAGTGAAGCAAATATAAACACTTGATAAAACACTGCACAAAAGTTGCTTCCTGTAAGCCTGCTGGAAAAAAAAAAATCTACAAGACATGAAATGTAGCAAGAGTTCAGACAAATAAAATGTGGTAAAAATAGGGCATCCAAAAGCCTATAGCAGAGCTTTGTCTAAATTTGAACCCGCTGTCCAGAACTCCCACTGACAGAAGAAGTTTCCCGTAAGTAAGGGCTGCAAATATGGTTTTTGAAGAAGGAAATTATTATAGTTGTGTCATTATAATATGGAGATCCACAAAGTGAAAAGCAGAGTAAAATAAAAGGAAAGGAGAAAGTAAATGCAGTTGAGCCAAAGTTTAGACTGCTTAAATACATGAAACTGTTGTTGGCCTCAGCATATAGCTCAAAAATGTGGATTCCAAGCTTCTTGGCAGCAGCTTATTCCTTTACATGTATGCCTGGAGTTTTTACTGAGTCACTCAGCTGAAGGGTCACTTTAGAGATGCAAAGTTCTTAAGGCAGCTCTGGGAGGTTAAATTAGTGGGAAAGACCCTCAAAATTGTAATGATAAAACCTTTCTCCAAAATGTTCCAGAATTTAAATTCTTTGAGGTGTTTTCTCCATTAAACTGTAAATACTTTGGATTAGTATCTTACTGCAGGTAGGATTTAAGTAAATTAATTAATTTTTGTTTTTAGGTTGATATACTTTAGAAGGTGAAACAGTTTACAGTGCTCTTGACCTTGCAGATCTGGCAGGTAGGATTGTTTAAACCTCATAATAAAAGATGATTCCTATCCAAAGAACTAACAAACAGTATTTACACTGTATGAATTTTAACAAGCGCAAAATTCAGATGCTTTAAAAAAAGGACATACACATTTCTGTGATTCCCCTGCTGAAGAAGGATTTCTAGAGGCTGAGACATCTGGCAAAGCTTATGCAGTGTTTAGCCTTCCTACTATATGCAAGTCAGAGCAAGAGGTAGGCAAAGCCTGCCCGCAGGAGCCTCCGCAAAGGCAACTATACAATATGTTTTAATAGATCATTCCCTTTTTCTCCATAGAAATTACAATGGACAGTAACAGTGAAGGCGGTCGGTCTCGGTCAGGTAGTGAGGGAAATATTTCACCTGTAAAAGAAGAAGCTTATTATCGCAGCATTGGTGGACACAAGAAATGGCCTCAGCAGCGTACCATGGCCTCTGAATATAGATACGGTATGCCAAACATTATTCATCCTTTATGACAGACACGTTTTAGAGCTGCGTGTTAACAAGTGCGGTTTCTGTATGACAACATTGCATGCAATGCAGAATGCCAGGGGAAGTAGCTCTTAAGTCCTGTCTGCTCTCAGGTAAGTCTCTCCAGCGCAGCTGTAAGGGACGAACAGCCCCCAGTCCTCTGTCCTGAAAGTGCTGTGCAGCCCCCTTTCCATACGACTGAGTCCAAGCACACTGCGTTGCATGAACCTCTGTGAAGCTATGCTGCTACTAATGCCAGTCAGTACTTACTGTATACACCTGAACAACCATTCATCAAAGTGACCGCATTTCCACTTGATCCATATAGACTGGACAGGGAGAAACAGGAGCCAGTATATCACAACCCAACGTCCTATAACAGGAAGCAGTTACCAGACGTTACTCTGATTTATGGCTTGGGCTAAAGGAAGCTTCGGGATCGTTTCAATGACCACACAGGACTTTGGCTGTTCCACTTGGCAAAGACAAAAATTATTCTTATTTTTAGGAATAATTACATCATAATGACAAACTTGTATTACATGAGTAAGGCAATTCTACCCACTGCTGATAGTATTTGTTGCTTCATCAACATAGAAATCATTACATGATCAACAACTCAGTTTTCATAGTTCATAACACAGTAAATTGAAGTGTCTAACACAACCCATAAAAACAGCCCAGGCCATTTATAGAGCTGAGGAACACGTTAGGGTTTTGTTGATATCTGAAATGAAACGAAAGGGGCCCTGAAAGTTTAGGTAAATCATAACTTAATGCTGAGTTGCAAAACAACCATAGCTGACAGATCGTCAGCTGGTGTATATGGGTGTATCTCTAACGAATTCAATGCAACTGGGGTTGCAACTATGCATCCGTTGGGAATCTGGCCGGCTGCATCCAAAGACTGAGATTTTACATATACAATTATATGTGTGTGTATATATGTATGATAAACATATATACCTCTTGACAGAATAAGATAAGTGGCTAATGAGCTAATCAAGACATTATTTGCTTTCTGGTTCACTGAAGCAAACGTGACTATTCTGAGTCAGATTGTTACAGGCCAGTGCTTTTAACAGAGAGACATTTGGCTAAAATTCATGATTGCACCTAACCCCATTAACTGCAGTTGGAGTTGGATGCAAAAATTGATATTTTTAATTTAAAAAAACAAAACAAAACAAAATTTCCCTTAACCCACCTGTTTTACGTTGCCTGGTGGGCCTGAGTATGAACCGCAGAATGACTGAAACCTGACTGCAGGAGGAGAACAGAACAGAGAATCCCATCCTTTGTGTCCCATTGCTTTCTGTCCCACATGTGCCCTTCTCCCACACTTCCTTTCTGTGCTTTGTGCCTGCCTAAAGCTTCTTGGCTGGAATTTTTCCCTGCCCTTTGCTGTTCTGCATTTCTCCCTGTTCACATTCTTGCACTCTGGACCCAAGAGTTAGTAGCTGGTCCCTTAAAGCTGTGATCCTCTGAAAAACTTTTTCTGGTAGTTTAAAAATATCAAATGTTGAATAAAACGTATCTGATGTTAAGGCAAAAAGAGGAATTTTATCTGAAGTGCTCCATGTTGAATGTTCAAACTGTTAACCAAAAATGGGCATCATTAATTTGTAAGAGATGATGAGAGTAAAAATGGTATTAATACGAAAATTGTTTGGAAAAAAGATTGATATAGTTGAACTACACTTTCATCATAATTCATAACATTTCTTTTTCAATTTATTCATTGTGAGGGATCTTGTAAAATGGATGATAAGTGTTGGTTCAGCAAAGATCAAAAGTACGTGGCTCTCACTGAAGTTAGCGGGACTTGCACAATAAACCAAGTTTTTCAGAAGTGGCTTGTGATTTTGAGGGCTTTATTTTTTGGGGCTTCAACTTCATATGTCTTGAAAGAGCCTATTTTTTGGGAAAGCACTGCCACATGCTCTTTCAAAACGAAATTAAAAGCCTGTGAAACCTGTCAATCAAAACACTCATTGTTAGCTATTTTGGCCTGATTTTCTAATTCAGTTTTACTGAAGCCCATCCTTAAATATGTTGCTGAGTCATGGACTAAACGCATTCTCCAGATCATTTGAAAAATCGGAAGGATGTATGAGAGAAAACGTCAGTTCTGATTTTTTATGTCCTGATTGATTTGGTACCCTGCAGTGGACAGAGCTCAGTGCAGCGTTAAGTGTTGTGATATTCATGGATGATCTTTCCTAATGAGCTTATGGTTAAATGCAGTCATAGCTAACCATTCCTCCTGGATTTTAACACGTCTTGTTAGTGTTTGGGTTGGTTTGGGGCACTGCTGGCTATATTAACTATTGACTGTGTTTAAACAAAACCATAGGCGGTGTCGTTCCAACCCGGGCATAACTAACACTGCTGAAATACATTTCTCCTTGCCTGTCTGGAGAGAAGAGGTTATAGCCATGTTTTAAACCTAGTACCTAAAACATGGTGTGTCAACACAGCTGGGATGTGCTTTCTTGTGTCCATGAAGAGCAGAAGCAGCTGTGCTGGAAAACAGGTGGATCCAAAGCATGGTTATTTTTGCAGTAATGATCAAGCCTATCAGACTCATCATTATGTCACTCTTAACATGCTTCATTAATTTATGGCAAACTCTAGGAAACCTAACAAAAATTGCTTTCTTACCTGAGCTGTGTTCACGTGTGTAAATACCAGTGTGGTGCAGGAGATCACCACCACATTGAGTGCATGCAGATTGTATATGCTTTTTAAAAAACAACTTGCTAATTAAAAAACCCCCGCCAAGCTTAATAGGATATGCCTTAATTTACTGGGTTTTTTTTTCACTGAAATGCCAAACATTTTTCAAATATTAACTGGAATAGTTGAAAGATGAGGCCAACTTGTATTACTGAATTGTCCTTTTCTGAATTTACTTTTCTAGATGGCTATGGTGGTCATGACCATCTTTCTCCCGATACTTATGAAGAATCAGAAACAGATCCTGGCACAGAGGATGTATCTACTCGAATATTTGTTGCACTCTTTGACTACGATCCGCTGACAATGTCCCCAAATCCTGATGCTGCGGAAGAAGAGCTGCCATTTAAAGAAGGACAGATCATTAAGGTGGGATCTAAAAGCAAAGGAAACAAAGGACCCAGTTTTATAAACAGGGTCTCCTTGTTCCCCGTGGAGAAAGCAACTTGTGTGGCTAGACTCCAAGAGTTTTTTTTCCTTCAGAGGTTCAGGCTGTAAATCTCACTGGATGTGGAACCTAGTATCTAGTGCTAATGGCTTAAAAAGAATTAGGTAATGGGCAAAAATCTCAAAGTTGCTGTAGTTAGTTAGGCCAGACTGAGTTAGAGACTTGGGTGCTAAGACCAAAATTGTGACTCTGAAGCCCTCTATGTCCATTGCCACAAACGCTGCAGGCTTCAGAGAAGATGTCCTCTTGACTGCAAAGCTACCACAGATGTGCTTAGTGGTGTACCCTCACACTTAACCAGAGCTGCCGTATTTTTTTAAATGCTGAACGCTCCTAGCTAGCATACACTTAAGCTTCATTGAAGTCCAGAAGTTAGATATTTCTCTTCCAGAGTCGTCATCATCTGAAACTGGGAAAACCACTCCCTTTTCTCACTGGTTGGTGTAAAATACGCAAGCTGCCTTTAAACAGGGCACAGAAGACAAATCGCCCTGTTCAGGTGCCAGGGACAGTGTTAGGCTCTGTCAATGTTTTAAGCCGTGCCCTCTACCCCAGCTTGCCTCATCTCATGATTGTGCAGCTGCAAGGCAAATTTGTTCAGTTTGCTGATCTGATTTTAAAAAGCTAGCAGATTTTTCTGTTGAATCAGCAAATGTAAGCATCTCCGCCAGCAGCCTTGTATTTTATGTCTGGTGCAAAATGGGCAGGAATGAGCGAGGCAGAAGGAACAGCTGCTGGTAGTCCAAGGGTAACTGAGATTTCTGTGTGATCTGAAACAGAACCTGAAAAAATGTAGACACACTGCCCATTTCAAAGATAAAATGGTAACTTAAGCTGCTAAAATACTGACTGACTTCCACTGTGTTGGACTGGACCTAACACAAATGTCTGTATTGTAAATCACAATTATTTTAATGATAAATACTTTGTTAGATATTTTGCTTACCTCCTTACATGATAGAAGATCTATGCCAAAAATATGGAAGTTGCTTAAGACCTTATTTTTATTTGCAAGAATGTTCATTTCACTCAGGTATTTTAATTACTCCTTTGCAAATATGTACATGTTTGGCGCTGAAAAGTCTGGAGATCCCACATCAGGTGTTTATTCTGAGGGATGTTTATTTTATATTCGAGACCATGGTGATTACTATGTGATCTGCTGCTTTGAATTTCTCATCAAATTGTTGTGAAGATGGATTAGTTTGCATTTTCAAAATACTTTTCGTATGTTACCTGAGCGCATGGTGGTGGGTCAGTTCCACCATGAGCTGTATGCAGTCTGTTCTGTACATGCTGCCCAGCAGAAAAGGACCTGGGGGTGTTGGTCAACAGCCGGCTGAATATGAGCCAGCGGTGTGCCCAGGTGGCCAAGAAGGCCAACAGCATCCTGGCCTGTATCAGGAATAGTGTGGCCAGCAGGACGGGGCAGTTATCTTCCCCCGTACTCAGCACTGGTGAGGCCCCACCTCGAATACTGTGTCCAGTTTTGGGCCCCTCACTACAAGAAAGACATTGAGGTGCTGGAGCGTGTCCAGAGAAGGGCAACGGAGCTGGTGAAGGGTCTGGAGCACAAGTCTTGTGAGGAGCAACTGAGGGAACTGGGGTTGTTCAGCCTGGAGAAAAGGAGGCTGAGGGGAGACCTTCTCGCTCCCTACAACTACCTGAAAGGAGGTTGTAGTGAGGTGGGGATCGGTCTCTTCTCCCAAGTAACAAGTGATAGGACAAGAGCAAACGGCCTCAAGTTATGCCAGGGGAAGTTTAGATTGGATATGAGGAAAAATTTTTTCACCGAAAGGATTATCAAGCATTGGAACAGGCTGCCCAGGGAGGGGGTGGAATCGCCATCCCTGGGGGTATTTAAAAGCCAGGTAGACGTAGTGCTGAGGGACATGGTTTAGTGGTGGTTTTGGCAGTGTTAGGTTGATGGTTGGACTGGATGATCTTAAAGGTCCCTTCCAACCTAGGTGATTCTGTGATTCTCTGTGTTACGGTCACATACGTTGTGCTGGGTGAAGCAGTAGTGGTGCCAGGTAAGTCACGGATATACGGTGGTGAAAACTGAAAAATGTTCTTGCTCTTGAAAGTTGAGGCTATTCAATGGTCATTTTTAATGAACTCTGATTTGAACTGAAGGGATTCGTTTGGGAGGTTTTGTTTGTTTTCAAAGAAAAGGAGAAACAGTTGATTGAACCTAAACAAGGACCAGTCTAAACTCAGTCATCGGTTTGGCCTTAAGGACACCTCTGTTGTTTAGTGCAGTCCTCGATCTAGGCCTTTGTATCATTAGTAGCCTTTATGAATTGACTGCATTTTTAGAATTCAAAAGAAATTTTGGATTTACCTGTTCTCATTGGTGAAAATTGATGCTAATTGATGCAGAGCTTAAGTACATATATCAAGTGTACTAAGTATTAGAGAGGCATTTTTGATTATACAGAAGTTGTTCTATTCAAAGTAACAACATTTGGCGCAGTTTTGCAAATGCTTCATTTTAAATATAGTTCATATGGCACCACAAATGGTGCCACGTGAATAATTCCATAAACAGGAGTGTAAACCATGAAGTACACTTTTGGCTCTGCACAGGGAGAAGCTGATGACTTTTAATGGTGTCTCTCACTTTTAGTGCATTTCACTGCTAACAAAAAAAGTCCAAATTCTGCTTATGTATCTGAAGTGATAATTCAAATTAATGTAACAATTCCAGTTTTTTAACGTAACAGAGTAGTCCAAAACTAATGTAATTCCGCATCCAAACTGTAGTCATCGGTCTATGCTTTAGTAACCATTTAGCCTGGATTACAGCTCCTACATGCTAAAACCTTTATTGATCGACAGTATCACTCTTTGAATAACAGGTTTATGGGGACAAAGATGCTGATGGATTCTATCGTGGAGAAACCTGTACAAGAATTGGCCTTATCCCGTGTAATATGGTCTCTGAGATCCAAGCAGATGATGAAGAGATGATGGATCAGCTTCTAAAGCAAGGCTTTCTTCCTTTGAACACACCAGTAGAGAAAATTGGTAAGGAAAAATACATACGCTTCACTTCTCCTAACTTTTGGGTGCTGTTAACTTGGCTGGATCTGCTTTGCCTTTTGTTTTTACTATATGCAGATGCATCTAAATTTTACAGCAGTTTACTACACCATGGGATACATTCTGTGTCAGTATCTGGATGACTTTATTCAACTAATATTTAATCTTGATCATATCTTTTGCTGCGAATGAGTACTTGTATCTTCACCACTCCACTCATTACTTTCTTTTCTTATTTAAAAAAACAATGGGGTTTATCACCTGAAAGATTTCTAGACACAGAACATGATCCCTGTGCTTTGGAGTGTGCTGTGCTGAGGTGCTTTGTGATACGCTCACTGCTGCAAAGCATAAGAAGAGTCACTTATTTGTTGTTATTTTTATTCTTCTACATTTTCCTCCTTTACCAATAATTTAAAGGGATGGTGGCAAAGGGTTATGTGTAATCTCATTTGGGATAGCACTATGTATTATGAGATTTTATGACTATTGCAGTAACAAACCCTTTAAAAAGCAGAGTTTGGCCAAACAATTCTGCATTATGAACCACTTGTGTTACATCATTGGTTCAGAGTTGTATACAGATACACAATGCAAGTATCTTAACTTAGATTTCTTTCTAAAAATAAATTTCATACAACTATCTCAATACGTTTTAAAACTTTCAACAGGATTCAGAGAGTATAAAGGGCTGGAATTGGTTCAGTCCTGTTTAAAAGTGAACTGTAGAAGTGGTTGCTAAAAAAACCAAAGAAATCTTCCACAATTGTTTTCTTACATTGAATAAAACCTTATCGTTTCCAAAATTGTATTAGTAAATGTGAGACAAATTATTTTTTGTTTGGTTTTTTTTTTAAGATATTGAGATATTTTTAAATTCTCCATTGTCCATGAAAAGAAGGATGATTTAATTCTTAAATGTTTAATTGAGTTCTTAATTCCAATCTGTGTGTAATAAACACTTAAGCCACAGAAATACAAGGAATACTCCCACCCGCATGCACTTGTAAACCCCACAGCCCGTCTGCTCCTGTAGGTATAGCACGCACACCTACACGTACATTTGTAGGCCAAAAGCTTGGGAGAGGCACAGAGTGGGACCTACAGATGTGCCCGAAGAGGCTGGCTGCCGACAGCATTGTTCTGTGCGAGTCCTCGCTTTAGCGTGGGTCTACATCAGTTGAGGTCGATCAGCATGAGCTCCCTGACCCGCGTTAGGTACAGCTGGAAACACAACCAGGGGCCTGATGGGATTAGGAAGTGTCTAAATCCATTGCTACTTGGAGCAACGAGGTCACATGTGGGTGCAGAAAACATCGTCCTGAACAGCTATGATTGAAACTCAGTGCTTCAAGTCCTGCTCAGCGCTCTCAGTTCTCATCAAAGTCAGCAAGGTGTTGATACAGAACACTTGTGAAAATGAAACACTGATCTGCATAGCTCCCCATAATTTGAATATTTTGGCTGTCTAAGGGTCATATTTTGCGAATATAATTGGATTTTTTTTGTTGTGTTTAACTGGCAGTGTCTCCTGAACTAGCTGAGAAATCAGAAAGTCTTTATCTTGGGAAGAGGGAGAGGCAATTTGCAACAGAAATGTTGCCCTGCCTTATATTTTTAAGCAATACTTTTTATTCTGGGATGTTTCTGAGCGAGCTGTTAGCAACCTACCCCCAGCAGTTCACCTTTAAATACCTTAGCACTTTAAAAGCATCATGTGTTGTCTCCTTAATATGGATTTAAATTGTTAGCCATTTAAAAAACAAAAAACAACAAACGCTCTTACTAATGGATTCGGAAAGAACAGTTAGTTTGGCTTAATTTTAAACTAAATACCAATTCTGAACAGCAGAGATCCACGTGCTCAGACCCTCGCTGCCACAGAGGCTGCCCGCGTGGATTTTTAGCAGAAGCAGGCTCTAATCGCCAGTCTGCCTCGTATTGTTACTCATATTTTTAATGTCATATCAGACACTTTACATGCTGTGTTCATATGACTATATTTTTCTTAATCCTTTGCCCACATTAAATCCTTAAAAACAGAACTTTGAACAGCTTCATATCTTTTCTTCTTTTATTTGTATGCATTCCTTTCCTGAAGTCAACTGTGACCGTTTCAAAGAGAGCACACGCTCTGTACACCGCAGATCCAGAAAGTCTAAAAGAGGTCTGTGCTAAGAACCGATAACTTGATTCAAGCTGTAAATGAGCTGAAATGATTTGAGCTGTCTAGATTTATTTTTTTATGCCTTTGAACTTTCAGAAACCAGAAGTTGGAAAATATTGTCACATAGCAATTACCTGTAGGATCCTTTTTGGATTCTTTTCTTGGTCGTAGAGGGGCTCCTGACCCTGAGCAGTGGGCAGCGTCTTGCCCCAGAGCAGTACTTCAAAATGGAAAGTGCAGCTCTGAGACTGTCACTTAGGTATGGGTTGATCCAGGCTTTGGGGAATCCAGGGATCGGGTCCCGCGTCTGTTACAGCCCGTGCCTTCATTTTGGCGTTCTCCTTGCACGCCGTGTAAATCCTTGCGTTGGTAGCTGGGAAAATCACTCCAAACCACCCACTGCAAAAGCAAGCGGTCTCCTCTGACTGAATGCTTCAGTGGCAGCCGGGGGGTGACGGGCCAGCTGTGAGTGCATGCGACACCCAGCATTCGCTCCTACATCAGCCAGCCTTTCCTGTTCCCCCTCTGCCGGAACACCCGCAGGGTGCCTCCCCACCCGGGTTTCCTCGTCACACTGCCTAACGCTCACCAGGCCTGCCCTCAATGCCTGTCTGTAAGTAGCACTAACAAGCATGTTTCTCTTGCTGCAGCAATCATCCGCAAGAATCATGCTAACAGCATTCAAATTTAAAACGAAGCCCATTTGGGACTTCTCTGCAAATGTTTAATATCCATCAATAAACATTTCACGTGGTTCTTGGAAACTACGAATTTTACTCCTTTCCTTTTGTTCCCCACAAAGGAAATTTGTAAAATTAAACAGTACTTGAGAATCTGGGTTTTGTAGTCAAGAGTCTTGAAAATATTGCGAACCACTTGCCTAACGGGTAGCCTCTTTTGTCTTGGGCCAGCCAAGAGCATCCGTTTCTCCATGCAGTCTCCCAGCAGAAAGTTGAAAACCCCAGACACAAAATTCCTTGTGATTGGGGGGGGGGGGGGGGGCGGGGAATAGACAGTAAATGTAAAAGTTTAAATAAAATGAAACAAACATGAATTTTCAATGTTTGGCTTTTTGTATACCCTGGTAACCTCTGATTCTTACAACCAAGAATGGCTGAAAATTTCGGAACACTAGTTTTGCAGATAAATACTGTTCAGAGGATTCAGTGGCTTAGAATAAAGAGGGCAAGCCAACTGTTAAATTATGAAACATACATGCTGTTTTGAAACCTTTATCTGCATTAATAGGTTTGGTAATCTGTGACCTTTTATCACTATGCTAGAGAAATACCAACATTGTTACTGCGCTGTTGTGAAAATGACATGGGGAAAAATTGCACCTTGTTTTTTCTTTTCAAAATAACTTTGATAGCTTTCCTTCCCTTCCTCTCCTTGTGATCGGAACAGAAAGAAACAGACGGAGTGGCAGGCAGCACTCAGTGTCTACAAGAAGGATGGTGGCGCTGTATGATTACGATCCAAGAGAAAGTTCTCCTAACGTTGATGTAGAGGTATTGCCATAACTGTTTACTGCGGTTACCACTTACAGAGCCAGCCCGTTGTTGGTATTGATGAGCACTGGCAGATTATTTCCAGTGGAGGTGCAAAAAAAAAAAAAAAAAAGAGTTCAGAATTACAAACATTGGTCAAATGTTTTTGGGCAGATGTCTATGACAAGCTTATGACTTCTGTACAGGTAGATTTATGGTTCTCATTCAAACAAAATCAAGGAATGTCCATTGTAGGATTTACTTAGTGTAGCTCAATACATTATACAGTCAGTTATGGATATATGGTTGTGCAATATATGTGTATAACAAAAGTCAATACTAAAAAACCATGGAGTTATAAATAGTAGGGAATGATTATTTTCCAATTGTTTTCATATTTCCTCTGTATGTTTCCACGTAAGAACATGATTATTTTTGAGAAGCTGGCTAGCTCATGCCGACGAGCGGATAGTACCGCATGCTTTCAAAGCTCTGTAACCGACACTGCTGCCAAATTCACCCCCCTTCCCCCGCCCCCAGAACACTATAGCACAGTAGAGCAGCAGTCGTAATATGCTCTACGTCTTTCTCTGAATTGATGCATCTGAGCTTTTGGGAACGTGTGTCTTGCCTGTAATCTTTTTTTTTTTTTTTTTTTAATAACAATGTCAGGATATCGTAAACAACTGAGCAGTAGCTAATCTTCGTTTAAAAAGCAGCCGACCCTTAGTTAGAGCTTCATTATGGGTTTCTCTTCCATTTACCCACATGCAGTCCCCCACCTCCCCATATTTGTCACCAGCGACAAGGGAATTGCTTTTTACATTGTCTTTGACGTTACATGGCAAGTCCCTCAGTCAAGATTTGGTGCAATTTTCATTTGTAATTTCCTCGTGGTAAGAATATCAGGGTATATGCAAAGCTCTAAAAAAAAATACTGCAAGCTTCCTCAGTTATCCTTTAAAATGTTTGTTCTAATTGGTGAATTGTAGAACAATCTGGATTTTTTTAAACAAGAAAGTGAATTTTTAAATATGTGGGACTTGATGCTTTAAAACTCAGCCAGGGTTGTCTTATATTTCTCTCTGAACAAAATCTGGTTCTAAATTATGGTGTTTCAAAGTAGTTTAGGCAACAAATCAAATAAATTGTACTCATACATTGCAAAAATTTTAGTTGTTCTCTCTCTTTCCCATGACCACAGGAAATTAAAAATAAGTTTAAAGTTCAATTTAGTTTCACCAACTGTGTCAACATACAGGAGAAGGAGAAATATTAATGGATTTACTATTAATAAAGCAAATATTAACCGTTGCCTACCAAGACATGCACTGTCACCTGTTCCTTTCTCTGCAGGCTGAGCTGACATTCTGCACCGGGGACATTATCACTGTCTTTGGTGAAATTGATGAAGATGGATTTTACTACGTAAGTTGGCTTCGGTTTGGTCACCACAAACTGTTAGAGCAATCCTCACTAGCATGAATTGCCAGCTGACAGCCTGGGGGGATTGCAGGTCACCATTCCGGCTTGGTGTGTTGTGGGAATAGCCGTGATCCTAATTTAAGAAAATCATCGACCCAAGTGGCGTGCCTGGAAGCACTGTCAAAATGGGGTTAGTGTCACCACGCTCGTTTTGTCCCTGGGAGACGGAGGTCACAACCAGCCCCTGTAGCAGAACCTGAGCAGCTCCCTCCGCTGGAGGGGCTCCTGTGGCATTGCAGAAGGTTCACTCTTGCCCCTTCAGCACATTTGTCTCAGGAGTGGTGTTTAGGTAGCTCAGAGCTGCCGCTGACATTTTGTAAGTAATATTTGCCTCATCTAGTTGGCTAGAAAATGTGTATTTTGATCATACATTCATCCATCTACGTGAATATGTGAATGACTTCTGATGGGTAAGGCATTTCACGTGCAAGAAAAACCTAGATAGACCCTGTCACTACAATCAAGGATTAGTTGATTGAAATAAATCAATAAAATAGTTCACTATTCTTTTAAGCAGTAGTTAACTGATGGTACTGCTATCATTCCTTTAAGGAGGGGAGGAGTTTGATCATAGGAGACAATAATCCAGCATTGCTTGTCCAGCTGAACAGTCTTCAAATTGATAGCAACTGCCCATCTAGCTTGAACTTGGGTTTCCCATTGCTGTGCTGTCTCGGCCACACAAACAGGCCCAGCTGTCTCTTTCAGATACATTTCAGAAGTGACCCCTGGTGAGACCCAAAGGGAAAACTTGCTGGCCTCAGAAGTGTCTTTAGGTTGTGCATTCCAGCAGCACACGTATCTGCGGTGCTGCCAACCCAAGGACCCAAGCCTAGAAAAGAACACGGGTCATTTGCTCTCTGTTACACAAGGGTGTAAGCTCTTAAGGTCCCAAGCAACCTTAGATGGGTATTTCCTCTTCCTCACTGGCTTTAATAGTCAAAAGTATTTCCTTACCCTCTTGGGAACTGACAGTTGCTTTAATTAAAACATTCACTGAAATTTTCATCATGTTGCAGGGTGAACTTAACGGACAAAAGGGGCTGGTTCCTTCTAACTTTCTTGAAGAAGTGCCTGATGATGTTGAAGTCTATCTTTCTGATGCACCCTCACGATATGTTCACGATACACCGATGCGTACAAAAGCAAAAAGGGTAAGCAACCGAATAAGAATATCTTAAATTTTTATTTTCCATTCCATTCTGTCTCATTTATAATTTAGACATTACTTTTAACATTTGAAATCCATTTGCTCCTTTAAAATTAACTTTCAAATACATAAAACATAAAGAAAAATGACTTTACGTAGCCTTCCACTAGCTCATTACATTTGTAAATGAAGAAACTAAATTTACCATTTGATTGCAGTCATTACAGTACCTTCAATTATAATTTGAGTTTAAACAGCTCTTCCCTGGTGAAAGTAGTTACTTCCTAATGCTGCTCTTAGTAGATGCAATATCTAGATGAAAGCAAAAGTTCTTGTGGACGAAAGACTGGTACAAGCATTCCTCTAAATACAAGTTGTCAATGCAGCTGATTGACAGTGCTCATCTTTTAATCCTTATGACTTCCTGTTCCAACTGGCATAGTTAATTGCCCACAGACGTCTCTTTTATGAAAGACTAATCATGTTTAGAGTATCTCATTTTTGGTTTTGTTTCATCACTGCAATATTTTTATATATTATATATTTTATATATATTTTTATTTCTTTGCTCATCTGCTTGGAAACAGAAGAAGAGTGTTCATTTCACACCTTAATAAGGCAATGTAGCCTTCACGTAAGTGAGCAACTGAAGATACCAATAGAGATTCCAATTAAAGCTACCTGGCTATCTAATGCAAGTCTTGAAACTTACTTGTGGGGGAAAAAAAAAAAAAAAAAAAAAAAAAAAAAAAATGTCTCAAAAAACTTGGCCCNAAAAAAGAAAAAGAAATATGTCTCCAAAAACTTGGCCACAGAAGAATAGACTGTATGCTTTTACTGTATCTAGCCAAGTCAATTTAGGGTTTTCTAGGAGACAAATCCTTTAAAGAGGAATCTTTAGAAATAAGTCAATTAGACCTCACTTTACGAAGGTCAACATTTGGAACATATTTCTTCATGAGCTAACTGTTTATGTTTACATAGAAAGGAGAGTTTGATGTCTAACTACCCTACAAACAAAAGCTGCATATTGCATTGTTAGCCAACCTGGGATGTAAAAATTCCAAGCTCCTACATCAAGAGAAAAGCACAACACCCCCAACCCTTAAAAAACATACAAACGAAATGGAAGCTGATATGTACGGTAGTTTACAAGGGTATAGTTGGTTTTGAAACTCATTACACTCAAAGATAGCTACTTAAATTGTCTGCCTTAAAATGTGTTTTCCATAATCGATTATACCCAGTTTGCCTAAGACCAACTATTCAACAATTCTGAAAAAAATCCCTACATATGGTACAATTTACTTGGATTTTCCTAGAAAGTGCATATTTGAAATATTAGCAACTGTTTGGTTTACCAATGCAATAAAAGTCTCGATATGAAACATGCAGCTCGCTGAATGAATGCATTAGACTAAATATATGGTATCTTCAGGTGTACGTTGGGGTGCTTTACCAAGTTGTTTTGGTTTTTTTTGTTTTTTTTTTTTTCATTAGAACTAGACCTTGATTTAAAAATCAAAGTAGGCTTGAAGCCCCTTTGCTGAACTCACTGTTGCACAAGCCAGTAAATTGCTAATGTTTTAACTTGAACTACAAGAGAATAGGGGTCCTTAAGGCATGGATTCTACTATGAAAATATCATCTTAATTGATAGTATCACATTCTGTCAGCCAGGCACCGTAGTTAGGATAGGCCAAGTATAAGTAGTTTTAGCATTTTCATTCAAGTGCTTTTGATGATTGAAAAAATAGCTGTTTAAGATATTTAGGAATGCTGTCATCTAACTAGTGTACAAGTATTCACTTTCATTCAGCAACCTCATAGCTGCTGCACACACATCAAGCAGTCAGGGTCTTTAAGCTTTCTTTGATTGCGATTAAGGTTCATTTTAGCTTTTTCTTTTTCCCTTTTTTTTTTTTTTCTTTTAAGCCAGTGTGCCATCTTCTCAAATATGTACATAAGTTTGCTAGCCAATTTTAAAGAAAAGGCATTTAAAGGACATTTAAAAAAAAAAAAGTGATCATGTAGCATTTTTAAGTAATTTCTCTTGAAAACCATTTGGCTTCTATAGATTGCTAATCTGTAATAATTAACACATTTATTTTTCTTAAATCTATAGCTAAAAGTATCCCTCTTCATTTTTGTACTATCAGAGTACTGAAACGTAAAACCAAACCCAGTTTTGTGGCTTTTGAGGCCAGAACTATGGCAAAACAAGTGTATCCAACTCTTTTTTTTTTTTAAGAAGTATAACCAAAACAGGGCTCTAATAGAGTGCTTTCTATTGTCTATACTTTTTCTCAAAATTTATGCATTTTCCAGAAGCCCATACAGTATTTTAAGCCACAAAGAATAAAGGAACCAGCCCTTTTGTTTAAGTGGGTAAGGGGACAAGTGATGTTACCAACTTTCTTGATGATAATAGCTTTTAAGCTTTCAAACATTCAATAAATTATAACAATGTACCTAATAGGTTCCTCCTGAGAATACAGGTACATCCCGGAGAGCACCATCCCCCACAGTCCATCTCCATTCTGGGTCACCTACGTCACCTATGGGTTCTGGTAGTCCCGGGAGAGGCAGGGATATGTCCTCGAAAAAGAAAAAGGGGCTGCTTTCCAAAGGCAAGAAACTGCTGAAAAAGCTTGGTGCAGTGAAATGATTCATGTACTCCTGGACAACTTGTAAAGCTTCCAGTCTGTGTATTTTTTTTTTTTTTTTTTAAACGTCAAAACTAGGGCTTTCATGACTATGCAGTACAACTTTACCAAACCTTTGCATTTTTAACTCTGACATCAATAGAATCATGTGAATTGCTTAATCAAAACAGCAAGAAGTGGATTTGTTGTTGCAAATATTTTTTTCTTAAAAAAAAAAAAAAGTGGGATTAAAACCAGAAGAACATGGTTTTATTTGAAGTCAACTCAACACCTGCAACTCCATTGGATAAATCTCAGCCTTTAGTCTCCTTTAACCATGAGTGGGGGGAAGAAAACTCTATTCATTGATTCCTGGTTCAGAGAGAGATCACCCCACTGTATCTAATCTTTATCACAAACAAAAATGGTCTTGAAACTCCTAGTTTAATCAGCCTTGATGTTTTGCCTTATTATTGCACAATGATTTGTACTGTCTAATAAATATACAGCGTATACTTTGTATGTACTGCGTATTCAACTGTCTTCATCTTCCCTAAAACATGGTAATTTAAGATCAAGTACTATGTTACTGACTCCATTCAATGTCTGATATAACTCCTGGGAGTTTGGAAGTGCTGTGCAAAATGCTTCTTTCTTTTTGGTTTTTTTTTTGGCTTTTTTAAAAATTATTATTTATTTATTTTCCCCAAACCAACACCCTTGTATCAGTTTCTTTTGTCAACATCATCACTAACTGAAATCAGATACACTGTAAGTTATTCAGAGGGTTGCCCAGTTTCAACCACGCAGCCTCCAGTTTTGGAGTTCCGGGTTCACCGTTCTAAATTACCGGGGCCAGGGAACCCCACCACAACAAAAACCTTTACTCCCCAGCTATTCTTGTGGAGGTAGAGTCCTAAGTTAAAAGGTATTTTCATATTGATGATGTCAGATTCAAGATAAAGTGCATGTCTAAAGTTAAAAGTGAAAAACTGTGTTACATACACTAAGCCGTAGCCAGTAAAAAGGCTGCAACAGCTGATAATTAAATACTAATTGCAGTATTGGCATCTCAATAAAAACAATCTTACACATTGATGGCAGTCATTGGCTGTTACTATTTTGTAATTCTTGTCCATTTGTAAATTGTTTTTACTGTTTATACATACTTTTCAGACTGCCTTTCTTTTTGTAATTTATGGAAGGTTTATAAATGAATGATCAAAGCTTCCCCATTGTGTCTTCAGATAATAATGTAAATTACTGTAAAATACTGTGTGCTAGATTATAACATTTAATTAAAGAAAATAACTGGCCTAAATTTGTGGTAAAGTACTGTGGGTGTGTGCATGTATACAACTGTTGTGTATTATATTTTATATAAATAAATAATTTGATATTTTGTAGAGTGCAGTATGTTTGGTGAATCTACTGTATGAGCCACTCGATGGCTGCGTCAGCCTTCCTTCCCTTTCCAAAGGATCGGGCACAAATGGCAAGATTCATGCCCAGGGAGCAGTTATTAAGCGTGTAGTAACAGCGCAGCCTACGTGCTCCAACACTGCACCCATGTGGAGAAGGAACAGTCCGCAGTGGCTGTTTCCTACCTTTCCACAGCTGCACGAGCTCCTTTTCTGTTAACCTCCAATAACAGAAAGCAGATCACAATGAATACCTGTGACAGGTATAAATAAGTGATATGTAAACTAGGAAGAAATACAAAATACTAAGTAGTGAATAGGGAAAGCTACCACTGTATGGCATCAGGAAGACCAAAATATTTGCCAAAAAACCCGCTATTCCTCTCCATTACAAATTTCATGTGGAAGGAAGAGGCTGGTACAGTTCTCTCAGCCTAGGAAAGAAAAAAAAACCTGAACTAAATACAAGTTACAGAGCTCCCTCACTTTGCAGAACGGTGGACAGCTGCTGAATAAAGGCTCGTCTAAAGGCAAGACTCCAGGAGCTTTCCAGAAGTAAAGAATGGTTAGAAAGTTACTCTAGCATACGTCACATAGCGTGCCCAAAGCCCAGTCTTAAAGGATGTATGCAAATACATCTAACAGGATCAAACAAGCAAGGATTACAGCAACAACTTTATTTAAATCTCGCAAAGAAAAGGAACAAGGTTCACAACAACTTAGTTTAAAAACACAGCACCAATCCAAGTACTTCCATATGCACTAGTTTGACTCTGCAAAAATGCAAAATGAAAAAATCTGAAATCAGCTTCCATCAACACAACTGCTATTTGCTTTACAAATTAAGCTCCTCCTGTTGAATAGTTACCAATTAAAGCCTCAGAAGTATGATACAAACTGAGGCCTAAGTATTTCCCATTACTTGGAAATGCACAACCAAAAAAAACCCATGAACAGTAAAACTATCTCCTTTTTTGCACATCAGTGCACTGATATGCTTTGATGGAAATTATTTCTCTCATTTAACAAACATGCAGTTAAACAACGTCAACCACGAGATTTAGTTCATTCCAGTTACGAATTGGCAGTTGTCCAAAACAATTTACTCACACTGTAGTAAATACGAAGTTACAAGACTAAGAAAAGGCATGTCAAGTAGGACAGTCCATCTTAAGTCACACAGCTCCCCCAACAGCATTCAAGCTTAGACAAAGCCATCCCTTTTTGTGGAGAGAATACTGTAGCCTTAGATAATAAAGGTGTTCCAAAAGCTGTGGTAAGATACAGAAATAAATTTTGCCTCCGACACTCATTCCTGAAACTTTGGTATATGCAGAACTTCCTCCTCAGCTATGCCAGTTTGAAAAAGTCCCACCTCATTCCCCTCTACTCCTAGAGAGATACAAGGAAGCACAAGAGAGTTTCTCGTTACTCTGCAAATTGTTTGAAGGGCAAGTATTAAAACCCTTCCATAGGTTCTGCAGCACTGTGCAGTCTCAAAACAAAGCCTGGATAGCCAAGAACAGCTGACAGCCCCTTTTTAAGGTACAAAATAGTTCAGGAGACATTTTAACAGCCAAGAAAAACAAGGAAGCAAGAACTGCATTTTGAAAATTAAAAGGGTAATGTGCCAATTGGAGAAGTTTGGGTTTTGGTCTGCATAACTATGTATCTTGTATGCTAAAAATAATTCTGTGTAAGACTTTCCCAAAACATAAATAAAAGTAAGAACAACTGATATTCTTTTGTGAAGAATCCCAGAAACACTTTAGTAAAGTATTAAAAATAGTATTATATAGTTTTATAGCAAGCAGAGACCTATTCAAAATGCAGATCTCCTGTTTCAATGCAAACGAAATTCTACAACTGCACATACTCATTAGCCACATGTCTCTTGAGAAAAAACACACCACCACCACAAAAACCCACACAGAACCCTACACAATTCGACATTCCCTAGAAAGGAACTGCACTATTCTTTTCAGCTGGTAACTCAACTTCAAAGATAGTAAAGTCTGTCTGAAAGCAACAGGTTTGGTTCTTTGTGAATACTCTGACCTACAAGGAAAGCCAGTTTATGAGCATACTGGCAAGGAGCAGGTACTCTGATAACACCCTGCAGGGGAAAAAAAAAAAAAAAAAAAAAATTGTCAAATCATTTAAATAAGCATGCACACTGTAACAAAGACAGTCCTGGAATTCAAAGGTTTGGATACATGTAAAATTTATATGCAGATTTGTGAAAACAACATTATATACACTGAACACATTAAAAAAAAAAAGTGCTTTATAGAAGAATAGATGCAAAAAACTTCCCAACTCCATTCCCCTCCTCACTCCAAAAAAGCCTCTTACGCAGGTTTACATTTGATGCTGGATCTCACAGAAGGTGGGACATGGGTAAGTCCTGTGAAATATTTACGACTACTAAACTGACAAATCTAAAGCACACCTCAGGCATGAGCTGACTGTGCTCATCTTGGTATGCAACAGAAGAAGCCTCAAGGGAAATGGAGGAACACGGTTCCATCTCCACACAAAGAAGTTAAGTATTTCTGCAGGTAAGAAATAATCATTTCAGTTTTGCTTTTGACATAGAATTGGGGAATAATACTCAAAATAACAAGTATTTTCTAGTGAGAATAAAGATTACTTTAGTCTTCAGACTACAGAGGGATCACATAAGTATAAAACGTCTAGTTCTCAAAACCACCACTCTAGGTCAAGAGGCACACTTGCAGGCTTTTTGGATCTGCACGGGTGTTTTAAGGAGACCTTTTCTACCTTCTTGTGAGCTGTTACTGCATAGAGATGCACAATCTTAGGAGAAGACATTACCATTTCCCAGAGGAAATACTTACCGACCAGTTATAGTACAGGTGGCAGAGTTTGTAGGTTAAACGTTGTAAATGGTCTGGTTTCAGACTGCTAGTGTCATAAATTACATTATAATGAGTGGGTGCAACACAACCATTTCTCACTGCCTGACTCACAATAAAGAAATCATACCTGTAATAGAAAAAACACAAAACCCCAGAAGTCTGATACAGAAATGGCTGTTTTTCTTAGAAAAATGCAAATCCCCATGAATTTGTCTTATTTATTTTCTTCAAGTCACTTTATGCATATAGAGTAAACCCCAAAAGTATCACAGAATCATAGAATGGTTTAGGTTGGAAGGGACCTTAAAGATCATCTAGTTCCAACCCCCTTGTGATGGGCAAGGGCAGCTCCTACTAGACCAGGTTGCTCAAAGCCCCATCCAACCTGGCCTTGAACACCTCCAGGGATGGGGCAGCCACAGCTTCCCTGGGCAACCTGGGCCAGTGTCTCACCACCGTCACAGTGCAAAATTTCTTCCTGAGATCTAATCTAAATCTGCCCTCTTCCAGTTTGAAGCCATTACCCCTCGTCCTATCACTTCATGCCCTTGTAAAAAGTCCCTCTGCAGAGTTCTTGTAGGCCCCTTTCAGATACTGAAAGGCTGCTATAAGGTCTCCCCGGAGCCTTCTCTTCTCTAGGCTGAACAACCCCAACTCTCTCAACCTGTCCTCAGAGCAGAGGTGCTCTAATCCTCTGATCATCTTCCAGGCCCTCCTCTGGACCTGCTCCAACAGGTCCATGTCCTTCTTATGCTGGGGACTCCAGAGCTGGACGCAGTATTCCAGGTAGGGTCTCACCAGAGCAGAGTAGAGGGGCAGA
>VYXH01007725.1:2383803-2407947 GCA_013397275.1 Burhinus bistriatus | reverse complement strand
GATGAATCTCATCAGGTCCCATGGACTTGTGCACATTCAGGCTCCTCAGCTGGTCTTGGACCTGGTCTTCTCCTACAGTGGGCGGTTCCTCATTCTCCCAGTCCCTGCCTTTGCCTTCTGCAACTTGGGCAGTGCAGTTAGAGCCTTTACCAGTGAAGGCTAAGGCAAAAAAGTTGTTGAGTACCTCAGCCTTCTCCATGTCCCGGGTGACCAGGTCTCCGATTTCCTTCCTGAGTGGGCCCACATCCTCCCTAGTATTCCTTTTGTCCCTGATATACCTATAGAATGCTTTCTTGTTGCCCCTGGCCAGATTTAAC
Organism: Burhinus bistriatus; assembly: GCA_013397275.1. Classification (NCBI taxonomy): domain Eukaryota; kingdom Metazoa; phylum Chordata; class Aves; order Charadriiformes; family Burhinidae; genus Burhinus; species Burhinus bistriatus. Next base: position 2,407,630 of record VYXH01007725.1, on the reverse strand, counting down.
TCTATCTGGGCTTTAGCTTTCCTAACCTGATCCCTGGCCGTCCGGACAATTTCTCTGTATTCCTCCCAGACTACCTGTCCTTGCTTCCACCCTCTGTAGCTTCCTTTTTCTGTTTGAGATTGTCCAGGAGCTCCTTGTTCATCCACGCAGGCCTCCTGGTGTTTTTGCCTGACTTCCTCTTTGTTAGGATGCATCACTCCTGAGTTTGGTGGAGGTGGTCCCTGAATATTAGCCAGCTTTCTTGGGCCCCTCTTCCTTCCAGGGCTTTATCCCACGGTATTCCATCAAGCAGGTCCCCGAAGAGGCTAAAGTCTGCTCTCCCGAAGTTCAGAGTAGCAAGCTTACTGTGCACCCTCCTCGCCGCTCTAAGGATCTCAAACTCCACCAATCTCATGATCACTGCAGCTAAGGCTGCCCTTGAGCTTCACATTGCCCACCAGCCCCTCCTTGTTGGTGAGAACAAGGTCCAGCATGGCACCTCTCCTCATTGGCTCCCCAAGCATATGCCTATGCTTTGGTCACAAAATTATCAGTTTCCTCTATTTCTGAAAGGCCAGAAGATCTGAAAGAATCTAAATAATCTTATTATGTAGAAAAGGTCTTAAGACCCTGAAGATCTTAACTGTGCATCACAGACAGTTTTCCCCTGATAATGCCCTTGCACATGTACTTGGCATATGCTTCTCATTTCTTCTAGCATCCCGAGCCGTGTTTGGATGTTTGTCACCTATCACAACACTCAGAACACCTTGCAGCCAGTCAGTAGAATACAAAAAAAGAAAACCAAAACTACCTATCGGAACTGCACACTGCCACAGAAGACTGCATTCTTTCCTCTGCACTCCAGCATGCCTTGACCGAAGTCAAACTTTTCATCACGCACTCAATAAGCTTTGCATTTCCCACATACCTCACCCGAATTTTTATGGAGTGCGACTTACAAAAGCGTTCAATGCTAACAGCAAGCAAGTGAAGTCAATTAAATCTGTGTACATGTTTTACATAATTGTACAATTTTGAGTCTTCTTCCACAGACTTCCCAACCACCAAAGAATGATTCCAACACTTGCTCATAAAATGCACCCTTACAAAGCAACAAAATTTATGCACAATGTCAAAACTACAACCAGACAGAATTTTATTTCAGTTAAGGACAGTTGGTCAATCCTACTGATAGACACTCATTCAGTACTGAACCTTTAAAAAAAAAAAAAAAAAAAATCAAAAAAGAAACACCAAAAACTGAAAAAGTGAAACACACACACTTACTTAAAGCATATGTAATACTGTGATGCCTACAATGACTACATATTGGAAACCATGAAATATTGCATAATGAACTCCTAAAATTTAAGCTTCTCCATTTCTTTCATCTACATATTACTATGATGTCTTTTCAAAAGGACAGAAGTGTGGGAAGTATTCTTCTACTTGATCCCACAGTCAATTTAGTATCAAATATATTTCCTTTATTATCAGGTTGCCAGCAAACAAGTTTTACTTCTATACTAACTTACCATTCTGGTCTGGTAACCGCCACATCAACAACAGTACCTGGGGGTGGGTTTTTAAGTGCTCCACTGCTCTGTGCAAAGAATCTGGTATTCACTCGTTTCTTTACAACTACCACAGTAAGTCTTGGACTAAAGTAAATGAAAATAAAAGAAAAAACACCAAAACTATTGTGAAAAACTGCACTGAGAGTATTTCAGGAGCAGATTCTTCAGAGCTTCAAATTAAAAGCAATTTTAAAGTTCTCCAGGGCATTCATTTCACATATAAGTCTTCACTGATTCATTGATGTAGATTAAATAGGACATTGTTCGTAACTTTAGATTTTTAGTTTCTGGTGGAAATTTGGTACTATTGCTCACCAATCCAGCTTATATTTAACTTCATAGGGAGACGCAAAACAGACCATAAGAGGGATCTTCTAAAGACAGATCTGATTTCTACTATCTCTCTACCTCATCTTTTCATACAGAAAACACTGTGTTTTAACAGTATTTTTGGTAAAGGGCAAGCCATTAACGGAAGCTAAACAGAAGCAGTAAGCACTTCAACTCCTACTACATAGAACTTGTTTTGTGCTCCACCTGCCTGCAGTGTCAAGAAACATTTTCATTTTTCAGAGCAGATTAAGAAATCAAGTCACTGCAGTTGATAAGTTTTAAAGCAGAATGTTGAAAACTGCAGAACGTGACTGGACAATAGGTAGTCCTTTCAGAAGTGGAAAGAAAAAAATGGACCTATCAGACACGTGACAGTAATCAGGCTATGACCATTGGAAACAAGTATTAATTACCTATGCATCAAAAATGCCTAAAGAGTGCAAGTGTATATGTATGTATTGAATGCCGTGCGTGTACTAAAAACTTTTTCTATTCTATCAGAAGTTAGGTACCTCAAATCCTGTAAACAATCATCAGAAAAGCAGTCATTTGAGCTCAAGTAAAAATAAATACGGATGAAGAGACAACACGACCTTCATGCGTAACCACTTTTTGTATCCCAGGGTGTATTTCTCTTGTATGGGGGGCTGATGGAAATAGACTTACTTGTAGTCTTTACCAACACTCTTCAAGCAATCCAGAAATTGAGGCACTTCATAATTAACCAAAGTATGTAGTTGTCCATCTCCTACACCATCACGATACACAATAATACGAGAGGGCAAATACTTATTCCACTTGAACCAGTCTCTTAGAGCAGCTTAAAAAAAAAAAAAAAGATAAAAAGAGTAAAAGCTGTTAGCTATAATGACCATTCACTCCAAAACAAAAATGGATTTTTATTACTGGAAAAACAGCAGTAAGTTTTGAAACCTAAGGTCCTCAGTCTTTCAGTAACCTAAAACAGGTATGCATCATGATACACAAATGTTAACTTGCAAGAAGAATTCTGGTTTACCTGTGTACCGACACAAAAAGAATGAACGTAAGGAGATTATCTACTCCGCTGGCCTCTTACAGCAAGGAGCTGTCATCCTTTAAATCTGTCTCCTTTAAAGGATTCTTTAAAGTGCATTGATACTTAGTATTTAATTATTGTTAAGAAATATGGGAATCAATGAAAGAATGTACATGAAATGCTACTAATTCTCAGCAATATTTACAACTGTATTTTTAATCTGTTTTTATCTAAGTGCAAGTTGGTAATGCCTCCCCTCAAGGCAGCTGAGGAGGTATGTTTTGAGGAAGCTAAATTGTCATTCCTTAGATCTGACTCAACAAAAGCAGAAAGCCTTCCCTTACTTTGCAAGCAGGCCTTGAGCCCATCCACAAGCTCTTGCCCATGACCTTGAACAACACAGCGGGAGAACCACCTGTGAAGAATAAAATGAAAGATTACTTTAAAAGCACTTCCCAGGCTTACTTCAATGAAGTCATTATTGAAATGGCTACAATCACTTAGTCTTTATGGCTATTGTGGGTCAAGGCAGTCAAGCAAGAGTTAGCGTACTATGAGAATATTTCCCTCACAAAGCCCCTACGGTAGACAATACCTTAGCACCATGTGCAATTCCTCTCCATCAAAGAACTTCCTCACAAGTCAGCTCACCTCAAAGGTGAGCTTGTCACCCTGATGCCCTTAATTCATCCCAGCCCTTGCCCCACCATTTGCCCCTTCTTCCAAGCACTGTGGAAGAAGGACAAGGCTATTCCTTAAGGGATACAATGGAAAAAACAATTCACAATATATAGTTCTTATTAACAATGTACAGTAAATCAATTTGGACACTTTCATGATGGCCCACCACATTCAAGCTACTTTTCAGTTAAGGGAAAGATAAAGATTCTTTTTTTTTTTTTTTTTGGCATTCAAATCTTACCGTGTCATTGTTTGATTCAGGTTAGCTACAAATCCTGCAATTGAGTGCTTTCCAGACAAAGTGTCATGGTAACAATCAATTCCCACAACCATCACCTGTTTCAGCTTAAAAGGAATCAATACAGAACATGCATTAGTATGTGAAGACATGCCAAAACACCTATCATCTCCATCCTATAATGTAACAAGATCATGACATAAGCTATATGGTTTCAGGACACTTTAGTAAACCACTGGCACTGAATTCTTGAACTAAATGTCTCCTTACGTCATATCTAACGTCATGCCTCTTCTCACACACACAAAACAAACTACACGAAGAATATTTAATTTTATTTTTTTGGGGAAAAAGGCTTGCTTTTTCAATTAGGCTCAGTAGAGAAAACAGTTACCATTAAAAAAAAAAAAAAAAACTACTTACTGGGATCTCGACACTCCAAAGTTCTCCACCCATTTTACAGTTCATTTGTAAGGCAATTTTTGTTGCTACAGACATAGCAGACTGAGGCTTGCTCAAAGTGCGAGCAAGCACACATTGACTTGGAATGGGACAATCTGTACATAAGTATTTCTTTATGGCATCATATTTATCCTTTCGGGCACTAGACAAAACACAAACTGCCTTTAAAGAGAAAAAAAAAAGTGTTTAAGAAGCTGCATTCTCAGATTACAGGTAACAGCTGTAGTTCTTTAGGAAAAGTTTCTTATGCTCAAGAGACATATTCAAGTGTTCACAGTGAAAGAAATACCTGGAATGTTTCAGTGTCGATACTTAAATGCCAAGTACAAAGGCTCTTTTCCAGAAGGATATTCATAGTGAGTCTGGGGTTTGAACATGGAGTATGATAGTATGTAGTAGATACTCAGAGGCCAAGAGTTTTATTTCTGAGAATGAATCCCACTAGCCTTAGAACACCAATTAAAGAGATTAACATGATTTGAAACTATGGACTCAAATACATACTATGTTTGTGTCAGAGGTAATACTTTGCTGCAAAACCCTTAAATAAGCTTCTGTTCTGTCTTCTACTTCAATCCTGAAAAGGAAGAGAAAAAAATATTTACAGGAAAAAAAAACCAAACCCAAAAAACAACCACCACCAAATAACAGCTATTGAAACTTCAGCAGAAACATTATGCATCAGTACTGTATGAAGTGTCACATTTATAGCTGTTAATAAACGTACAATATTCACACATTTTGAAGATTAAGAGGAATCATCCGAACTTAGTCTTCGAAGAGCAATGAAATTCAAAATTAAAGGCAAGCACAGGTACTTAAAGGAAGATATTTGCAATGAGAACAAATCAGAATACATCCAAAGTCAGCAAGGTTTTGCTCAATGACTGTATGTCTAATACTATTTGGTTTTGGCACAAGTGAAAGCACGAGTAAGAAAATCAGTCACTAGAGAAAACTGAACAATATGCATTGCAATTTTGTTTTATTAAAAATCTCACAGAAGTCAGTAGTGTGACATACTATACTATCTCCTCATTTAACAGCCTAAGCATGCTAACAGATATACCTTAATAAATATAAAATTATTTTTCTATCAGCTTTCTAAAGACACTTACATGGTTGCCTTGTTCATTCTGATTCCCATAGATGGTGTGACTTTAAATAGGTTTTGAAGTAATGTATTAGCAATATCATAGTTGCGCCGTGTGTATATTAATAACCAGTTGTCCAGAGGCTTTGCACATATTAAGGGAGCTCCCCTAGTTTCCTTTGACCAATCAGCATACTGAGGATTGTAATCAAACTGTAAATAAGAGATGGTAGAGAAAGAAAATCAACACCCTACCGAACAAGCTATATCACAACTACTTCCCGATCCACTTCAGGAACAGACTGTAACACTTCTGCCTAGAACAAGTAACTTGATTTTTATCTGTTCTTTTACTGCTATTGTCACTAACTCAAAATAAACTTTATCTAGCCCTTTCAAGAAATCCTACACTTTTCAAGTGTTTCATTCATAATTATGCAAACTGATGTTTTTTAGCCCAGATAAGTTGTTACCATTTGCTGCACAGATTTTGTGCTACAAAGACATAGCTGTTTATGTATTGACTTATTTTTCTCCCATTTTTCTTTTTAATAATGTACTGCTTGAGAAAAAGAAAAGCATTATAAAGAAGATATCAGATGTTTTCAATAGCAATAATAAAAGCTTTACCAAATGCACAGATATATAGATCAAGATACTGTAAAATGCCCTTTTCCATCTAGCATCCATTCAAAACAAAAAGATCTCTAGTACAAAGCAAAAATATACTGTTTTATGGCAATCCGTGACATAGCTGAAATCTACCTTATTCACACTGAAGACTCACCCCACCTTTGAGTGAACAGATACATTCTGTCTACTGAACTGAAATAATTAGTGGCTTTTCATTTGAAAGCCTTGGTATTTTAAGAAATTGAAAGTAGTCAGCAACATCTCTAGTCTCCTAGTTTGCGTATCTGAAATGACTTTGTTTAGACAGAGGGACTGTTTTGCAAGGAAGACACTATTGTAATGCAAGCCAAAACAACCTTCAGAGGTTTCTACATAGAACTTGTCAACAATTTAAGAAGTTTGTGAGTCTCCTGTTTGGACAGAGACTTGTGTCTAATGTTTTCACTCATAATCCTTCATTTATAAACCAACAAGTAGTATTGCCTTCCTTAAGAACTTGCTTCATCAGTGACAGATCCAGAAGATTTTAGAAGTTGTTTTATTTACCACACTTCCTGATTGAAGGATCTTTTCTCCTGGAATAACTCTTCCCGAAAAGGATAATAAATTAGAATCAAAGCTTAAACCCCAGTCTCGGAGTTCCTTCTGGACATTGTCATCTCTGTTTAAAAACAAGATTTAAATTAAAATGTAAAGAAATTCGTTGTTGCTGAGACTTTTCTTTTTGAAAATCAGTAAAGTTTCCAAAGTTTTGTTGCAAGAAAGAAGTTTATCATACAAATTTTTCATTACAAAGAAGTACAGAAGATATTAAGGTAGCATACTTTCGGATGTAGTCAATAAGTCTTCCAATTTCACATTTCCTTTGCTCAGGTGGCAGTCGTGTATGGCTAGATAAGTCCTTCATCATATTAAAATCATTACGCATCTTCTCAGTTAATCCTGTTAACAGCAAAATCTTTTTCTAAGTAAAAGTTAGACTAAGGACTAAGAAAAGTAAATTTGCAAGTCATGCAGATTAATTATGCATGTAGAGCAGACACGTAAAGTGGTGTCAGTAATTATCGAGGCTTTCAGTTGCCTACATTCCCATCTGCATAGAAAAAAAAAAAAAAATCTGGATTTTTGCACTTGCGAGGAAACCACACAAGACATGAAGTTCTTTATTTACATTTCCAAACCAAACCAAAACAGTGCCGAGATGGACAGATATTGCTAGTGCTAAGTGAGTATCTCAGAGAAAAATACGTATTTATGTATCTTACAAAATTATCAATTTATAGCAAATTTCTCCTTTTCAACATAACTTCTACCACCAAAAAACTCTACAAGATATCAGTGGGGCAATGTTGAACACCATACGTTAAGACTATGCAACATCAAAACCCCACACATTTTTCAGCCGCATTTAAAGATCTAATCTTTTAGCTACAAAACTTGTTTCTAAACTCACATTTATACAAACAAAACATTTCTACTTAACTTGGCAAGAGGCTGCTGTCAAAATATCAGTTTCAGTAGGCATTATGGTTTGACAGATGCTTTGATATGAAAAAAATGCTACAGTACCTGTTAGGAAGCACAGCTCTGGAATTAGAACCACAGGTCCTAGTATCATGTTTCCCCTCTTCCTCTTAGACTGACTGATCAAGACAGGCTGGTTTAAGTCAGTAATCTCTTGATTATATTGCTGTATCAGAAATATATATTGTATGTTAGTTTATTCATAACAAACACTCAGTTTTCTTCATAATAATGCTCACTTTATAAAATGAGTATTTTTCCTAAAACAAAAACAAAACAAAAGCAACCAGCAACTTTTGTCAATTAGCACATTTAACTTGAGAGGAACTGGTTTTGTCAGAAAAGATTAAATAAGGAAGCACTGTTCTGTCTACTGGTGCCACCAAATTATTGACTTGTAAGAGACAACAGAAACAATTCCTCTGCCTTACTTGAGGCAGTATCACCCAGAGTATCTAACTCAAGATAGACAAAAAAAAAAAGGCGACACAAACTCACAGTCAAGAAACCCATACACTTCAGAAACCATCCAAACAAGAGCATTTAAAAAAAAAAAAAGTGAGATCACAGGTAAGAAGGCAGAACAAACATATCATTTATAAACTCCATCCTGAACTAGAATGGATAATATAAATTTTGCTTCTAGTTTATTAAGTCTCATCCAGTTTTACAGTTGAAACTGATGTGCAGAAAGATTTCACAGTTACAGTAGTAGGCCTCAATGGCAGAGAAGGTTAAGCAAGGAAAGACATACATAAAATTTGTTTCAAAGAACCAAAAGTATCAAACAGTAATTTCTCTTAAGATGACTATCAATATATTCTCCCTCCAGCAAATTACCAGCTAACTTGTTGAGGGTATACTCTGCCCCATCATCCAGATTATTAAGAGACCTTAAACAGGACTGGACTCACGATTAACCCCTGGGGTACACCGCTAGTTACTGGACTCCAACTGCACACTGCACCACCAATCACCACCCTCTGCGACTGGCCATTCAGCCAGTTTTCAATCCACTTCACTTGTCTGCTCAACCAGCCCACACTTCATCAGCTTCTCTACGAGGATCTTACGGGAGAGCGTCAAAAGCCTTACTGAAGTCCAGGGAGACGGTATCCACTGCTCTCCCCTCATCTACCAAGCCAGTTATTTCATCACAGAAGTTTATCATGTTGGTAAAGCATCACATTCCCTTGGTGAAGCTATGCTGACTACTCCTGATGACTTTCTTGTTGTTCACGTGCCTGGAAATGGTTTCCAGGATTAGCTGCTCCACCACCTTCCCAGGGATCAACATGAGGCTGACTGGTCTGTAGTTCCCCCTGTCATCCTCCTTGAAATTCTTCAAGATAGGAGTGACATTTGATTTTCTCCAGTCCTCAGGCACCTTTTCCCTATCACCACCATCATTCAAAGATTATCGACAGTGGCCTCACAATGACATGAGCCAGTGGCCTCGTTACTCATAGGTGTCCATAGAGGTCAGAGACTTAGGTATGCCTAATTTGCTTAAGTATTCTCTGACCTGATTATCTTCCACCAACGGCGGGTCTTCCTTGCTCTAGACTTTTCCCTGGTCTCTGGGGCCTCGGAATCCTGAACTGCTAGTAAAGACACCTGAAGGAGGCATCCAGTACCTCATCTTTTTCCATATCCTGTGTCACCGGGGCCCTGTCTCATTCACAGCAGTGGGGTCAAATTTTCCCTAGTTTTCCTTTTGTCACTTATGTACTTACAGAAGCTGTTCCTGTTGCCATTAACATTCCTGGCCAGATTCAATTCCAGTAGGGCTTCAGCCTTCCTAACCTTATTCCTGCATGCTGGGACAATGTCTCTGTATTCCTCCCAGATTATGTGTCCCTGCTTCCACCCTGTGTGTCCTTCCTTTTTGAGGTCTTCCCAGGAGCTCCTTGTTCATCCATGCAGGCCTCTTGGCATTTTTGCCTGACCAACTAGTTATTGGGATGAGCTACTCGTGCTGAATCATGCTGTGTAGGTTACTTACTGCTCTCAGATTATATAGTATCCATTAAAAATAAAATTCTATTAAAGAAAACTACGAATTACAAATCCATGCATCATAAGTAAACCTCTAACAATGCTCCAACGTTTCAAGTTAAAGCATAACACACACACACACTGACAGTTATGTTTCCATACCCTTTTGTAGTAGTCCACGTAGCTGATCTCAGAACCATCTGCTTTTCTAAAGGTACACTGTGGATTGGCATCCCAGTCAATGTCATCAACTCTGTATGTTCTGTTATTGTACCTAAATAAACAATTTCATCAGTCTTTTTTAAAAATCTTAACTCAAATAGAAAAGAAATAGAACTGTGGGATGAAAAAGTTAATAGCAAGACTCACATAAGTTTAAAAGTTTTGCTCTTATCAGGAGCAGTAACTTCAAGTTTTCGATTTTAACAGACTACCAATTCTACTAAAAGCTAAATTGCAATAAAACCAAATGAAAACACAACTAATCCAGTAGGTACTTCCTGCTTTTGTAAGTGCTGTCACCTTGACTAGTTTTCTAGCTTGACAATGATATAATTTTCATGTTTTCTGATGCTTCATTGTATACTTCAGGACATGGAACGTCAAAAAAAATAAACAGATCTCCAAGATGACAAGAGTCCAAAGAGACTTACTTTGTAAGAACAATTAAACCTATCAGCTCCTTAGCACAGGCATCTCTAAATCTTTGTTCTTCAACCTGGTAATACAGACTGTACATAAAATCCAACACTGTTTCACTGCGAAGAACCTTATAGCTCACATCTGTACATAACATAATGCTTTCCTCGTACTGGAGGATAGAAGTCGTGAAGCCCGGCCAAACCATCAACCTGTCAAAAGAGAACATACTGAATCTTAATGTACTTTAAAGCATCTCTATTCTCACCCCGTGAGTTATTTCTATCCACTTTCCCAGACACTAGAGAGCAGTCAAGACACAAAGAAACCATTACCCAAATATAAACAAGCTCCTGAGAGTTAAAAAAATTTAAAATATTTTACATGTAGGTATCTTTAGTCAACTTAATATAAAAGAAGATTACTTGAATGATGTAGTGATATAACTGAAGTGAAAGAAAGGGTGCCTCAAAGCCTACAAAATCCATGTCATGCTATTAGTCTTAAATATCTTGTATACAAAGCGTATGGGCATTCAAGACACTTTAAGGAGAACAAAGACCAATAGTTTATCTAGTAGAACACCGTCCAGATTCTTCCATCAACCAGGCTATGCAGGCGAGGTTAATGGCAAGGAGTACAACACAGCCATATAATGGGGCCCCAGTCAAACTCAAGGTTACTAACTTGTACAATAAGCCTAGGGCTAGCCAGAAGCATCAGTTGCATTGTAGGGGATCCTGGCAGGGAACGAGGACAAGACATGACAGCTAGCAACAGGTGAGTGCCAGAACTACCCATCCAGCAGGGTACAGCCAGATATGAATTTACATGGCAGATTAAATGGCTCCTGAGCTTTTTTTTTTTGCCCTTTTTTTTTTTTTAAAAAAAAAAAAAGTATTCAGAGATCTCAGCCTTACAGACATTTAAGCAAGGCTTCTGACAGTGGAATAAAATGCAATAGCAGAACACATACTGGTAATGAGCTCTTACACATAGAAGAAACTAAGTTAGGAGAACGAGGTCTCATGCTTCCCAGAAGCAACAGTTTTTAAGTCCATGGTTTTATTACAAGATAAACCACCAGAGCAGTATCGAAATTATCACCCTTTCTCCCTGCACACCTCCCAAACCCAAGTATCCTTTTTGCCAAACCTGTGATTAGGGATGTTGATTGGGTCACTGGGGTTGTAATAATTACGTCCAATCTGCTGCAAATTCAACATCTTCAAAAGCCTAAAAGTTGAAATATGGATGTCATTTACCGTTATTCAGTTTATCAAACTATGCATGGTCCCATCCCTCTGCACAACCTCATTTTTTGTTCATCTGACTAGATAAAAGTCATGAATGTGAACTTTTCATTAAACTCAATTTAGAAAGGCCATGGACACTTATTAATGACAATTAATCAGTTGAGAATGTTAGCATACAACCCAGCCCTTCACCAACCAGTCTAAACAAGCTACATTTCAGATGAACCAGATATTCCAGGTACCAAGGTCAAGTGGAAAGACTACAGCAAAAAAAGTAGTTTGCCAGTTCAAGATCCTGCACTACTATTTGCTTTAAGAGGCAAATGCATAGACACAAAAGGAGGGCAGAGACAGGACTAACTGTCTAGAACAGTTAGCACTCCAGTGTGAATCTGCTTGCTAAGGGAAAAGGTATAACTCATTTCACACTAACATGTGCCAAAAACATGCATATAACTGCACATTAAAACATCGCCACATGTGGTTGGCCACATAGTAACAATAGCTACAAAGGCTTAAAAATTTACATTTGTAATACTGATTTGTAGTCCACTCTTTGGAAAGGAAAAACCTAAGTCAGGTATTCTTAGAATGGCTTCTTATAAAGACATAACTTGGACAGCAAACCTTCTAAAAATGATGTTGTAAAATTGCAGACATGTAGGTGAAGTAGGTGGCAACTCATTAGTCAATGTGATTGTTATCTTCACATCCTCTCCGTTTCGAGTCCTACTAAACACTTCAGTAACCTGAGAAAGTGAAATTAGGTTAATAAAACTAGAGGCACACAGGGCTACATCTGGACTTTGCTCCATTAATATTGAATTGAACTTGTACATTAAGATTCTAAGTAACAATTCAACACTTAGCTGAAACAGGAATTTGATTTCCTCCTACGACTGTAAACTACAACCTAAAACGTGTCATTCATTTCGATGATGATGACTAATGGAACAGAATGGAGGCTATCCCCAAAGCAACTGAATTCAAGATGAAGACAGATCACACTTACAATCGCCATCACAGGAAACAGACTCAACGTGAGGAAATAAAAATAATATCTTGCCAATTAATATATATTTAATTACTGTTTCAGGTACTGAGAAGCAAAAAGACAAACATTAACACACGTAGCGAAAACACCTTCCCCCTCTCCCTTTTCCAGGCTCAACTTCACTCCAGATTCCTCTGTCCCTGCCCTGTTAACACCACTGGTTACACTCAGTCCCTTCAGGGAGACAATGAGTGGCACAAGGGGCTGGGGGGAAGGCAGGGGTTACCATCAGTACATGGTGATTTCCCTCTGTCACTCCTTTCTTCTCAGATTTTTCTTCTGCTCTGGCATTTTTTCCCCCTTTTTTAAATACACAAAGGTGCCATCAACTTTGTTGATGGGCTCAGCTCTGGTCTGTGGTGGGTCTGTTGTGAAGCCAGCTGGAAAAGGCTGTGTACAGCACAGGGCAGCCCCTAACCTCTTCACACAGGGCCCACCCCAGACCCCCAGCTACCAAAACCATGCCACATCCACCCAATACATCCACCCTTTCAATTATGTTGGATTTTGACATACAGAAGTTAAGAAAATATCTAAGCAGAAAGAAAACTAAAGGAAAAACACTGTCTGTATTATCCATTTCTGTGCAGAGGATTATTCTAGCCTGAAGAACCTAAGTATTAGACCCAGAAGTTTACTACCGAATTTCTCTACACAAGCAAATTAGCTTATACAAATACACTGAATCCAACTAAATGTTGCTCATGGGACATCAATTCTCTAACTTCACCCAGACCAGTAAGAAACAAGAAGCATCACAAAATGCAAGTCAAAATAAAAATAAAATAGCATTCTCATACCATACCTTATTCCCTAGGTTTTTTGGCAAGAATAGTATTGATCCATCAAATGCATGTGTCTTTCCAATCAGCTCTTCATGCTGAAAGAGCAAAGCTGATCGAAGACGGCGTGCTTCCATCTCGGGACTATAGCTAACATGGTACTGATATAAAGCCCACTGGGGTCGAGACATCAAACGAAAGTAATTTGTAGTTAATTTTACCATAATACCTGAAGAACCTAAAATGAGAGGCAAACATATTAGCAGTTACAAATTTTTACCATCTTATAGTAATTCAACAGCTTTGAGAAATTTTAGAAAACTAAGGCATTCACACGAAGAGTGGAGGTCAGTTGTGTGCTGCAACTGTTCTAACTCAGTAAGCTATAGGAAATGCTCACACAGGCATGGTGTTATCGTAGACACTCAGCCACTTACTAGAGCTTTTTATAGTTCCTCCAGTTGTCAGGAAAACTCTCTTTAGGTCAGTAACCTGTCTCCCAAAGGATTAGTACCAGGTACTAGAGATTAATTTCCACCAAAACATAAACTTTCTTTGTGGACAAACTAATCTTTCTTTACATGAATCGTGAAGAGAACAAAAACTATCACTAACCGTCACTAGAGATACCCACATTCCCACTCATACGTGACAAAATCACATTTCTTTTGGTATTTCAAGATTTTTCAAACGAACAAACAAGTAAACAAACAAAAAACCCACAACAGTAAAAACTAGATCCAGATCACTTATTTAAAGTATTTCTTCCTATTTTTTCATGTCTCATTTCATTTTCTTTTAGACTTAAAGACACAAGTCTAATACAAAAAATACATTGCAGAAAATTATGGATCATTCATTTAATTTGGTTTTCATTACCCATTTTTTTCCCCCCTACCTGAACTACAACACCCCAGGTGAAAACAAAAAAAATCCCACCACATACAAAGCATGCGTATTATACTTGAAAACTATACAAAGCCATATAGAAAGGAAAAGGCCAGCAATACAGCTGCCTGCTAAGTACAGCAATCCATGATCTAGCATCAGCTTAGCTCTAGGTAGAAAATCTAGGTGAGAAAGAAAACAACTATATTGCTTCTGGCCCAAAGTGACTTGAGCAGAACTAAGTCCTATCATTCCTGGGCCTGTGGCATGATCCAGTTATCATTCAATTAAGCAAAAGTAGACTACAGTTGCTGTTACATTGCTGCGACGCCTCTCTCACAGAGTCACTTGCAATACAAAAGTATTATCAGCAAAGAACCATCACTGTTGAACATTAAAAACAAGTGTATTCTAGCAAGAAGGTAGGACCATCATGACAGCCTCCTTTTACTTCTTTTCATATGTATGATTTCATCTCAAGAAAACAAGCATATCACCTTTTATTTAAACTAAAAAGTTTCTTCAGAAGAGGTCTCAAATTCTACATTTATTAGGAGATCTTTACAAATTTGGCTAGGTCAATGTGTTAGAAGTCAGAACTTCTAGAAGCAAACCCAGAGAGTCCTGCTTGAAGAAGTGGACGTCAGGAACATACAAAGATCATCACTATGCCTAAATAGTTGCAATTTGGAATGCTACACGACTTCTGTCTGAAGCACTTTGCCGTCAGACACCTCATCTTACTGTTCCGCTTCAGATCTCAGGAGCAATGTGTAACTTTTTCTAGTACGTGATGAAGATTCTTTTTTTAGTTGGCTCTCTAAGGGATACTAAAAGCAGAAAGAAAACAAAACTATTTTTCATTTCAGCTTGCTTATATGTCTATAGTCAAATCTGAACATACCAGTTTTTGATTCTTGAACATGTTCTATGGCTTGCCGAGTATCTACCCCAGTATCATGGAAATCTCTACGACGTCCACCCCTATCTGCTAAAGACAATTCCTGAAATCCTGCCGAAATCTGTAATCCTGTTATTTTGAAATTTGAGGAAAAGGAATAACTACAGTCAAGTTTTTATACAAATAAGAATTACACACAATTCAATTTTGAAAGTCATATATATATAAAATTAAGAGAAAACATGAAATGTTAAGTTTCAGCTTTTGCTATGTAGTAAATTCATTTTAAAACAGCATTCAGGTAACAGGTATTAGCTTCCTAATATTTACAGGCAGTTAAGTAGTAAGCAAACAGAACACCTCACTAGCCAGATGAAAAAAGATGTAAACCCTCCAAATCAATAACCTCTTCTGCAAACACAGGGAGGACAGATCTTGCACTTCAGCTCCAGCTGGCACCAAAACGTTTAAATACCCTGTGATGCAAACTGAGTAAGACAGTTTAATTTTCTTATTCATGTTCAAGAAAAACAATGAAATATCAAAATGAAATCTATTGGTATTTATGCAGTTAATTGTGCCAACTACTTTCTAATTTATTTCTTTAAATGATTTTGACAGAGAGATGGTACAGATGGAGGAGAGCAAACTTACGGTAGTTTTCAAAATTCCTCGTTCAGTTAAACTGCACCTTAGAATGATAACACTACCATCACAAGGTATGTACAGTAAACTCTTCCAAATCTTAGTAATAAATCTCATTTTCAAAAGAAAAATTAGAAATACGGTCTAAAGAATGTCTTAATTGCATTCTCTTCAAAACACTTGCTCTTGTGGGCAATAAACTTTTTCATCCTTTCTAACCTTCTGGCCTCCTCCCGTTCTGGCCTTGTGGAACACTCTGAGGGCCCCTCTGTCGTCCACGGCCACCAGGTTCTTCTGATACTGATGGAGGAACACGTGGCTGCTGAGGTTGCCGAAAGCCAGGTGGCTGACTGGGCAAAGTCTGTTGACCCTGCAATAGTTGGGAACTGTTCCTACTGCAACTGAAGAAACAGCATACTTCCAAGGGTACAGCAAAACAAAGTCACTAACCAAGTACAGAATACTCAAATACCCAAGTGTAACAGTTACACAAGGTTAAATCTATATTAAGTAGCAAAGTTATTACACTGTACTTCAAACTCCAAAATAATGGCGTTCAGAAATTTTTTTTTGTAAGTTAATATTCACTTAACTAGTAGTAAATGCAAATCTTCTCTTTCCAAACTCTAACTAAAATTCCTGGACTTCTCATTTTTAACAACTCCTCTAATACTTCAAGTAGCTGACTACTGATTTTATAAAAACAGCTTTTGTAATTCTAGTGTCTAGTGAATAAATAATATTAAAAAGTGTCATGCCTGGAAGAATTGCAACACACCACCTTCAGCCATAAGCAACCCCACAATTCAGAATTTCACGTTACTGGGTTGCAGTCTGCCCCACAAATTAGTCCCCCCAGGGGTAATCAAGTTCTCTACTTCAAGTATAAGCAAGCAAAAGGCCAATGTCAAGGATGATCATGAAACCTGAGCTACAGAGCCAGCCTGCCTCTGTCTCGTCCTACAACATAGCAGTAGGAACCCCCCGAACCAGTGTCACACAACCTGCCAGTAATCCATTCCTGGAGTTCCTCTACTGCTTTGCTCTCAGAGCTCTTGGTACGTCTTGCGATTCCCATAGGCACGTTCTGACCCTGAACACAAGATCAGTAACTAAGCAGGCCTCTCTGTTCTTATACTCTCCACCTTATTTATACACATTATAAGATCTGTCAAAAGTATACCCTCTAAGAAGTCTGTAAAAACCCATAAGCACTACTGCAAAGATCAATGTAGACAACCCTAAAGAGTGTATGTGAAAATTATCAGAGTCCAGTACTATCAAAGTAACAGCATATTATCACAAGGTTTTTTGCTCCCTGTAGTATTCATAAAAGTATCTGTTGTGGTTTAACCCCAGCTGGCAATCAAGCACCATGCAGCCGCTCGCTCATTCCCCCCACAGTGGAATGGGGAAGAGAAATCAGGAGAGTAAAAGTGAGAAAACTCGTGGATTGAGATAAAGACAGTTTAATAAGTAAAGCAAAAGCCACGCATGCAAGCAAAGCTAAATAAGAAATTCATTCACTACCTACCATTGGCAGGCAGGTGTTCAGCCATCGCCAGGAAAGTAGGGCTCCATCACACATAACTTACTTGGGAAGGCAAACGCCGTAATTCTGAACAACACTCCCTTCTTCCTTCTTCCCCCAGCTTTATATGCCAAGCATGACATCATACGGTATGGAATATCCCTTTGGTCAGTTGGGGTCAACCGTCTTGGCTGTGTCTCCTCCCAGCTTTTTCTGCAACCCCAGACTACTCGTTGGCAGGGCAGTGTGAGGAGCACAAAAGGCCATGACTGCTCAGCAACAACTAAAAACATTAGTGTGCTACCAACACTATTTTCATCCCAAATCCACAATACAGCACTACACCAGCTGCTAGCAAGAATGTCAACTCCGCACCAACCTAAACCATGACATTCTCCACCCCTTATTCCAGACCATTTATGTCACGCTCAGGTCCCACACTATCCAATACAACCTCATTAAGCACCACTCCCCTTCCCATCCTCTGATATAATACACAGCTATCATTCCCTTAGTCTATGGGCCACCCATGCGAAATGTCAGTAAAGTGCTCATAAATGTCCACTGAATTCATTTAGCCCACGACTTTGGGCTCCATCTGTAATAGTGCTCGCTCAGGACAGGAGAGGTGGTGTGCTATGTGGAGTTATTTGGCACCAAAGTCAGCTCAGGTCAGGTCACTGCTGCACTTACACTGCTTCTTGTAAGGCTTGTCCTCCATTGGTTCAGGTGGTTCCTGCTACAGCAATTCCTATAACACGCAACTCAAATCATGGATTACAACAATTCAAAGGTATATCCATTACAGTCTCCACCCCTGGTCCCTTTGGGCCAGGTTATAGAGCTTAACATGGCAATGAACTCCTCCCCTTGCTCCTAGCCCGGCTAACAGCAAGGCGCTCCTGCCATAGTAATTCCCATAACGTGCAACTCGAATCCCAGGCTCAACTTTACTCCCAAATTCTCTAGGTCCCCCACCCCGAGTGGTGCAGGGGGACAGGGAATGGGGGTTACAGTCAGTTCATCACACGTTGTCTCTGCCATTCTTCCTCCTCAAGGGGAGGACTCCTCACTCTCTTCCCCTACTCTAGCGTGGGGTCCCTCCCATGGGAAACAGTTCTCCACTAACTTCTCCAATGTGAGCCCTTCCCATGGGCTGCAGTTCTTCACTAACTGCTCTGACGCAGGTCCTCCATGGGCTGCAGGGGGATATCTGCTCCACCGTTAGCCTCCACGGGCTGCAGGGGGACAGCCTGCCTCACCATGGTTTTCACCACAGGCTGAAGGGGAAAAAAATCTCTGTTCCAGTGTCTGGAGCACCTCCTCCCCCTCCTTCTTCACTGAGCTTGGTGTCTGCAGAGTTGTTTTGGCTTGAGTTCACGCTGGAGTTCCAGTCTGTCCAGTACATCAGCACCAAAAAGAACAGTGATCCCCTGGCCATCTGCGAGGCCAGGCACATCGCCGTTGCCATTATCAAAATGTTCCCAAGCACAGCAGAGTAAGACGATAGGCAGTACAGCAAGCAGCGAAGGCAAAAAGCAGCCACTAACGAGCACAAGACTCATTTACAGTAAGGCAACCAAGCACCATGGCAAGCACAGGAGCCTGCCAATTAATAGCTAAACAGCAGTAACAGCTATAAATGCAATCTAGCACATTCCACTCAAATCTGTCATTATCTCAACGCTTTGAGCCCCACATTGGGTGCCAAAAACCACTGTTGTGGTTTAACCCCAGCCAGCAACCAAGCACCACACAGCCTCTCATTCAATCCCCCCATGGTGGGATGGGGAAGAGAATCAGAAGAACAAAAGTGAGAATGTTCTCCAGCCCCGCTATCCTGAGCCAATTATACTCCTTTCCCAGCCACTAAAGGATAAGAGCAGAGCTCCATGTCAAGTCATAAACTGAAGCAAGAGATTATGCTGGAATAGGGTTCACTATATGGGTGTGGGGAAGAGAGTTTTCAATGACCCTGTCCTTCACAGAACCACAAGATAATTCAGGCTGGAAGAAACCTCAGGAAACCTCCTGCTCAAAGTAAGGAAGCAAAGTCAATCATGAGGTCTGATCAGGTTGCTCAGAGACATATCCCATCTCCAAGGACACAGACTGCACAACCTCAGTGGGCAACCTGTTCCAGTGCTTGACTGTCCTCATCATGAAAACATTTTTCTTTGTGTCCAGTCAAAACAACTCTTGCTTCAATTTGTGCCCATTATGTCTCATCTTCCCACCATGCACCATTACAAAGAGCCAAGCTCCACCTTCTTGGTTTCCTCTTTGGAGGCTGCAGTCTCCATGTTGGTAAGGACTTCCCAGGGATTGACCAACCCTATCCTCTTTCCTACTGCAGGAAAGATCCCAGGGCTGTCAAGACATTAGTAAGGAAAGGCAGGCCCCCGATCTCCTTAAATCTCACTAATGCTGTTTGATAAAAATCTCAGTAATAAGAACTTGGTCTAATATGACACCTCTGTATCAGTCCAGTGTAAAAGTCAAATGGTATGGTTCACTTCTACAATACATGGCTACTTGTTCCCATCTTCCCCTGCACTGATTCTGTTCTCACTTGAACTGAGACAAAGTGCATGCCTAAGCCCTCATTTTCCAAACATATAATATAAACCCTCTTATTCATTTCGCAACCACTTTTCAACATCTTTGGAAACACTTCTGGAACTAACCCTCTTGGAGGGAGACACATGCAGTCTACATGGTAGAACAATGGCAGCCTATATAAGAAAAAAACCCAAACCGAACTTTGCACTCGGACTGCATCAATATTCATATTCCACATAACATACCTAAGCCTCACCATTTCCTTTACTTCCCTCTTCACCCACAGCGTGACACTGATATCACCTCCTGACTTCTGCTAATAATTCTATCCAAGTCAAAGAGACCAAGTTTGAAGTAATCAGGTCTCTTAGGTTTATAAATTTTGCTCCAGGTTCAAGAGGTGCAACAATGCTACTGCTAATGCAAGATGCATTTCACTATTTGAGAAACAGAACCGTAAACTACCTTCTATCACAATTTAAATTCATCTGACACTGGCAAGAAATGGACTAGGTACACTCCTCGAGTCTAATCACATTCTTAAATGAAAGATGATTATTAATAAACTGACAAATTTGAGGAACTGCTTTAAAGATCTCCAGGCAATGGTTGCAAATAAAGAAGTATCAGCCATTTTCAAGCTACAATTTGAATAGGGTATATATGCACAAAACAAGTCCTAAAGACTAGTTCAAATACAGAGACAGAACATCCTTGATATTAAAATTAAAACCAACAGGAACAGGTCAGAACACCTGCCAGATCCAGCTTCTGCCCAAATATGCAACAACAGCAGCAGCCTAATATATTCTGCTTCTCTGCAGGGTACGATAGTGGACAGAGCAGACTATGCAAATGCCTATTTCCACCAGCTCTGTTATGACAACTGTATTACAAGAGAGTACTTGCTTGTAAACACACAAAAATTTCTTTAATAAAACTATACACCTAATACAAACATACTCACATATATCATCTAACGTATATACCTGATATTAAAATAGGAATTAGTTGAACTATGACATTTTAAAGCCTAGCTGTGCTAATTAAAAAGAGAAACAACTTACAGATGCAGCTCCTACAGAAGGAATAGAAGTCTGTCCTGGAGGTCTTCCTCTTGCTCTGGCTCTAGCTCTTCCTGTCATCTTCTCTTCTAAGACAAACCACCTTCAGCATTAGTGTTCAATCTGAGAATCATAGAATCACCTAGGTTGGAAGAGATCTTTAAGATCATCAAGTCCAACCATAAAGCTAACACTGCCAAAACCACCACTAAACCACGTCCCTCAGCACCACATCTTCTCCTTCCTCATCCTTATTCCAATAAATACTATGAGCAGTACTATTGCATTTCCCCTTCTTCAATTGCAACTGGTTCAGTAAAATATACCCTCCTCTGCAAACTTCCCAGCTGTTGGATCTCCACACTAACACGGCCACAACAGGCAGTGTGGGGAAGTTACAGCTTCTTACAGTCGAGTCTGAACCAACTGGCACAGCCCATCACGAATTCTGAAGCTGTGAAGAAAGTCGACTAGATTGAACAGCACGGTGGAATCTGCAACCTCAGCCAAGTATAACTCAGGGCTGTTGTTACTTTCAAGTTATACTTGAGACTCAATTCAGACCAATTTGTTACCTTATTCTAGGAGCAGCGCACACTTCACCCAAAGCACACACCAACACTGACCACCTGCTCAGCTCCCTGAGGATGCAAACTGGCCCCGGAGACCCGTCCACCCTCTCCCCCCAAAGCAACCCTTCCCTTCCGCATG
This sequence comes from Burhinus bistriatus, assembly GCA_013397275.1. Classification (NCBI taxonomy): domain Eukaryota; kingdom Metazoa; phylum Chordata; class Aves; order Charadriiformes; family Burhinidae; genus Burhinus; species Burhinus bistriatus. The sequence goes on along the minus strand of VYXH01007725.1, from coordinate 2,386,058 downwards.
AGCTCAGCCCTAATTTCCCCACCAGCCTCGAGCAGTTTGCAGGGCCAAAACCCGAGCCCAGAGGCACAACCCCCGCCCCGTCCACCACCCTCGGCCTTACTTCACCCAGCCCCCGCGCCGCGAAGGGACTCGGCTGCCACCCCAGCGATACACAACAGGCCGCCCTCTTCACGACGCCACACGACTGTTGTTCCCGCGGACACCAACAGCCACTCCCGCAGCCGAAGGTGCCCGCAGACCGGCATAAGAGGCGCCGCGCCACCGCCCGCTCCTCAGGGCAATGGCGCCGCGCGCAGGCGCACAGCTGCGGGGCGGCACGCGCTGGCGGTGCAAGGCGGGAACGCTCCCTCGCTCCCGATTGGCTCCTGGGGCCCGAGCGCTGCCGGAGAGTTCCGAAGGGCGACGCCGGCCGCGGCGGGCGCAGCCGAAGGCGGCTGAAGCGCGGCGGCTTTTCCCGCCCGCCCCGTCGGGCGGCGGGTCCCGGTCCCCGTCCCCGGTTCCCGGTTCCCGGTCCCCGGTCGCCTCTCCGGGTGGCACCTAGACCTGGCGCTGGGCGTTTCACCCGCTGGTCTCCATGGTGAGGTGCCGGGGAGTCCCCCCTCGGCCACCGCCGCCAGCCCCGGGGGTTTGTCACCTTTGCCAGAGGAAAGTTTTCCCGCTAAAAATTATTTCCTCCTTATCCCACTTCTTGCTTGAAAAATAAATTCAAGTCAACCAGAAGGTGGAGCAATAAAACAAGAAATAAAAGTGTGAAGTTGCTTCAGTGAAGGACGGCGGTTGTCAGCAACGTGTAGAGCGACGCCGCTGAAAAGGCCTTTTTTCCACAGACGTACGGAATAGAGAGAGAAACCGCTGGCAGCGGGCAGGAATGGCTTCTGGAATCGTAGAATCGTCACAACCCAATAAAGCAGCAACACTTCCCACCCAAGAGCAGCCATCCTTCCATGGAGAGACGTTCTGCAGCAGACCAGCAATCAAATACGGGGGAGGGGGGGGAACACCTCCTTTTTCTAAGTGCCAAAGCTGATTCAATTGCTATGATTGTTACAGAGAATCACAACTTGTATTTTAGATACTTCACAGCAGAACTAGTAAATCCGATGACTTGGAAGTAGGCGGCCTTAACTGGGAATTAACTCTGTCCACAAGCTTTTCCACACTCCGTGGGAGGACAGGGTGTCGAGACAGCACCGAGGCTCAAGTGCACGTTTATGTTGTTTTTAAGTTTTTCTGTAGTTTTTAAGCCTTTGCTTAAGGATTAGATGGCTGTGATGCATCTGGAGACACTGACATCAAGGGACACGAGACAACATTATCTAGTTAAAAACTTAAAAGACCAGCCTGATCTCATGAGGCCTTTTACAATTTTCCAGGTACCTGCAGTGAAAAGAGGACAAGGTTCCTTTTCCTCCTTCTCTGTTACTCCAGGTAGAAATGGGTGCCGGTGTTAACATTAATACTTGACATAACTAATACAAATATCTCTTTTTGTTGGATTTAGATTTTCAGTTTGTCCCTAAAGCCAGTTTTGTGCTTCTCATCGATGTCAGCGTAGCAACCCACTTAGGAAGCCGGATTCTCTTTTGCAAGTTAAAAAGAAGAGCCTTCAAACCATGAAAGTGTGGATATTGCTGCTGAAAGATAGCTGAAGTACTTTTAGCATGTGATTTTTATTACTCACGTAGAAATCTGGATAAATATTTAACAAACTCAATACATACACTTAGATGGGGCATGTTCAGTGCTTTTAAGAGCACTGATTACTGCTTGCCACGGGCTCTTCACCCACAGTGGGAACTTTTATTGCTCCGTAGCCTGCAGAACTCTCCGGTGGGTCAGAGGGTTAAAGCTGCAGAAACACAATATGCAGATTTTCTTGGCTCAGCAGTATTTAAAGATAAACAGAATATAAAGATGTTGTCAAAGTCATTTATGTTATGTAAATCATGAGAAAGCAGTGTGTGTTGGAAATAGTTGTGTTTGTTTATTCATTTAAAATATCAGCCGTACTTAATGTTTATTTTTTTATGCCAAAGTCCTAACATTTCACTGCAGAACTTAATTATCTCTAGATGGGAGTTGTTAAAAGTACTTAATCAGGCTAGCTACCTACAGCAATTCCTTGTAAAGTGAAAATAAACATCAACAACAAGCACCCTCATTTTTATACGTGGGTTGTCAGACAGTTAATTAGTACTTAATGAAAGATCGGTTCCAATTTGGTTTTCACAGTCTTTCAGACTTGCTTTTTTTTT